>VZRN01005366.1:2061970-2102620 GCA_013397935.1 Dasyornis broadbenti
AAAAAAAAAGAAAGAAAGAAGCGAACTAAGGGAACTGTAGGACAGAACACTCCCAATAGCACTCAACACACCCTGAATGTGCCAACAGAGCTGGTGCATGATGGTGTCCAGGGATGCACTTCCTAAAGATGTGGTGAGACAAGGAATAAAAAATGGGGCCTTGATGCGCTTGTTTCTCCAGGGTCCGTGGATTGCGGTTTTGGCCAGGGCTAATGGATGTTGATAAGAATAACTTGGGACTTGGTGTAGTCTTTGATAAGGAGGATAAAAATAAACAAGTAAGAAGTGTTGCCAGAGGGGAAGAAAATTTCTGCCATCATCTCACTGCAAAAAAGGCAGAAGCCAGGGATGAGTCTCACTTGAACCATCCAGTGAACCTCCTCAGTGCTGCATGAAGTGTTTTTCCAATTTGTGTCCATAGTGGACCACACCTTTAACTCAGAATACAAACTGGGCCCATAGGGCTGCTCATCCTTTTCTCAGGGTGAGAGATCTTGCTGTTTGGTGCCTGGGAAGGAATCTAGGTAGGGTACGAACATAAGCGGGGAGGTATGGAAAGGTGTTTCCAGGATGCTTCTCAGAGTTAAGAGGTCTGGATGGCATTTAAACCTTGGTGTGGACAGCTCAGGGAGCAGTGAATTAAGACTGGGTGCTACAGTGTGCACCTCTGGCCATTACTGCATTATTGTGTGGTACCCACAAAATGCCAAGTCATCTGGAGTGAACAGCCTTTGGAGCAATAAATAGCCCCTACAAACAGCTTTAGATTTGTCCCACACAGTCTTTTCTCTTTAGCTGTGATATATGCCTCATTTTTTATGTGATCTGTAAAAATAGGATTAAATGTAGTTCTGTTTCTTTTCCTACATTGAATTTTGTTTCTAATGAAGGATTTAAATGTGCTAGCTCTAATGCAGTTCTGCTGCGCTCTAATGGAGACAGCAAAGCTGAACTCACCCTACTACAATTGGAATAGCATATATTTGCTTGTTCCTAAGTAATGTGACATAAGGACACCTTTGTTCAGACATATGCTTAATTAACCAGGTAACAGTTTGAAAATCTAAATTAATACTTAAATAGCTAAATAAAGTGCCTGAGTGAGATGCTTAAAATGTATTTTATAGATTTGCATAGGTAAACTATTTGTTCCTTCTGTTTTTTATTAAATTTCTTTATTTCTTTGCTATAAATTTGGACGACTTCAATCTGTATTAAAAAAAAAAAAGACTCAGAAATGGTTTTTGCACTCTGTACTGACTTCTGATAACATCTGATAACAAAATCTGTTTTGGCTCAGTTTCCTTGTCTATTATCTTGTCTTTTGGGGGTCTCAAAATTTTCTGAAGTATGAAAAGCTGCCCTGGTAACTTCTCTGGGTTTTTCATTAGTAATAATATCACCTTAATAAAACTGTTTTTTTACTTTTATCAGAATTTATTTATAGTTTCTTCTTTTATTATGACAGATGCTTGTTCAGGCTGAACTACAGTGATTGAAAAAATATAAAATCCTCATTTCTTATTATATGTAGTGGAGCAGGTGAAGCAGGAAATTGGACATAATTTCCTTTTGAGCTCTAATAGCTGATATTAAGGGGCTAAGGACTCCTTATGAGGAAAGTAGTATTAAATGACATCTTGAAAATTACTCATAATTAACCAAAGAATCAAGAAAAAACAAACAGAGGTAAAATGAAAGATTATCTGTACAAGAGAAAAACAATGCCTTAACTGTATATAGTAGATGGGAAAACGAAATTATATGGACCAAGTAGAACTATGAGATCTGTAAGTATATGTCTTAGAAAACCTAACAGGAGGTAAATGTATTGAATGAATGAACTACTGAAGTACATTGAAATAAATGATGGTCCAGATGTTTCTCTCACTGTAGGCTGTAGCAATATGGTTATAATTATGTAATAATGGGCTATGCAAAAGAAATTTAAGAGAAGTATGGCAAGGTTTGTCTAATTTTTTCAACTTGCCTTCTAGTTCGTCTGCAAACTTGACTCACAAAATAAAGCCTGCCAGAACACCTTTGTTAAGTTAAACAACGAAGCCTGTCCTCACATGTCCCCACCATAAAATTTTCTAATTAATTTATATCCATTTTATGCAGATAAAAGGAATATGATGTAAAATGTTCCAGAAAAAAAGGAGATGGAAGAACCATCCCCTCCACATCAATGCAGAAAGAATTTTATGTCTGGACTAGATTAAGGAGTTAACTATTCTAGGGTAATATTGTCCAAGCCAGGCAATTCAAATCAGCAAATGGAGAAGTTCCTCTTTTGACTGTCTTTGCACAACTGAAAAGGATTTCTCAGCAACATTTTCCTCCCAAGTTAGGCAGCTGTTTCTCAAACTTCATACAGACACACGCATCTGTTAAACTCCTGCCTTTGTGCGTGTCCTGTGTGTACTCTCCAACTCATACAGAAACAGCTTAGCTTGAGAATGGCAAAGTGAGAAATGGCTGTGGTGTTTATCCTAGTCAGTGATCAATGCAGTGCCTGTGCTGTGCTGGCAGCAGCCACTTTGCTTTAACTAATGCAAATGCCAGTGTCCGATTGCATTTTGTGGGCTGCAGCCTAAACCCTGAGAAACAGCTTCAACACCATCCCTGCTGTTTCCAGCTTCTTTGAGCAATTCAGTAAAAGCCTGTGTCTGTGTAATAAAAAATAGCTGCTAAACAGCAGATCCAGCCCAATTCTTAACAAGCACTAAACCACCATTCATTTATTTTATGTCTTTGCTCCTTACCATAATGTGATACACAATTCCCTTATCTATCGCACTGCCATGGGTTAGTACAAATTGGACTGTTGGAATTCTCAAGTCTGCATTTAGCAGATCCTTAGAAACTATGTCAAAGATCAAGTATGATCTACCAATGCTTTCTCTAGGGAAAAGATTTCACGTGATAAATTTGTTAGAGAATAAATAATACATCTCTATATATGTGTACGGTGTGATGGAACTCTTCAATGTCCTCCTGAAAAGGGATAATTTAATTGAATCTTCATTTTAAATTGTTTAGTTATAGAAGAACTTTTATTATTTATTGTATGAGTTTTTATTTATTTAATAATTTAAATATTTATTGTATGAGTACTGGTGCAGAACCATTCTTCCAGACTATATATTTCTGGTGTTAAATAATTTTATGGTTTTTTATATATATTAATGAAACATGGTATAGCAGTCACAATCCTTAGGTCTAAACATGCTCCACTAGGAACTTCTAAACCCATACTGAGATTGGGGCTAATTTGACAGAGTAATTACAAACAACAAGTTAAGTTCTTACAAGTTCATTCAATTTGTGGAAACATGAGGAAAGCTACTTTGGTGTCCATTGAAGAGAAGTGTGTTTTGGAATTAAGTTGACCCAACTTTTCAGATATCAGAGAAAATAACCATGAGACAAACAGTCCAAATAAGCTTTTTTAATTGCATTTGCTGCATGTAGATTTGTGTATTTCCAGCTTTGTATGAACATATATCAAAATAAGGTTGTGGCGTGTGTACAAACATGAGAGAAATGGGATATTCTGATATGTTGTTATTATATCTCACATAATTTTGTTTTTTCCCTTCACATGACTATCCCAAATATTGTTTCATTTTTTACCAACTGCTTTTCACAGTATTTTTTTTTTTAGATAGTTTCATGCTTGTGTTTTGGCTCCAAGTTTGTTTGATTGATTATATTTTAAGGATTGCTATATCAACTTTTTCCTCTATGATGTTTTTATATTAATTTTTTTACCAGGGTGTACTTGTTTTTTTCATCTACACTGATTTCAAGGTAGACCAAGGTCAGAAGTTGCAAATTAAATTAAACTGGAAATGAGTTTAAAAGTGACAGAAGAGAGCTTCTAGATGATAACACTGGAGCAAATAAATGAATTTGCTAATTTTTGAATTTAGAAAAATTAGAGATTTGGGGTCTAGATTCTCAAATGGTAAAATCTAAGTCTGTTCTAAGTATATTAACAGAGGTTTGGTTATTTAATTCTTCCTGGCTTGTAACATTTCTAAAAATCATCTGACCATGTAATGTTTTTCACAACAGTGTGTTATCTGCCATGGCCTGGATTATAGCTGAATTCATCAAGGAAATGGGAGGAATTGTTTTGTAACAGCAAAAATTTTATAAAGGTAAACTAGCACTAAGCATATTTTACACTTGGGATTTCTTCTTCCAGGCACTTTAATTCTGTGACTGATATTTTTATTGACCTTCTGCTCCAGCAGTGATGACTTTATGAGATCTTTTTCATTCAAGTATGTGTAGATATTTTTGCTGGAGACATGAAGTAAGCACATATTAAATATGCAGACAAGCATGCAACTTGTTTCATCAATCTAAAAGTAGGGGTATCAATGGGATTTGGGTCAAGCCCATTTGGGGAAATGGATTTCTCTTTTCTCAAAGTCCTTTGACCCTTCAAGATTGAGAATATAAACCCTGAAAGAATTAAACAAGGTTAGTTGTGGTTTTCTAAGTTTTTTTTAAAGAAGAACAGACAGCTAGGGGACGAAGCCAAACAGTACGTAAGCTTGTTCAGGCTACACATTGCAATGCCTAACATCTAGCATAGATGCTGACTTTCCCCTTGTCCTGTCCACCCCTCCTGAGCAGAATCCAAAATCCAGAATTCCAAATTAATGTTGGCATGAGATATATGTTTCACAAAGGTGATAGAAGTCAAGAGAATACAAATGCCAGGCTTCCTTATACTTCCCCATGGGAAATAGTATCTCCAGCGGTTTGTGTGATGCAGCTTCCTAAGAATAAGGTTCTCTCCTCACAGGTGAAATGTTAATTTCAATCCACTGTCTGGCATGCCTGGGCAATGTCTCCCAGACAGCCTGGCTGCATGAATGGCTCCATTTTGTTCCTGGAGAAGCACATGCCAGAGCTGCCTTTGCCATGGCAGTTTTGTGAAGGTTGGTGACTTCGGTGTGCGCCAGCCGTTATTTAACATAACCTTGAGATCAGTCTCCTCAACTTTGCTGTGCTTAGTTTCAGGACTGTAATGAAGCTTAGCTGCAAACAGAGTTGGTGCAAACCAGGGAGCTCCTGGCATGCACAGCAGGGGAAATACAACTGCTTGCTTATTTTAAAGGTCAAGAAAGAATGGGCACAGTGGGTTGGAATGGGCCAGCCATTGTGTGGGATTTCCGGATGATGCTTTCAGGTGCCGAACGTGTGTGTTTTTTTCCTATGCACATACATATGTTTGTGTACATTTATATATGTTATACACACATACACACACACACACACACACAGAGACACACACATATGTATATATACATATATGTATGAACAAACCCGTATTCACCAGTACCAGAGCAGAGGACTGAGCACTGGCAGTCAGCTACTTGTCAAACTGGTCTTGGAGAGGTCCATGGTGTGGTTTTGACCCAGCTCAATCAATATTCTCCTAAACAGTTTCTAGACATGATTCAGGATTAAACACAAGACCAGGGGCCATTACCAACAGAAGTGTAAACTGCCTAAGTTTGAATGTGGTGATCTCGTACTGAGATATTAAAGAGATTAATTGAATAGTCATGGATGTCTGGCCAAAGCTACTTGGCCTCCAGGCCTAAAAACAGTCTACAACACTGTTTAGTGTGCTCATATAGATGTAGTATAAGTCTTTATTAATTTAGTTCCTCCCCTCCCCAGTGACTTGAAATTATCAAACTTAAATATAAATTTACTGGAAATACTGACTTACATGAACTTTTCTGAATAATAGCCGGTGAAACAATTTACTAATATTGCTTTCTGGAGTGGAATTGAGCAAATTACTGATGGTACTTTTAACTAGTGCAGTTATAAATGTCTTTAGAGAGCTAAAACTCCAGATTGCAGGCAATGGGCTAGCATTGCAAGATTTGCACAAGCTTTTAAGAAGCATAGTTAGATAATGTGAGGCTAATAGAAAGTAGCAGAAGTAGAAAGAGAAGAAAAAAATGAAAAAGAAAGAGAAACTTTCTCCTCTGAAACACTGGGTGGACAGGACAGGTAATTTATTTAGTGCAGAAAAAAATGGTCCACCATCCTGGGAAACTTCTGGTTTGATTCTTTTCAGTGTTGAGAAATCATCAACAAGCATTGAAATGTTACTGATAGTTTTTGGCTCAACAGAGTGTATTTCTATAGAGTGGAAACTTTTTCCACTTAGCAAAATCTGAAGCTTTTCTCCCTGAGAAACACAGAACACATGTCATTGACATTAATTTTAAGTGTCTTTACACATGGTCTTCTAGTCTTCATTTCAAATGCTGCTCATTATATTCACTATCAGACTTCAGAGATGCTCATTCCTGGGTGAATGCAATTCTCTGCTCTTAAGAGATAAGCACAGAATAAAAATATTGATATTACCTAAAAAAAAAAAAAAAGAAATGTACTTTACATTGCAAGGATTTGTAAGAATAAAACAGACAATAAACAATACAAATCTCAGACAGTTTGTGTGTTGGGAAAGAAGCTCCCACAACAGTGGACATCAAATGATCCCGCACTGTTTTCAGCTAGATAAATTGTTCTCCTCTTAATGATTCCACAGGAACTGAGTCAATTGAACTGCCCATACAAGGAAGAGGGCTTTGGTCCCATCCAAAATTTCATTCTACTGTAGTCGAGTGGACTACAACAGGACATGATATTAATATTTTTAGCAAATACTGACCATTCAACTGTGTTTCCTTTTCAGATATATTTATAGGCTTTTATGTTGCTAGAATTTTTGTGTTTGAAAGCACCATGCAGGGACACAATAAAGGACTAACATATGAATGCTTTTGATAAATTACTCTAGTTTGCGGGAAATGTAGAACTATGGCACAGCAAAATCACTTTAAAAAGCTTATTTATAATGAGGCAGATAATACCAACCCCTTCAGCTCCAGGATTAAAATTAAAATTAAAGCAAAGTAATATGAATCTGCCTTGCCTGAATTGTGTCTCTGCTTGGCTTATGACACTTCATTATTATATTTATTTTCATTGTGATGTAATGTATGAAATTAGGTGATAAATTAGGGTGCTATTTGTGGTAGGCACTACATAAAATAGCACTACATAAACAGCAACAAGAAGAAAGTCCTTGACCTGAAAGGCTTTTAAGAAAGGACAACAGACAATGCATAATCAAAAGGGCAAGGAGATATCGAGACAAATCTGCTTAGAACAGTATGCTGTTTTCCAGTGGCTGCATAGGTATTGTCTAATTGGTTTGGGTTTTTCTTTAAATATTTTTTTTAAAGTCATCACAACAAAGTTTCTAGAAAAAAAGGTAGCAAAGCAATGGAAGGCCAGCATAGGTGTAGTCAAGGAGCAGTTTCTTTTGAAATCAAGTATATGGAAAGGGAACAGCACTGTGAACGCAGCAGAGACAGAAGCAGAGTTTTCTGTTCCAATTTGGAGCTGAGAAATACCTTTAGGAAGTTTTTGAAAACAAAGGTTAGGAAAAGTAGATAAGACAGACTGGAGTTTAGAAGGCAGCAAAATGTTATAACTCTGGAGAAAGAGGATATTATTTTCATCAATTTTTGGGGGGACTGTGTAGAAGGGAGGAGATTGCTTTTTAATGGAAGAAACCACTATACAAACAAAAAACCAATCTGCAGAATGAGAATGGGCAAGTTTGTGCTTGTGTCTGTTGGCAGAAACCACAGCTCCAAAGACAGGAAGTGTTTCCTGAGTTGGAGTACCTTTGTCGGCAGTGATAATGACAGAGGATATAGGAAGACAGAATTTACATGAAGGCTTTTAATTAAAACCAAGTGCATATTTATAACTATTTCCTGAACTGCATGGCAAGCTATAATTTGCTCTTTTTTCATTGGTGAAGTAAAAGAAAAGATGGATTTACTTACTAATTTGACTAATTTGCACCCTTAGTCTAATTTCCTGACATTGGTTTTATTGACAAAAAATATGATCTTTGTAATTTGAATGGTTGGTGGTATGTTTTAGCCTTACACTGGTGTTACACAAAGGAAGAGGTTGGGTGTTCACTCTGGGAACACTTCTCATTACACTCAGTTTACCTTTTATCTTATCTGTAACCTGTTTCTTTCCACTCTATAGCTTTACAAACATATAGACAACACAACAAGTTTTTTAAAGCACTTAGTGTATTTTCCTTCCCATTGACACTGACAACTGTGAAGGGCTGAGCCCCATGAAGAAAAGTGTCACTGTATAGTCAGTCAAATAGCAAGTAGAATAAAAGAAGGGGGTTTTTTTGCCTAAACTCAGCTGTTTTGTGAAAAAGGCTACTCTGCTCCAATGCCCTCCAACTTGGAGTAAATCATAGCTCAGGTAAAAGCAAAGTATTTGCTGAAACAGCAGTATATGCCGAAGTACAAATATATGTCACATCTTCTGCTAATGTAAAGTCTTCTGAAAAAGTCTACCATTTAGAGATTAACTAGGGCAATTTGCTGCTAAAACAATTATTTGTGACATGGTCATTTTCTTGGCTCATAGGACAGTGGTCAAAATATTTTGAAGCAATGCAATGGAAAAGGAGAGGAAAATTTCTGTAGTACAAAATATCATTTTTATCCAATGCCCTGCTTCTGCCCCAAAATCCCCAAACCAGCTCTTCCCTAAGAATGCAAACTTTTTTAGAAATGAGCAGATGTAAGGACTTGACGTCACCTCAAAAATAGAGGGTCTGTCTTTATCTAATGAAATAAAGGCAGGCAGCAATAGGAAGCAATTATTGAATAATAAGGTCACAGTTTGTGTTGGGGAGTATTCATGCTTTGTGCAGAAGCTTCTATGTCCTTCCTATGGCAGTATAAAGGGTTTCTTTACACCTTGGTGTCCAGGGAGTTTCTCATTGCGTGTTAGCAGAAATAGTAAATATAAATTAACAGAGACAGTTTGCTGAGTTTTGTTTTCTACTCCATGATACAAGTGAAAATGCAGTAAAAATCCTCTCTCTAAATTTAGAGAGGATATGGACATTGATAGCCATTATTTTTAATTATTTGATGATTAAACAATTTATCACAAAACCGAGAAAGAGGACCCCACGGCACATTTTGCCTCCCATATGCTTTGAAGGAAAGGTTTTCCAGGGCACCAAGACATCACTCTGCTCCAGACATTTTCCTGGCATAGCAAGTTGCAAGCCTCTGCTTAAGGTGTTGGGGAGCTACGAACAACCTGTCAGGACCCGCAAATTAGCCATAAGGGGTATTTGTGATCACAGCTCAATTTATCAGCATTCCCTCCAGCAACCATGCTATATTTGGGAATAAACTCACCCTTGGTAAGCATTTAGACACTTGCTCATAGCTATGCATATTTGTGCATCTATATGCATGTATATGTATCTACATACATGGATAGGGAATTTTATCATAAAGTAGAAGCATTTAAGTTACTGTTCTCCTCAATCTAAGCTCATTGTGTAGCTAACAGAGAAGAAATAAATACCCCAGAGGGTGATTTAATAGATCTAAAATCGGAATCACTCTTTGGAAGTACTTCTCCACTGACTAGAAACACCCGAGGATGAACAAAGTTATGTACCTGGTGTATGAATCTCTCCTGAATCCCCTCTTCCTGTTAAACTTTTCTTTGAATATTAAACAAGAATACTTTTTCCATTTCTCAAAACTTCTGCTCTTTCAGCAAAAAACCCACCCATCCCAAATCAAATTGAAAGTAGAAACAAACAAAAAAAAAAGTAAAAAAATCTCATGAGCTTCCATATTGCCACAGCTTAGGCAAAGTGAAATGTTTTGTTTAGGGTCTAGTTTTTAATAAAAACATCAAACATAATTTACTTACATTTAAAAAAGATTAAATAAATTAAAAATCTAAGTAGAACTTCAAGGTATCCTTGAAATATTTTTCTCAAATTATTTTTGTACATATAGGGTGTACATTTTCTTGTGGAAAGTTTGACTTCGTATCACCTCCTGCAATGATTTTTTTTTTAATACAAGAATTCCTGACCGAAGTCTACTTCTATTCATTTATTTTACTTTGCTCTACCATGATATTTCCAATCTTTGCAATTCTTCCTGTTTCCATTGCAAGGGCTATGAAATTATAAATTCTATAAAGGTTTGTATGTAATCTTAGATTATGAGACAGTTTTCCAAAATGCAGCATGGAGCAGCAGCTTCCAACACTTGATGTGGAATTGTTTACTTTATGTAGGAGTTTAGTGTTTTCTGCACAGGCTGTTGGGAGTCATTTATACCTGACTTTATAGGGATGTATATATTCCTCTGAAGGGGGCTGGCAGCATCCTAGAGTGGGAAAGTTGTGGTGGCAGAAGGAGAGAGCCCTGGGCTGCAGGAGTTGAGGGAAGAAGGAAGGAAAGCACTAGGTGTGCATGTGATGATACAAGAGTGAGGTGGAAATACGGAGGTAGGATGCACATTTGAAGATTTGCTGGGAATATTTGGAGAAGGAAAGGGTAGAGTCATGGCCGATTCTTCACTGTCACCACACTGGCACAGAATGGGTACCTACAGCCACAGGTTGTATCCAGGGCTCCTTTTGCCACCCGTGATGAGTGCATATGTACAAATAAAGGTAGAGATTTAGAGAATGCAAGTTCAGGAAAGATTACAAGCCCCTTGACATTTCAAATAAGAAAAAAACATGACATTATTTGAATAAATGGTATGAAGTGAGCTTGTGCATTGCATGTTGAATTTGAATACCTTTTAATTTGCATCTGCATTTTGATCAATTTCAGGTACAAAGCAATTGTAAATCCTATGGACATCCAGACCTCCAGTGCAGTGCTATGGACTTGTCTTAAAGCCACTGCCATCTGGGTAATCTCCATGCTCCTAGCAGTTCCTGAAGCAGTGTTCTCTGAACTGGCTCACATCAATGACACAGATAATGCCACTTTCACAGCGTGCATACCATACCCCATGACAGACGACGTGCACCCAAAGATCCATTCTGTGCTGCTTTTCCTTGTGTATTTCCTCGTCCCTCTTGTGATTATTAGCATCTACTACTGTCACATTGCAAAGAGTTTAATAAAAAGTGCTCACAACATCCCTGGGGAACAGAGTGAGCATTCCAAAAGACAGGTGAGCAATTTCCTTATTGCATCCCAGTGAAAGATTTGTGTGCTGTATACACTTATAAATGAAAATGAAGGAATTATAACATCCAAATAATTGGATTTTGCAGAGGATTGGTTCAGTTTCCACATGAACTAAGCCAAGGATTATCTTAAAATTTTCCTTTTTTTCCACAATTACTCAGTATTAAGCCCAGTATATAAATGAATATGAGCAAAGAAAATTATAAATTCATTGCCATCAATTGCACATTCCTAACAGTAAATGAGATTGGTATATGTGTTTGGTCGTGCTGTTACTGTAACCTTTACAGGTATTCTTACTGAGGAATGATGTTTTTGTGGTTAATGCTGGTGGTTTCACCTAAAGTCAGTCATTTTGGGAAAGAAATATTACATTAATGTTTTGAAAATTGTCCCTGCATTATTTGTGCTTGGAAATGAGAAAACTGGCATAGACAGGGAAGATTTTACTCAGGGGGATCTAAGATTCTTCTCAGATCGAGGAGTGCTGGAAAGGTGAACATGGAGCATTAACTGATCCTTTTTTTTACTTTGTCGATACAATGCTGAATTTGCAGTTTTCTAATACCCTTTCCATTTTAGATGCTATAAAACTCTTGGTAGAGATTCTGTATACCTTTGAGACAAAGTATTTTAAAATGTTGGACAAAGCCAACCTTCCCCGTAAGGCACAGGAAGCAATTAGATAGCAACATTAGCAGGAACACACATATGTACAAACAACAGCTTTTGCAGTGAAAGTGCCTCAACTATTTTGCACAAGCATTAGTATTGATAGAGAAAAATATTTATACCATATTTTGAATGATTTTCTCTTCCAGTAATTTAGAAAACTGTTTTCATACTCACTGAGATCTTCTTGCATGAACATATTCTTTTAGAAAAACCACATTCCTTTATGTCCTTTTTGAGCAACATTCGATTTCTACTCTAGTCTGTTTCTTGTCAAAAGTGCATATATATTAGCACTTCATGTATTATTTTATTTTCCTGTGAAATATAGAGGGCCTTTTGGCTGAACCCTCTAGATGAAAACAATATTTAATTTATACCACATTTCTGAACTCACATGTATTTTCAAACTAAGAACACATTTTTTCATTCTCCTTAGTTTTTTTCTGTTTATTAATCTATGAGACTGAGAAGAATAGAAAATTCTGGTGTACTTACATATCTCCCAGCAAGAGGAAATAAATTCAGACTATTTCTATCAGCTCATGTTTCTTGAAGCCAAGTGTAGTATTCACACTATACTTCTGAACCTTTTAGTCTGCTCTTGCAATTGGAGTGCAAATGCTACCAAATTTGAGTGTTAAAGTTTTCACACCTTTTTTTTTAATTCCCCACTGTCTTTTTGTTTGTTTGTTTTTTGTTTGTTTTTTTTTGTTTGTTTGTTTTTTGTTTTTTGTTTAGATAGACCCAAGGAAACGATTTAAAGATTAATTTCACAGATTTTGAAAAACTGTTAGAATAAATTCACTTGACTTTTTTTTCCACCAGAGAATTGGGCAGAGTAAAAAACTTTCCTTCCTTTGCAAAACTTTCATGCCTGATATACATAAAAAATCTTTTACGAGGAATATGGAGAAACTTTCTGCCTCTCTTTGGTGCCTTCTACCTGGCCAGTTCATCTGCCTGTCTCAGTTTGGAATCACTGTGTAGGCTCGTATCCTGCCATCTTTTCAGCCACTCTCAGTGTCTACATTGTCATCTGTTATACCTTAGCACTGCAATTAAGGTACATTTAGTGACGTTATTGCATTTAATGGAACTTTTCACCTTATCCTGGAATTAAGATGCTTCAGATAGTGTAATGAAATTTTGGTGTTTTCTCTAGGAGAGAAGTATAAGCTGGGAGACTTAGTGAAAAACAGTGAGATAAGTACCACTGTATAGCTAACACCCTAGTAATGTCTGTCTCATGATAGTTCTAGATTTTGAAGCCAACAGTCTCTAAATAGCTTTCTAACTAAAACTTAAGTTTCAATCCAAGCACTGAGATCTCATCAGAAAAGGTTATGTTTCATGACATCCTTTTGTGCGTGCTTACAGGCTAAAAGCCAGTGTTTCCTTGGGTCATGAATCACTCTTGCTGTGTGTATCACACAGAAAGATAAATCTTCTGTAACTGCAAACAGCTAAGATCTTTCACTGAAAGTAAACTGAAAGAGAAAAAGGAAAGTAAATGAGACAGCAAAAGTAATTCAGGCCCTGAAGGAAGCATTTTTGCTGGCCTTACTTATGATAGCTTGTTGAAGCTAATATAGAGCAAAACGCTACTTGTTTTAATTAAGTCTGTTATGTGTGGTAGTGCTATTTGTTGTCACTCATTTGGGTTCTCTTCATCTTTTTAGATGGAAACTCGGAAACGTCTTGCAAAAATTGTTTTAGTTTTTGTTGGCTTCTTTGCTATCTGCTGGTTTCCTAACCACGTGCTATACATGTACAGATCTTTTCATTACAATAAGATCGATCCATCGATGGGACATATGGTTGTTACCTTAGTGGCCCGAGTGCTAAGCTTCTGCAACTCTTGTGTCAACCCATTTGCACTGTATTTTCTCAGTGAGAGTTTTAGAAGACATTTCAACAACCAGCTTCGCTGCAGGAAGAAAGCTCAGAAAGAGAGATCTGCCAGCTACTTGCGCAACTCTTCTGCCATTCAAATGACTTCCCTGAAAAGCAATACCAGGAACACAGTGACTACCATGACACAACTGAATGGGCACAACTTGAAACAAGAAATGTCATTATGATTTAATGGGTGTGATTTTTGACTGTGAAACAAATCTGAACTTTTTCTTTGCAGCTTGTAACTCACTTTTGGCTCTCATGCTTAGACAGTCCTCAGAAGAGAAGATCTGTTAAATGCTGGCCAGTCTGAGGTTATTTTACACCTAGTCTGACTCTTATGTTTCATTGAGAAAAAAACTTGACTGGTGTCATATTGTCCTTTAAAGGAGACACTAATATATGTTTAACGTAAAGGAAAACAGTGTATCTGATATAATACTGCTTCAAAAAGTATAGATTTTCTGATCTGAAAATATGTCTTTTTAACTGAATATTGATCCAGGCTTATGTTTTGCTTTAATAGATTTTCATGATTTTAGCTATGTGGTGTGTACTAGCATTGCTCATTAAGACTGTTGGGCATTTTGGACTCAATCAACTTTTTAAGTATTTTTTTTTTAAGCAGTCCACATGTCAACACAGGTAGTCAAATAGGCACAATGATTGAAGCTTATTGCTGCTCCTTATGCAAGACTGTTCATATGAAAGTTTTGCAGGTGTGTTTCAGAGCTGATTCACCCCTTATACAGCAGCATAGTATCAGACAAATAATCATTGCCAAGCCAGGTGAGAGGTTAGCAGGGGCAGGGTGTGTTTCGTGTTTGAGCTCCAGAGAGAAGGTTCTCTCAGTGTCCTTTGTAGAAAGGGCAGCAATAGCAGACAAAGGCACCTTGTGGAAGTATTTTTTAATGGCCAGTTCATGAGCCAAATGTAATTTTAAATATAATTTCCTTTGCAATTGGGCGAAACTGCTCCAGCACAGATCTGTGTCTGTCACAGCACTGTATCCTGTACTTCTGCAGTGACTTCTCTTAGGTGAATACTAGAAAGTACACTAGAAATTTAGATTGGATTTCAGAATTAGTTGCTAGTCTTATAATTTCAAAAGCTGAAGTGCTAATGCAGTTCACTGTTCCCTTTGTCCTTCTTGATACTCTTGCACTTACTTAGTTCTCTTTGTATCTCTGTGAACCATTTGAAGCTCAAAATTTCTTTCTCAATTCCCATGTCTTCAAGACCAGTTATAGCCCTACCCCAATTTTTAAAGCAGTGAGAAGTTACACTGATGTTATCGATAAGTCTTCTAGCTAATTACTTGAAAAAAAAAGATTGCCAGTTGTAACCACTCAACAGGGAAAGTAACAGATTGAAGTTCTTAGTGTCAACCAGCATGGTCCAGCTGGTGAGACCTATAGAAGGATGTGATGTAGTTAAAGTTGTGTGCAGCATTCAATGAGAAAATGTAGCAAGTTCAGTGTAGACTGGCTCCATACAGCCTACCCTAGCTGTTTGCTGTTGCCTTGTGGCTTCAGTAGCTCCTTGGAAGTCTTTATACAAAGCAGCTGATTAACATGAACTTGTAAATCTATGTGGAATCCTGTCTGGTTTAGAAATGGCATACCTCAATTAAGTGTTCTTACTGAAACACTCCAAACCATGCGCCACTGTCTCACTCCCCACCTCCCTCTCTCCCTCCCCCTGCAGCAGTATGGAGAGGAGAACTGGAGGCACAAAAGGGAAATATCAGTGGTTAAGATAAGAACAATTTACTAGAAACAGCAATGAAATAAGAACCAAACAGTAGCAATAACAATAGTAACAACAGTGTACAAGAGGCGAAGGATTCACATGTGAGCGCTCACCATGAGAAACTCGGCGCTACTGGGATTGCTCACTTCACCATCGGCCTGACTGGAAGGAACCCATCCCTCCCCCGCCGCTGCTTTGGCATGAGGTGCTATAGAATAACTTCAGGGTCCTGGCCATGTCCCTCCTGGCTACTGCAGAAATTAACACTTTTCTGGCTGGAACCAGCACATATCCATAACTGCCTAACACTGCCTCATCCTCCTTTTTCTCAGTTTTGCCTCTTCTCTTTCTTAGTGCCTTTTCTGTGTGAGCTTACAAGTTCTCAGAACTCGTTCTTAGTTTTATACCACTAATTCTTCCTGGATGCCAGACAAAATTGTGGAATCTGTTCTTCTAATCAGTCTCGAGTCCTTTTCACTCACAAATATTTTACACCTGCAAAACACAAAAGCTTAAAGTCCTCCTTTTTCAATTCTTGATGCTTGTCATTGACTGTGATCAAGTTTTCCATTTATTTCTGCTGGGGTATTTTGGTTCCTTGCTGCTCATTTTGCTTGGCAGTCTTTCTACACTGCATAGCCTTTCACAGAACTTCTAAATCCATTGTGGTTTTTATTTCCTAAATTAATTTTTCTGATGTGGACATTACCAGATGATACAGGTGCCCTACCAGAAAAATAATAATCTAATTGGTAGTAGATTTGATGCTTCTGTTTGATTAATACTCTCCACTCAATGTCTTAAATTGCTGTGTGTGGTATGGACTACATGAGCCAGCTTTCTGGCAGAACTGCAAGCTAGATTCTGTTCCTTTTTGTTGTGAGGGGAAGGTGTTATGAGGTATGCTATAACTCTTTATTGTCAGGAAATAGCACAGTTTTGGTTCATTACTTCCCAGGCCTAATATTCAAAGTCTGTTTCCAATACATAAAGTAAATTGTATATAGCTCCTCTCAACTTCTTGTAGCATGGTGTGGAATTAGTTAATCTGTCTGGAGCTTTACTGGGCATGTTGCTAACTCAATATGCACATATTTGGAATTGTCTGTTACTGTGCTCCTGTATATAAGTACAGCTGTATGTATAAAGCTATTTTCAGACAACTCTGCTTGCTAACAATTAAAATGATTGTAGAATGCATTTTATGAAGTATTTTCTTCTAACTGTAGTCAAAGAAACAAAGGAAATCTGTAAATGAGATCACGTCATCATGTCAGCTTTTCACATACTACATTAAGATCTATGCCAAAACACTTGTTGGAACACCACCTGATGTTTTTCTGTTGTAAATATTCCTATTTCAGAAACATCAGTTGTTTTCTATCTTCCTCTTCTGAGTTTTGAGATGGTTTCTTTCAAAAATATTTTTGCAATGATCGAGAAAAGTACCATCCCTTCTCAGTCTTTGAAAAATGAGAGAATAGAGTAATTACTGTTTACTCAGTGTAAGACATTTATTTTTTTTATAGACTAGAGCTAGTACAAAATATGTCTGATGGCATCTTGTCACTCCACCATGTCAATACTAGAAACATTACATACACTGCTGAATCCTGAAATGCCAGTATGGTAAATTCTAAACAGATCTGAGATATCTCATTTAGCATTACACTGTGACGTGACAGTTATCTTCAACAAAGCCACTTCACTTACAACGCATGCCCCATAGATATTTTTCTTAACTCAGTCAAGATAGGTTTATAGAAATTATGGCCTGGGAATTAGCAGGGCTGATTGAGAGCTCTTAAACTGGGCTCAAAGGGGAAAAGGGATGAGACCAGGCTCACTAGAGATCAGCCTAGTGGTGGCAGGCTTGTGATGGGGGCAAAACTGTTAGTTCAGCTGCAGTGCATCCACACTGATGCACACAGTATGGGCAGCAAGCACAAGGAGCTGGAAGCCATTGTACAACAGGAAATTTATGTATTTGCTGTCATGGAAACATGGTGGGATGACTTTCATGACTGGAGTCATATCTGCTGCAATGGATACCTGTAAGTTCTTTAGAAGAGACAGGCAAAGCAGGAGAGGTGGTGGGGTGGCACTGCATGTGCCTGTGGGCAAAGATCAGGGCGGGTCAGCCGGGTGGACATCATGGTGGTGAGAGTCTGTTATATTCCACTCAACCAGGATGAACAGACAGAGGAGGCATTCTACACGCAGCTGGCAGAGGCCTCATGGTTGCTGACCCTTGTACTCATGGGTGACTTCAGCTTGCCAGATGTCTGCTGGCAATACAACACTGCAAAGAGAAAGCAGTCTAGGAAGTTCCTGGAGTGTGTGGATGATAACTTTGTGACATAATTGGTAAATGAGCCCGCTAGAGGAGATGTCCTGCTAGACTTGTTGTTTGTGAGCAAAGAAGGACTGGTGGGTGATTTGCAGTTAGTGGTTGTCTTGGGCATAGTGACCAGGAGATGTTAGAGTTTCAATACTGGGTAAAATAAGGAGGGGTACCAGCAGAACTTCTACCTTGCACTTCCAGCGAGCAGACTTTGGCCTGTTTAGGACACCGTGGTAGTAAGTTCTGAAGAGTAAAGGAGTCCAGAAAGGCTGGATATGCTTTAAAAAGGAACTGTTAAATATTCGGGAGTGGGCTGTCCCCAACAGTAGTTGTCCCCAAGTCATCAGGGAAAAATACTAACCTGATGAAACAGAGAATATTGGCTGTAATTTAGGGGAAAAAAGAGAATCTATCCTCTCTAGAAGAAGGGTCAGGTAACATGCAAGGACTATAAGGATATTGTAAGGTTATGTAAGTAGAAGACTAGAAGAGCCAAACTAGAACTTGTATGTATTATTTTATGAGATGTGAAAGTCTGGAGTTATACTCAGAACTAAGTGCAGGTGATCTTAAGACAAGGAAATATAATCAATATGATCTAAAAACGCTGCCAATTCTAAGAATACAAAGTAGCCTTACTTTTGAACGTATCAATGTCTGAAATGAAATGTTATTGAGCCCCCATCAGCTTTGCCTGTCTGAGAGCAGAGTTACTTAATCTCTGTAAAAGTGCATGCATTTCAGAAAAGCACAGCATAGCTTTAGGTGGGCTTGTGAATCTACAGCAGCTTCTCCAATCTCATTCTGTGGCTGCGGAGAATGCAGCTGTCAGCAGCAGAGGAGGTATCTATCTGTAAAAGAGAACGCCAGCAATTGCAAATATTACAGCTTTCACTGTGTGCCAGCCTCTGGTAAATGCTTCTCCAATGTCTAGATTATGTTTGCTTTCTTTTCCTCTGTTGGCAAAACCCAGTGTATTTGACACTTCTCATTATTACCACTTTCCTTCAGATACATTGAAGGAAAGGTGTTCTAAACCACCTTTATACCCCCAGGAGCCTCATGGGCCTCATTACAACCTCTTGATCCAGGTAATACTCCTACCAGAGGGGATGTGTTACTGGATCTGCTGAAGTCCAATGCAAGTGAGCTAGTTGGGAACATCAAGATTGGAGGTAGTCTGGGCTGCAGTGGTGGAGTTTGCTGTCCTGAGGAACATGGGTGAGGTAAGGAGTAAAGTTAGACCCCTGAACTTCACTAAAGAAGAATTTCAACTTTTCAGGAAGATAGTCAACGGGTTCCGTGGGATACTGCCCGCAGGGACAACTGGCTGGGTGGAACAGAGCTGGCATGTTTTTAAGGATGTCTTCTACATAGCTAACAATCCCCAGGAGCAAGAATTAGGGCAAGGAAGGCAAGACATCAGCATGGCTGAGTACAGAACTGCTCATCAAACTACATGGAAAGAAGCATAGACAGTGTAAACAAGGACTGGTAACCTATGAGGAGTATAGAGATGAAGTCAGGTTGTGCAGGAAGGGGATGAGGAAGGTCAAGATGAAACTGTAACTAAACCTGGCAAGGGACACAAAGAATAACAGGAAGAGATTCTACAGGTATGTCAACCAGAAAAAAGAAGTCAGAGAAGGTGTGACCCCTGCCCCCCCGATAAATGATGATGGAAAACTGGTAGCAACAGATGAGAAGGCTGAGGTAGTAAACCTCAGTCTTTTAAACCTTTTTTGCCTCAATCTTCAATGGCAACCTCTCTACCCACACATCTCAAGGGGATGGACAGAAGGATGAGGACTGGGGGAACAAAGTCCCTCCCACTGTAAGCAAAGATCAGGTTCATGACCACCTGGGGAACTTGAACGTAAGTCAATGGGACCTGATGAGATGCATCCCAGAGCCCTGAGGGAATTGACTGATGTAGTTAAAAGTCACTTTCAATGATATTTAAAAAGTCATGACAGTTAGGTGAAGTCCCAGGCGTAAAAGGGAAAAAGACAGCCTGCCAGAAAGATGGAGAGAGACTATTTACAAGATCATGTAGTGACAGGACAAGGGAGAATGACTTCAAACTTAAAGAAAGCAGTGAGGCACCAGAAAAGTTTTCCTGGAGGGGCTGTGGATACCCCATCCCTGGAAGTGTTCAAGACCGGGTTGGATGGAGCTCTGAGCAACCTGCTTTAGTGAAAGGTGTCCCTGTCCATGGCAGGGTGGTTGGAACTAGATGATCTTTAAGGTCCCCTCCATGATTCTATGATATATGGTTGCTCTAGCAGCCTGGCTCAGCTGTGGACTGGAGCACTGACAAAGAAAAAAGGCTAAAATCAGCAGTGTGTCTCTCTTAACATTTGAGTGAGACATTATTGATATAATTACTTCTAGGATCAAAAACTCTTCCATTCCCACAGGACTTGTCTATGCATTGCACAGGGGAGGAGCTAAACATAGCAAGGCTCACTGTAAATCCAGCATTTACTTATTTTTGAGATCATTGCTTTGCCACTTAACTAATGACCTTTTACAATGGTTTTCTTGAATGCTCTGTGTGCTGTTTACAGAAAAGAGCAGTTTTGTAGGTTTAGCCTTTATTGAAACAAAGTGTCTGCATCACCCCGACAGCTTGTATCACAAGAAGTCAGGCTGCATTTTCCAGTGTACTGACCAGTACTAACAACAGGCTCAAGAGCACATTTCAATTAAACATCAAAGCTTCAAATCAGCTTATACCTGGACAGGATTTGGCAGCGGCAGACCAGAAAATGAGCTAATAAAGATGTATTTCTGAATAATATTATTAAAACTGGAGCAGATGCAAATTCCCAGTTTGACTCTTTTACCCACAAGAGCAGTAGGGAACAGAGAGTACGTGCAGAGAGGAGGAAATGGTCCTTTTACACAGTATGTACTGGAGGACCAGCATGCTGATGATCACACCCTGTGAGACTCCCAGAAGGGCAAACACGTTAGGAATTTAACCAACTTCTGAACTGCTCTCCAAAGATGGAAAGATGTTTTATGATTATTTTATAATGACAGTAGCAGCCTGAATTGGGCTAAAAGAGGAGCACGTTGCTAACGAGTTTTCAGTAGTTTTCAACAGAGTGTAATCAAGCACTGAATTGAAGACACTGAGATGCTGGAACAAGGTCCAGAGAAGGGCAACAGAGCTGGTGGACAGTCTGAAACACAAGTCTTACGAGAAGTAGCTGAGGGAGCTGGGACAGTTTAGCCTGGAGAAAAGGAGGCTCAGGGGGTACTTTATCACTCTCCACAGGTATCTGAAAGATGGTTGTAGCCAGGTGGGTGTTGGTCTCTTCTTCATGGTAACAAGCGACAGGATGAGAGGAAATGGCCTGAAGTTGTGCCAGGGAGGGTTTACATTGGATATAAGGAAAAAACATTACTGAAGGGGCTGTAAGGCATTGAAACAGACTTCCCAGGGAAGTGGTGGAGTCACCACACTTGGAATTGTTCAGAAAACATGTGGCTATGGCACTTGAGGACATGGTTTAGTGGTGAACGTGGTGGTGCTGTTGGGTTGATGGTTGGACTTGATGATCTTAGAGGTCTTTTCCAACATTAACAGTTCTACGGTTGCATGAATTCTGTAGATCAATTATTGTTTTCATGGTGAGTTATAGAGTCTTTCCTCCTCTTTGGGAACACTCATCAGCTTTCTGAGGCAGTGCTGGGATTGCAGATGCAAGTGTGGTCTGGGAAGTTGCGTGGTGATGTACAGTATCAACATTCAGTGACTTTCAGCTGCCAACAAGCAGAGTTGTTGGTAATTCCCCATGACATGTCAGATCTGCAACCAGATGTGTAACTGGAGAAAACAGATACAAGAAATGTTTTTAAGCCTCTTGAAAGCATGAGAATGAGAGGAAGCAAGAGCTTTCCAATACACAACCCACTGAGCTCTTATTTTGTGCTCAGGCAGGAACCAAATTCAAGTGAGTAATNAAAGGTTTTTTAGCACGTAACAAAACACTTAGTACTTATTATCTTACTGCCATTTAGCTAATCTGCCAAACCTGCTCATCATGCTGATCATCCAGAAAATTGTTCCTAAAATATAGGTTATTGCCCTACAGAAACCATTTTGAAAATACCTAAGTCCACATCAAATCACCTTGTAGGAAATGCTATTCAGGTAGCTAATTAATTACAATTTTGTTGTTAATATTTCCTGTTAAACATTAAAAAATAAGCAATTGCAGAAATTTTTGACTTGAAATTTGACCAAAAATTATTAGAGCATGAGGCAAGAAGGGCCATTTCTTCAAGCCAACTGCTTCTGTACTGGTTTTGACCCTTCTGATCCTTCACTGTCCTGTACCTTATATTGTGCCTTACGCAGAGAGAGCATGAAGATGCTTTCTGCTCTAAGTTCTGGTCATGAACCTAACTAGTAATTCCAGATAAAAGCCCTTAAAAATGTCAGTAATTCCCTCAAAGAAAAATGATGGAGGTTAGAAAATAATCTGAATCTCTCTGTTATTTTGTTGGTGGTAGGGTTTTCTTTAAAACTTGTATGTTAATAGATTCACATACAGCTTAGAGATATTTGTTAAGACCTCATTTTAAGCCTGGAATAACTAGAAATCATGAATTCAGAAACATTATTTTGGGCTCACATTGGTGTGAATACAATGTAGGAAACCTTATTTTGTATTTTCTGGGAAGGTTTTTTTTTTTATATGAAAGAATTAAGGTGATACTGGTGTTTCTGAAAGATTCTCTTACTTTCCTCTTTATCTTTCCAACAGAAACTCTCAGGCCCTGAAATATAACATGAACTTATGTGTGTTTATTCTTGGCAGTGTAAAACCATAGTAAATATATAGTAAAATAGACATTCTCATATGACTTTATTTTAATTTTTTTTCTCAAATACATACAAAGAAGGCATGCAATTCTAATTTATAATAGGAAATGCATATAAATATTGAGAAAACAATAAGGTAGTTCTTCAAAGTGCTTGTGGATTATAAATCAGACCATATGGGACTGAGTATCCATTGCACTACCTCAGCAATTACCTCAATTTCAGTATAATTGGGTTCTAATTAAATTTTACTTTTGGAGAAAGGCTGCTAAAAATTAAATCTTAAGAGCTTTATGTTTCAAGCTGAGAACATGTTGGCAAGTGTTCATTGTAATAAGCCTGTTAAAAATCCATTTATTCATCTCATTTAGCTACTATAATACCCACAGAAGAACAAAACCAACAAAGAACAGCTGAAAACCAAACTCAAGTGTCCTGTGTGATGGTTTCCACTAGGATTGTCTGAAAAATGGAAATTATTCCCAAGAAAAGAAATTACACCCAAAAATCAACAATTTTTCTTGAAAATGTCATTTTTTAATGTGAAAAAACAAATTATAAACCTTTTAAGAAAAATTACAATACTGCTTGAATCTCAGCAAAAAAGCAGAGAAAAATCAGATTTTTTACTTAAAGCCAGAGATTTTCTGGTTTTGAAGAGAAGAGCCTTTCCATTTAGCTCAGCTGGTCAGAGCACGGGACTAATAATGCCATGGTTGTGGATTTGATCCCCATATGGGCCATTCACTTAAGAGCTGGACATGATCTTTGTAAGTCCCTTCCAGCTCAGACTATTCTGTGACTCTGTGATTCTGTGAACTCAAACTGCCCAGTTCAAACTCTCTGGCATAAATCTTAAATCTAGGGAACCCTTTGATAGTCCCTATGCAGAACTGATATGTGCAAAAGGTCAAGTTTTAAAGGATCTGTCCTGTATACTGAGATTTTTCACTAAAGAATTGCCTTTATATTTAGCAACATTATGTACACCTTTTATTTAATGTGAAAGATATTGATATGAACAAGCACAATACAGTAATTTGACTGAAAGGGAGAAAGCAAATGTGCTTATTCCATCAGTCTGACAGAGGAAAACAAAGATATTTTCTGACACAGTCTAATATCAGATACCGAACAAGTGAAGCCATGGCACATCAGAACACTTCAGTGTTTTCCCCAGAGCATGCACAATGGCAGAACCAAAAGAAAGTTTTAATGCAAAAGCAGTCTCTCTTCTTGTTGAAGCAAGAATATACACAGCAGGTTTAGTCCTTGGGTACACCCTTCAGACACATCAGATAGATTAAAACTTTCCTTTTTTGTAGCTGTCTTTCATGTAATCCTATTGGATCAATGGCTGCATGCAGTACTCAAAAAGAATAAGAGAAAATGTCAAGTCTGTGACTTCTTAGTTGTCTGGTGTTCTGTAAAATGTAGCAAATAACATGTGACAAGTGAGCAGAAAATACTGTGGGTGGTGTAAACAATGGGAGAATACTCATTTCGCAATGCATCTTTTGCACTTTTTTGCTAAGTGACAGGTTTGAAAAGACACAAATTTTTCACAAGCCATGAATACACAGCAGAGAACCAGAATAAATCACATACCTGATAGTGCTGAGTAGACGCTCCCATGGGACAGCTGTGGGCTGCTGAACCCTTCAGAGAGTGCGTTACCTTATGGCACTGGTCAGAAGTGGGGATAGAAGACAGCACAGGACTCACCAGGAAAATGTACTTGACAAAACCCACAAAATCAGATCACTATCAGTCTTTTGATAAATCAATTAAGATATTAAAATTAATGATGCTAATGTCACGTAACAAAGTCAATGTAAAAATTAAGAGTGGGCTTCATCTGGCTGTAATTATTCGTCCAAATGTTGTCTAGATATGTCTTCCTGAATTGGTGTTTATTTTATTTGCAACCCACTCCACTTAGCACAGATGTATAATTTACTTTCTACAGAGCGTATTGCTCTGTATATGTCTATGCCCTCATCCAGAGCTGTGCACAGCCTGAATGCCTGGATTTTTACGCAGTCCTGCAACTAAAAGAAAGGTTTTTGCTGGATGGTCATAAATGAACCCACTTTGTTTTCTGTACACAGTCCTTTCTCACCATAATCATCAGAACTGTTGCAGAAAAGAAGGTGGAAAATCCCTCTTGCTTTTCAAGATTCATTAACAGAAGAACCCCATAACCTGCAAATAATGGTGTTCTGCCAGGGCAGAAAGGCATAACATCTGTAAGACCAGTGCTGAAAGCAGAAGTGGTTGAGTATCTCAGAGAACTCTGTGCCACTACCGTAGTGCATGCTGCACTGATTACCTGAAAAAAATGCTCCCTTCCGTGTCTGGAAAAGAGTTTGATCAGCTGGCCCTGCAGACTTTCCTGTGAAATTCAATAGCTGCTCAGCATGCCCAACAAGTTAACATGCTCTTACGATAGCGCTACAGTGGCATGTTCACCCAGAAGGAGGAATTCCTCTGTCATGGGATGAAATAATGAAATAATGAAAGAAGACTATAGGAAGGTGCTAGAGAGGAAGCTCCTAAGGTTCCCCAAATTAGGAGAAAACCTGACTTGGTTTCATCCTGAACCCAGAGCTCAAGGGAAAGCATACTTCAGGGACCTCATTGCATTTTCTTAGGTTATGGGGAACTAGAACAAGCTGATGCCAGATATGTGCATCTTCCTGATAGGGAATATAGGAAAGTGCATGGATAAAGTGTGACATGAACAAACAGGAAGAATCTAGCACTATATCCCTCATCAGAATTTTTGAACAGAGATGAAGCTTGTTTTGCTCCCTTTCAGCAGGCATTTCTAATTGTGTATTGCAATGTAATGTACACACAAGGATTTTCCATTCTGTCAGGCATTCTGATCCTTCACACTATGAGAAACATCTGGACAATTTCATATGCTGCAGTTTGTGCTGTAGCAGTTAAGAGAACTATATTTTCTCTTCCCATTTAAATTCAGTGAGTTTTTCAGCTCCACAAGAGACAGAAAACCCCCAAAGCTAGAAATTAATCTTTTATACAGTAATATCATGATAGAAATGCCTTAAAAGAAAAAAAGAGGAATATGATATCTCAGTCTGTTTTTACACCCCCAGGCTAGGGCAATAAATAACACTTGACTTTTCCTCTCCTTCCCCACTCCTGTGGCAAAGTCAGTGTTGTTCTTTCTGGAAAAATTCCATGGTGCAAATAACAGGACAAACCCACTTACACCATGGTGGGAGTTGAAGACACAACATTAACCTGAAAAATTAATGGTTCTCATACGATTATAATTTTATGGTTGGGGAAAGAAAGCATCTGAGACCAGCCTTAAAGTCTTACAATGTAATATATGAGACTTCACAGACTATGCAGAAATAAGTTTACCTACAAGATGTTTATGGTGCTTAGGAAGGAAAATTCCTGAAGCTGTCTACAGATTACTGTCTGTGATGTGCTGGAGGATGTAGCAAGAGTTAGAGTCTTGTGCTGATATGAAGCTGGGATACAGGCTGCACATTCACTCAGACCCAAAAGTTGGAAAATATCTTAAAACACAAGACATTCTTACTGCACCGGTATGCCTTCCAGGAAGAAAGAATACAATAATGTACAGGCTCATCTCTAAAACTTACCACATAGAACAAGTTTTAGTAAAAAGGAAACTTCTCTTTTTAGTGATGATTTTGAAAAGGAATGGTAGGTCTTTGTGGTAGGACCCTTACTGTGATCTGGATGAGCATTTTATTAGAAGTATGGCAGAGAGAGAGGAAAGTAGCTGAAAAGGTAGGGAAAAGGTCCTTAAAACACTATTATTTACTTTTAAAAATAAATCCCAGCACCCTGTATTGACCGAAGAGATCCTATATTTGTTTTAAAAGCCTTAGTGAAATAGGACACTGTTACTTTACAGGTCAAGGAAATTTCAAGGGCAGATCACATCTGGAAAAATTCTCAAACTTGTGGAAAGCAAAAGCTATCTCAATAACCTTTTCTCAGTTTTTGCATTCAAAAACTGCCTGATACTGAGGCCCCAAAGAAGACTGAGAAGCATTGGGCTCCTGGTGCATGAATGTATTTTTTGTGCCGACTGAGCCTGTCTGACCCTGCTTCAAAAAACCAGCCTTGGGAGAATTGGTAATCATAGTACGTGTCCCATCGCGGACACCAGCTGAGCTCTCTGACACGAGGACAGCTTGTACTCAGAGCTCTCAGGAATGCAAGATATGAAGGCAGCAATGTGCTGGTGCTCTGGTCCCTCCTGGGGCTGTGTGTTTAGGCTGAGTAGACCGTACACTCCCCAAAACACCTTCTATATCTTGTCTTGTGCACAGATTGGAAAATGCTGATGGATACGCTACACCTTGGCTAAGTCCTTTATATGTACACCTGACAGTCACAGGCTCTGTCTCTGGGTACAGAGACAGGAGAAACAAATCATGGCCCATGACAAGAGTCCAAACACTCCCTTTAACACACACACACAAAAATACTGGTAAGAATTAATGCTAAATAGATTGTCCTGGTGAAAACGATGATCAGCAGGAAATTTAATCAGAATTGTTTATTTAAAATATTTATGTGTTGGCTCTGAGTGCTTGTATAGCATCACTCTCCTAGTCACATAACCAGTCTTGGGCAGTTTTAGGTGTGTTATAGTGCAAGCCGCTGCTGAGATGTTCCACTAGTCCAGCATGATGAACATGGACCTGATAATTACATAGAATTGTAAATTGAGTTGGAGGGTACCTTAAAGAGCATCTAGTTCCAACCCCTGCCATGGGCAGAAAACCTCTCACTAGACCAGGTTGCTCAAAACCCTGTCCAACCTAGCCTTGAACACCTCCAGATGTGGGGAGTACACAACCTCTCTGAGATACCTGTTCCAGTGTCTCACCATACTCACAGGAAAGAATTTCTCCCTAAAAGCTAATCTAAACCTACCCTCCTTCAGTTTAAGGCTATTCTCCCCTTGTCCTGTCACTAGATGCTCTTGTGAAAAGTCCCTCTCCAGCTCTCTTGTAGGACCCCTCCAAATACTGGAAAACTGCTATAAGGTTTCTCCAGACTCTTCTCCAGATTGAATAACTCCAACTCTCTCAACCATTCTTTGTAGGAAATGTGCTCCAGTCTTCTGGTGAATTTTGTGGCTCTCCTCTGGACTTGGTACAGGAGGTCTATATTCTTCTTAAGGTGGACCCCTAGAGCTGGATGCAGTACTCCTGGTGGGATCCCACAAGAGCAAAGTAGTGGGGCAGAATCCCCTCCCTCGACCTGCTGGCCATGCTACTTTTGAGGCAGCCCAGGGTATGGGTGACTTTCTGGGCTGCAGGTGCATGCTGCCAGCTGATGTCCAGGATCTTGTCCACCAGCACCCTCAAGTCCTTCTCAGCAGGGCTGCTCTCCATCAGTTTATCCCCAAGTCTGTACTAAAACCAGCGGTTGCCATGACCTTGCATCTACCCTGCACTTGCCCTTTTTTAACTTCATGGGGTTTGCCTCACATGGTCCACCTCACTGGATTGCATCCTTTCCCTCCAGCATGTTGACTACATCACGTTACTCGGTGTTGCCAAACTTGCTGAGGGTGCACTCAATCCCACTGTCAATGTTGCTTACCAAGATATTAAACAGTGCTGGAATGGTGCAGTCTTTTCCTGGCCATGATGTGTTTTAAGACGTGTCACCTATTTTATTTCCTTTTCCTTCATTGGCTTATCTATTTGTCCTGTAAATATGTGTACATGCAGTACCTTTGAAGGTTCCCACTCCTTCTTGGTGTTTTAAGCATTAGCAGAATGAAATCTGTGCTAATTAAAATAATGTCATGTTATCTATTTCTGAAGTCTGAATTTAATGTTAGGCAAATATTTTCATTACATCCTACTCAAAATATCTGCTACATAACTCTTATTCATCTTTGTAAATGTTAATGAATAAATCGCTTGCTTTTTGTGAACTCTATGACTCTCAGTGGCTTACCATTCAGGAAATAACACTGTGAGGTTTGAGAGCCTGAATTTTACCCATCTTAAGAACCTTTTACAAACTTAGGCTTACTGTCTCCTGTACTGAGCTGACAAGTAGATCTATCATTAAACCATATAAATGTTAGATTATGAAACATTTTCCTTTTTTTTTCTTTATTTTTTTTTCTTGGCATGGTAAATGAAATTTACTTAGAACAAAAAAAAATGTTGTTATGAACTATGCCTCAGTTTTCACTAGAAAGTAACTTTTATAAACTGACCAAAAGTGTGTTGCTTGATTTCTCATTCCCTATCTACACAACCTTTTTTTTAAAAAAAAAAACCTTTTTCATGCAGCTGTTAAAAAGGGAAAGAATAACATGAAGAAAGGTGGTTATTATGTAAAAAAGAAGAGGGAAAATCAGAAGCCTAGCTTGCATATATTAGCCTTAGTCCTTTCTCCTAATTACAAAATTCATTACCTAGAACATACAATAAATATTTTTTCTCAGGTGGACCTTGTATTGCCAAAAACTGTCAGCAGTTCCCTTGATCCCAGACTTCATGCTCATTCAGCTGTTGGCATATCTGTAATGACTGTCAAGAAAAGGGTTGATTGGTAGATACTGTGGTAGCTTTTCCAATTAAGGCTTTTTCTCCAAGAGTGTGAATTTCACATTTTCGTAGCAATCCACAAAGGATTAAACTTTTTGTTGACACAGCTGAATGGGATTTGAAGTTTCTTAATCCCTTAACAACTGGCCTCTCAAACTTCTTGCCAGTTCACTTCCCCAGAATAGTATTTCATAATCAACCTCAAACCTCTTTTATTTTTCTGAAGTTTTCAATGTAGTACATTAAAGCAGAGTTGTTGCTTTTTACTAGTTTTTGGCAGATATTCTGGCTCTGCAGAAAATATAATCTATCTGATGCAGGATTTCCAAAGTATTCATGTACTCAGAACTGACCAAAAAGGAGTCCAAATAAATTTTTCTCTCAACTAATTAATCCTCTAGCTGTTTGCTTAAAGCCAGCTTTTTTGTTATACTGATGTTTTTTCACCAACATAAGCACTGAGAAGATTTTTCTTGGGAGGTAAAAATGAAGCTGAAAGAGTCAACCCTGCAGAAAGAGTAATATTCTCTGTTGGGCTAAGGAGTGCTCTTTTGGTGTGTCAAAAGCAATGTAATGGGCCATAAGTAGCAGTGGTTTAGTCCATCACTCAAGACTGAAGTGACTGCAGCTGTCTAAGGACACACAGGACAATGGTCACCTTGAGAGGAAGTGTTCCCTGGATGATCTATTTGGGACTTTAGAAATCAGGAAAGCAACACAATGGGCATTAATGTGGTCAGTAGACAAGGAGTTGAAATCTATGCAGTGAGTTTCAACACCTAAATATTATTCACTAGCATACACTTCTAATCTACCACATTCCCTGGGGATTCACAATAAATTTAAGTCTGGTGATTCTCCAGTTAGATTTCTGATTAACATGCATGGGATATGCTCCCATCCTACCTTCCACCCTTTGATTTAGCTTTTGTAAAGCATGTGTTCCACTAAACCTGTCAGGGAAGCCAATAATCCTAACAGAGTGTGGACCACGAGCAGTTTCCACACACTGTACTGAATGGTGGATCCTAAATCTGGATCAAGACTTACCCGCTGGAAAAAAGACAACAATCTGCTTGTGACCATCTTGACTTTTGATTAAATGACAAAAAAAGAAAAAGGGAGGGGAAGGAGAGAAGTGATTAATTTGCTTGCCAGCATTACCTAGAGGGAAGTAGGTGTTAAAAGATAGACCAGCTGTGAAGAAGAGGGAGATGCCAAGAGGCTGTCATATAGTCACGGGGATGAGAGGACACACAGGAAAGGCTGGGATAGGCAGATGAACCCAACCAGTGACTCAGGATTTGTTAGCCTGAAGATACAGAACAGGCAGCAGTGACCTTGGAGGCAGGGAGCTGGGTTAGGGGGAGCTGAATCTACCTGTGAGTGTGTCAGCAGGCCACTGTCACATATGCCTGTTGGCCATGCAGAACACTTGGCCTTCCTCCTAGCTTCAAGGAAGACAGCTGCACTGAGATAATGAATCTGTGATAAAACTGTGCAGCACCTGTGGAACTTCTGGCAGCTGCTGTATCAGCTTGATTTGTTTTCAATTTACTGTATGTTTTCTGTGAAAAAGATCTAGCTGGGAAGCAAGGAGGAAGGTTGCTTATTTCTAGGTGATGCTGCTGGACATATGCAGCACTCTCCAGAGTCTTCATCTCCTGGAAGCAATTGCAAAGGGAGGAAACCTACAGATTGTGAACAAATCACCTGATATCTTATTTCTAAAAGTGATTAAATATGTTGATTCTAGCAGGGGGTGGTGGATACTATAATCTCTCAGTACACGGTCAGTGAAAACCAGTCAGCCCAAATACTCCAGGATCCATGCTCCAGTGAACATCCAGGTATTTTCTCCAACAGCTTCCATGACACAGGCAGAGAAAGTACTCCTGAGACTACCTTTTGGAGAGGCAGGCTTAAACAATGAATTGGACAGAAGCCTTGTGTGCCTTTGCTGAAAGCTCCAGATGCTGGTTCATTGGCAGCTGCTCACTATCACTGCAAGTTTTTTATTATTATTTGCAGAACAAACTGGTTGTCCTTCTACATATGTCTGCCTAAACAACACCTGCCAAACAATTAGCTAATTGCTTGCCAATAATCTTTGGACAGTGTGTTGCAGAGTCTCTTACATTTCAGCTCAATTTTTCCAGGCAGTACAAATTAAGAGAAAGCTACTTCAAATGAAAAATTATTTTAAAGCTGCTCTAGGTAACATCCCTGTCACTGCCAGCTGCAGTGCAGGAAGGGGTCTGGCACAGAAGGGCAGTGTAGATGTGTCCTCCCAGTTCTTATCTGGTACAGCCTTCATGCTGACCCAGATCAGTGCACAGCAGCAGGAAGCCTTAAATGGTATTCTATAATTTCTACACATCCTTCCCTGAATAAACGTTTTTCTGTGCAAGAGGAAAAATTTGTGCTAAACGTAAGTGTCAGGAAAAGACTTTTACTAAAAAAATATATATATATATATATGCTAGCAAGACCACAGCAACAGTTGTTTCTTGCTTAAGCTAAGAGTATGATAAAGTTAGAATTACTTTTAAGGCTCAACAAAATTCAGTGGAGTAACTAAATAACAGCTTATACAAATGATGATCTAAATGCTGTGATAAAGAGTTTTTCTAGCTACTAAGTTTCTAAGTGTGGATAGAAGACTGTTCTCTGTGTATCCACTGTTTTCAAATCATTGATTCCACAGCTGGGGGTGTCCTTTGTGACCATGATAACCTCATGTCGTGGTTTAGCTTGGCCCAGGTTTTTCTAGTGGGGGGGGGCCACAAAGATGGCTCCTCTGTGAAGCTTCTCGAAGCCTTCACCATGTCCAGCTCTGAGGTGATGGACATGCTGCTGGCCAAGCCTGGGCCAATTAGAGATGTTGGTTACGCCTCTGTGAAAAACATATTTAAGACGAAATCAAAACAATGGGTGCACGCACTTTTCCTTAGCCAGAGGAGGAGGAGTAGGTGAGAGTATGTGAGGGAAAACAACATGGAGAGACCAAGGTCAGTGGAGAAGGAGGGGGAGGGGGAGCTCCAGGCGCCGGAGCTCTGCAGCCTCTGCAGGCCGTGGTGAGGCCCATGGTGAAGCAGGGGGTGCCCCTGCAGCCCATGGGGGCCCACGGGAAATGCTGAGATCCACTTGCCCCAAAGCGAGTGGATACCCTGAAAGTGGCCGTGGTCCAGAGGGAGTCCTAGTGGAGAAACAGGCCTTGACTTGCACCCTGAGACTGAACTGAGTGTCCCACATGGAGTGGGTGGGTGCCTGAGAGAGAGAGAGAGAGAGAGAGAGAAGCCCAGCAGAAGTCCGGTAAAGAGAAGAAGCCTTGCTCCCGAGATGGAAACGGCCCGGCTCAGAGGTCTGTACCCCGTGGAAGATGGACCCCACGCCGTAGCAGTTTTGGGGAGACTGCTTGCCTGTGTGGGGACCAGCATCACTGTAGCAGTCTCGGGCGGGCTGCCGACGGTGAGACCCATGGCTACGCAGAGGAAAAGAGCCTCTCCCCGGGCAGGGGAAGAAGATCTGGGTGATGAACTGACCTAACCCCCCCCCATACCTTGTTCCCTTGTGCAGCTGCTGGGAAGGAGGGAGAGGGGTGAGTGGAGAAACGGTTACCTTGAAGGGTTTATTTTACCTCTCATTTACTCCTCTGACTCTGTTAGTAATAAATTAGATCACTTTGCAACCTAAGTTAGTCCTGTTTTGCCTATTCTAAGTGCATCTTCTCCCAGGTTTCCTTATCTCAACTCATGAGCCCTGGGTGTGGGTGTGTTAATTTGGGGGTACCTGGCATTTGGCCGGGCTCAAACCTTGACACCTCATAACGGTAAAACAGGGATACAAAATGATCTAACAAATTGCATTAATTGTCAATGCATTGATGTTGATAACTCAGATTTAATTTTTCAGTTTTGAAATGTTAACATTCAGACAAATGTTTAAACGAAAAATAGAATCATGGTATCAAACCTTACAGACCCAATCTGAAGAGAGGTAGCTGCTTGGCATAACTAAGGCCACTTACTTATCTCAGAGGCATATTAATGATTTTGCAAGGAGAACTTTCTGCCTTCATGGGAGATAGACTTCATCTTTTAGTAACAGAAATATAGATTTTCTTGCTCTGTTTCACTCCAGCTATTTCATTTATTTATTTTCTAAGATGTGCCCCAAGGCAAAACTTCCAGTTGTTGATTATGGCCACTGGATAGCATGGAATAACAGAGAGGTAACGTCAGCAGCTCTTACCAGGATACAAGCTGAGAGTACGTGCTTGGTTTCCTAGTGTTCTTTACCACAGTATGCCAACTCCTACCAGAGCTACAAGGATGCTCTTCCATCACTGGGATTAGTTGCTCTATTTCAGCTGCCACATCATGGAAACACCTTTTTCAAGGACCAAGGAACCAGAAACTGAAACAGGAGAGTTTAGGCATTCTTTCCTCACTGAATTGCTTTAGGTTCAAATAAAGGTTGCTGCAACCACTTTCTTAATCACCTTATTCATTACATGGACACCGTGTGGGTTTTGAGAGCATGAGTTACTATTATTACAATTATTGTAGCCAAGAGTGAAAAAAAAGAAAGCAAATGGAAGAATAGCAGAAAGAAGATAGAGAATAAAATAATGAACCATCACAGTGAAAGGAAAATAAAATCAGTTTTAAAAATCTGTTTTATCCAGTTATCAAAGCTCCTTCACAGATAATAGACTTGTATAATTTTATGGGAATTCAGGCATGAGGTTAAATCACAAGGAAGAATGACTTGCTTAAATACATTTAAGGAACTTTGTTAACTTTGAAAATTTTTATATTGTTAATAAGTGACCTTATTAACAGCTCTGGGGGACAATTAGGAAAAGTTAAAGGAAAAGTAAAAAGAGAGAGAATCAAGCTCAGCTATTTGCTCAGGTCACAAAAAGCACACAAAGTAGAAATCACAGCCCTAATGTAGGCATCTTGTGCAGATACAGTCTTTAATCCAACACATAACTAAACAAAAAAGAGGGTTGATCCCATTGATCCCATCTGTCTCATCCATCCTTCTTGCTCTTTGTTTTCCCTTCCAGTGTCACAATTTTATTTTAAAGCAACCTATTCCCAAAGATTTTATGCTTACCTGGGAATTTGTTATAAGTTTTTTTGTTTTGTATGCTATATCAACCAGCTGATAATATTTATCATCTACTAATGCAAAATCATATTTTAATCTATAGTTGTGTAACACAATTCCTTGACATTTTCTTCAATGCACTGATTTTTTTCCCTCTATTCTAACATATATGTTTAGTTTAAATCTTCATGGTTCTTCTTTTAAATAATGTTTTTACTTAATTTAATGTTATTAATGTTAGAGTTCTGCACTAACATTTATTAAAACTTTGGCTTCTCAAGCTAACAAAATTTTTGGCCTCTTTCAGCTGGAATTTCCAAAGAGAAAACAGGTCTTTTAAATATTACACATCCATAGTCTTATTACATTTTCATAAGAATTTATTTCCCTTTCAGATACAGTTTGATCCAAAATGCTCAAACCCAAGCAGCTCCCACTATCACATCTATTGCCCACACTTACAAGGAGCATCTGCTGAAGCTACAATAAGTGGTCTGATTCCCAAAAATCTCTGTATTGGGGACTGTTGTATCTTGGCTCCAAATAGTCAGGCACTGAGTCTAACAATAATATTACAGTTAATGTCAAAATTAATGAAAACAAATAATATACACAATGTCACAAGCAGTGAAAACAAATAATATATGTATCAGCAGAAGCTTGACTAAGAGCATAACTTACACCATGATGATATCCGGATGGACATGACAACTGCAAAAGTTACATTTCAGGTCTAAGGTGAATTTACTGTGCACACATCCAGCATAAGAATTGGAAGGTTTTACTCACAATATATGATAGTTGCAACTAAACTGATAAATAATAATTTGCCAAAATATTCTGCCCTTGAATAAAATGATAACAACCCCTTTTTTGCTGAGTTGGATACATAGATGGAGATAATATTTCATGAGCAACTGCAATGTGAACAGCACCCAATCTCTTGTTGCTGCTGGCCCCAGAGTCATCACTGCCGAGCAGTTTTGTTAGGGACACCCATCAGTGGACTACTTTGGTTTTGTGTTGAGAGAAGCTGTTGCAGAATGGCTCCGAGAGCAGGGCCACGAATCCTTGGAGGCTCTGTGCGAGCAAAGCAAAGTATAGGCCTCACATGTACGTGATTTAAGCTGAAGGGTAGAGAGGAATTCTTTGTTTAAAGGAAGAGGGCATGTGAACTGTTCAGCCTGCACAGGTGGGTTAGCTTAGCTTCAAGGACAGAGGGAAAGCAGCCAAGGCTGAAGAAGAAGCATACCAGCCAGATAAGATACTCTGGGATGGGAAACAAGGGAGCATCAGCATGTGAGACGTGAGAGACGTGACAGAACTTGGTATGCAGTCAGGCTGTTACCGTTCGCATGATAGAAACAATGTACTCCAATTAGAGGAGTTTAGGGGCGCGTGGACACTGCTAGTTAACCAATAGAAAATGTAGGCGTAATTAACACTATAATATATAAGTGGTGTGCAACACGAATAAAGTGGAAGCTTGCTTATCACTCATATTGGGTTGGCATGTCTTGCTTCTCCTCGCCGCTGGCAAGAAGCAACCAGCAGAGGAGAAGAAGCCCGGCTGCTGTGGGCACCTACGTGCTGCAGTGTCCAAGTGCCACTGGCCGCAAACATGGAACCATTGCTGTCCTTGCCCAGGCCAGGGGGGAACCACAGAATTGTCACCACAAAACTGTGCAAGATTATGGTCCCGAAAGAGGGACAGGCTGTGGTTTGGGAAATGTCTGGTGAAGACGATGCTGCCAAACGCACACAGTAACTCCTGCGTTTGAAAGACCTCTACTTCAATGAAAAGAAACATTTCACAACCCAAATGATCATTTTTAGTCTGCAATTTCCCACAATAACTTTCACTTTGTTACACTGTTCACTGGTAATTTTGTTGAAGTAACTGAAAATGGAGATACTTAAAAAGCTGTTAGCTGCACACTTCCCCAGCTCTAAAATCAATATGTGTGGACCTTTGGTCATTGTGTGCTCACTTCTCCAGGTGGGGTGATAATGGAGAGAAGTCCTTATGGAATCATTTTCTATCACATCCTTTTGAAATACCATGGTGCCTTTCCAGACACTTAAACCTTCTTTTTTTAAAGCTGTTTCCTCTGAAAAAGTTTCTAAACTGACACTACCTGCTGTTCCTTGAGGAGAGTTGGTAGTCAGTGCCTCATTGGATTTTCTTACTTCAGGACGAGTTAATGTGGTGGGTGGCTGCTCCTTTGGGCACATAGCTGCTTCAGGTGAGGCTTATGCAGTCAGAAAGCTGGGTGGCAGTAGTCAAATTGTACCAGATCTGTGTCACGTGCACGGGCTTGCCCCAGAAAGCTTCAGTTTAATTAAATATTCCTGGAAGAACAGGCTTCTGGAGGTAATGGCACTGGTGTGGCAGTCTCTGAGCATGATCATATGCTGGGTAGTACAACCCAATGCGAGAACTGTGCCTTCTGATATGTTTAAGTGCCTCTAGACCAGTTTCCCACCTTCTGCCTTTTATCAGGCTCTAAATAAAATGCATAATGAAGGAACATGTTGGAGATAAAAGGGAGGCTAGGGAAAATGTCAGACTTCTCTGGAAGGAAATAGGACAACTGATTGCCTAGGCTATGAAGAAGGCTGATATACTCAATGGCTATTTGGCCTCTGTTCACTGGCAAGTGCTCCAGCTACACCACCCAAGTGACAAGAGGAAAAGTCAGGGACTGAGAGAACAAAGGGGTAACAGTGTTGGTGGATGACGGAAGTGTAACTGATGTCATCTGCCTGGACTCGTGCAAAGCATTGGACACTGCCAGCATGACATCCTTTTCTCTAAACTGGAAAGAAGGATTTGATGGATGGACCCCTTAGTGGATTAGGAATTGGCGGGATGGTCACACTGAAAGGTTTGTGATCAGTGGCTTGATGTCCAAGTGGAAAGCAGTGACAAGAGGCATCCTCAGGGGTCAGTGCTGGGACTGGTGCTGTTTAACGTCTTTGTCGCTGACATTGACAGTGGGACTGAGGCACCCTCAGCAAGGTTGCCAATGACCCTGAGCTGACTGTTGCAGTCAACATGCTGGAGGGAAGGGATGCCCTCCAGAGGTACCTGGACATGCTTGAGAAGTGGACCCGTACCAAATTCATGAAGTTCCAAAGGGCAAGCGCAAGGTGCTGGGCCTGGGACAAGGCAACCCCGAGCACAAATGCAAGCTGGGCAGAGAATGTGTTATGATTGGATTAGGGAGAGACGCCTCTGCCTGAACTAAAGTGCAAATGAGACCATGTGATGACAAGATACACATTTTGTTTATCATAGGTTTTATTTAACAAGAAATGTGAGGGAGAGAGAAAGAAAAAAATTTTATTTATAATTTTTATTATTACTAATATTTGCTGCTTCTACTATTTTGTCTTCTAAATTGTCTTCTTATTCTTCTTATACTTATTAATATACACTACTACTATTTCTTCTTCTTCATCGTCGTATTGTTATTCTTATTATTCTTATTATTTTTCTTCTTTTTCTTCTTTTTCTTCTTCTTCTTCTTCTTCTTCTTAATCTTGTTCTTTTTATTACACTTATTCAAATTTTTGTTCTTATCCTTTTTCTTCTTATTTACTACTACTGTTTCTTCTTATACATCATCTTATTCTCATTCTTATTCTTATTCTCATTTGATTTCTGATTCTGATTCTTATTCTTTTTTTCTTTTTATTCTTTTTCTTCTTATTGTTATTCCTTATTCCTTATTCTTCTTCGTATTTCTTCTTCTTCTTCTTCCTTATTATTATTGTGATTATTTTTTCTTTTTCTTCTTTTTTCTTGTTATTATTCTTATTAATTTTCTTTTTTTTGTTCTTATTCTTATTACTACTTCTTATTTTTATTTACTACTACTAATTCTTCATCATCTTCATCTTATTCTTTTTCTTCTTCTTATCATTCCTTTTTCTTATTCATATTTTTTCTTCTTCTTGTTCCTTATTCTTATTCTAATTCTTTTTTCTTTTTCTATTTTTTCTTATTATTCTTAATATTTTTCTTCTTCTTGTTCTTATTCTTATTCTTACTTCTTATTCTTATTTACTACTACTAATGCTTCATCTTCTTCATCATATTATTATTTCTATTTTTTTTTTCTTTTTGCAGGTTTTTTGTAATTTTTTTGGTGTGTTTTCTTTTTTTTTTTGTTTTTTGACTACTACTATTTCTTAAAACCAACTTCCATTTGTTTAGCATGAATTGTGTGTGTTTCAGTCCTGCAATGTGTGGTTGTGGTCGTGGGAGCAACATCTCCTGTCTGTGACCATTCCTCATGGATGAAATCCCAACAGATCACAAGTAATCCTTTCAGGATTTGAGGAAATTGTCTTAGATTGCACCAGGAGATGTTCCGATGAAATGCTGGAAACATTCTTCCCCTGACAGAGTGGTCAGGCTTTGGAAAAAGTCGCTCAGGGAGGTGGTGTATTCACTATGTCTGGAAGCGTTGAAGAGTCCTCTGGATGGGGCACTTGGGGACTTGGTTTTGGGGTGATGATGGTGGTGCCAGGCTGACCAGGTGGGACTGGGTGGGACTGGGTGACTTTCAAGGTCTCTTCCCTCCCTGATGTTTCTCTGTGGTTCACCACTGAGCCACCTGGCACCAAATGTCACCCATGAGTGCTGGTTTGGAACTGGCCATACAGGTAATCTTTGGTCTTGGAGAGATCCGCTTGGGATGCCCCAAAGCAGCCGGGCATTGCTCAGGCTGCAGGGACATGCCCAGGCAAAGGATCTCCCGGGACGCGGGGCAGACTGTGGGCCAGCCGCCATCTGTGGGGCCCGTCCTGGTACTGTCGGTGGGCACTAATCCTCGGGCTGTCCTGCCATGCAGGCGCAGCGGAAGAAGCTGCACAGTGCCTGCAGTGCCCGCCTGAGGAGGGAGGGACGTTTCCGAGGGGGAGCCTGCTGCTTGCTGAGGGCCTGGGCTCCCAGCTGGGGAGCTGAGCGGCTGGGGCAGCTATGCGGGGCAGGCACTGGGCTCTCTGTCCATGCCTGTCGCACCTGCTTCTCGAAGGCAGAAGCCACGAGTCCTTTGGGGTCTTGGTCTTCCATATGGGGAAGTGAGGCACAGAGCGGTGCTTGGCACGGCTCAGATGCCTGGGGTTCAACCCAAGCCTCGCAAGGGATGGGCACTGGGAGCCCGGCTCCTGCCAAACCTGCCAGTCTTTTCTCTCTGTCTTCTTCGTACAGCTCGAGGATGCTCACTTCATCCCAGTCATCCTCCTCCTGCAGCAGGGGCTTGACCCCAATACAACTGCAGGCCCAGTTTTCCTCTGCAAACTCTTTGTCACTATCGTCTTCCCAGCTGGATTGCATAGAGTGTTGGTTACCATACCCTTTCTGCACCTCCTGGCCAATGGACTCTTCCCAATCAGACAGTTCTTGGCAGCTCCTGAATTCTCTGTGGGACAGCTCTTGCTCACTGCATTCTTCCCAGTCAGAGAATTTATAGGAGCTACTGACTCCTCCTTGGGAAAGCCTTAGCTCCATGCATTCTTCCCAGTCAGAAGTATACATATAGTTCATGACTTCTCCTAGGGACAGGGCTTCCTCATTGCATTCATCCCAGTCAGAGATTTCACTGTAGCTACCAACTCCTCCCTGGGAAAGCCCTGGGTCCTTGTATTCTTCCCAGTCAGAAACTTCCATGTAGCTCAAGGCATCTCCAAGGGACAGGTCTTCCTCCTTCCATTCATCCCAGTCAGAGAGTTCGTGGTAGCTACAAAGTTCTCCCTGGGAAAGCCCTTGATCAATAGATTCATTCCAATCAGAAAATCCCTGGTAGCTATCATTCGCTCTTTGGAACAGCTCTTGCTTGATGCATTCATCCCATTTGGATGGTTCTTGGAAGTTACTACCATGTCCTTGAGACACCTCTGACTCACTGCAAGCTTCCCCTTGGGACAGTTGCTGGTAGCAATCAACTTGTCCTGGGGACAACTCCTGCTCAGTGCAGGCTTTCTCCTGGGAAACTTGCTGGTTGTTCCCAGCATTGTCTGGGGACAGCTCTAGCTCGGTGAGGGCTTCCCCTTGGAATACGTCTTGCTTGCTACTAGCATCTTCCTGGGTCAGCTGTAGCTCACTGCATCCTTCCCCTTTGGACTCTTCTTGGTATTTGTTCATTTCCCTATCGGAGAGCTCTTCCTCCTCCTTGGACAGGGAAAGCTGAATTTCCCCAGCCAGGGCCTCCTTCTCACTCTCTTCCTTTGCCACGACTGACCCCCTGTTTTCCTCCTCCTTTGACTGGGAAAGCTGAATTTCCCC
>VZRN01005367.1:3917-70261 GCA_013397935.1 Dasyornis broadbenti
CTTGTTTTCTTATTTCCCTCCAGTACCTGTACTCTGTTGGTCAAATCTCATGTGTCTTACCTGGGTGTTTATGTGTGATACATGTGTGTAAGTGTAATACAAAGATAACTGTGGACTGAAAGGGGATCTTGCATCAATTCTCAAAGCTGGGAATACGTGTGGCTGACTGTGAAGGTGTATGTTCTAGAGGGTAATAAGGTAATAATAATAAAATAATGAGTCCTGTATAATTTAAAACAACCAACAACTGTTCTCCAAATTTGCAGTCACCTATCCTACCCTCACACATAAGAAGGGTTCCAAGTAAATTACCAGAGGGGTGGAATATCTGTGCTATGAGGACAGGCTGAGAGAGCTGGGGTCATTCAGCCTGGAGATGAAAAAGCTCCAGGGAGATGTTCTTGTAGCCTTTCACTACTTAAAAGGGGCTTATAAGAGAGAAGAGGGATAAACTATTTCACAGGACCTGTTGTGGTAGGACAAGGGGCAATGGTTTTAGACTAAGGAAAGGTAAGTTCAGACTGGATTTAAGGAAGACATTTTGTATGATAAGGGTGGCAAAACATTGGCACAGATTGCCCAGAGGGGCAGAAGATGTTCCATGCCTGAAAACATTCCAGGTTGGGTTGGATGGGGCTTTGAGCAGCCCGATTTAGTTGAGGATGTTTCTGCTCACTGAAGGCCAGTTAGTAGATGACTTTCAAAGGTCCCTTCTAACTAAAACTCTGCTTCTATTATTTTCAAATAGAAATTTTTTAAGATGTGGCACTGAATCCAGACATTTATTTATACGAAAGAAGAAATCATACAGAGTTTGTGATCATTCATATGGGTGATCATTGGTAAATACTGCCTTAACAGTTATGCCTGAGCACAGTCAGCGAAGCCAAATCTCTGCTTCAAAATGCTGCCTCTTGCATTTGTTGATTTCATCAGTTCAATCATTTAATAAGTTCTTTTCTGCAGATGATATTATAGAAGTAGTCAATGGTTAATTACCATAAATCAATAGTTTGCCTGGTTCTTCAAATGTCTACCATAAAACAGCATTAGTCTTGAATCTGTGAACAAGGGGATAAATTTGATTTTGGGAATTTGCACAGAAGAATCATAAAGTACAAGTTATGTGTGGTGACTTGAGTGGAGGGAAGGATGCTCCTGAGTTGAAACTGAGGTGTCTCCTTTTGACAAAAGTAATGCAACACCACTGTGCAGTGCTTTGAGGCTGGATGCTGAAAATGACCGCAGGTAGCATAAAAAACGAAGTGGCGAATAATGGTTTTGGTACAATTTACTTTGCTACAAGATTTTATTGGACTCTTTTTTAGGAGAATGCTGATATTAATGAATTACTAATCTAAGAAAAGTGTTCTTTGAACAATAGTATTTGGTGTGTAATTTGTGTAAAAGGCATTCTCTTAAGGTCTTATTGAGCTTACTGCGGTGACAATTGAGGTTTTTCCAAGGTTGAGAAAAACTCAAATAATCTAGGTCCATCAAATAATCAACATAAGATGGAGAGGCAAAAAAAGAAATCAATGGGTTTTTTTTTCAAATTTATTAGAAGCAAAAACTCTAGATATGCTATTTTATGTGATGCTTTGTATGCAAAATTTAGATGTTGTGTCAGGAACAAAATAATGGCTATTGCAGTTTAGTGTTTTTACTGCTAAAGATGGCTTTTAATTAGAATAAAATACTTAAAAAGTAAACAAGGAAAAATTGTTTGAGGAAGAAGTAAAACATTGCATTATAGAAACAAAAATTCATATTTTGATCTTAATTTTAAGAAGAATTAATTACCTCTTTCAGGATAGGTTTATTAGAGAGACAAAACTATTTGTATTATAGTCCTTTTTAACTGGTTTTGAAGAATATGGTGAAACTGTTTGCTTGCCTATAGTGTGTGGGGTTTTCTTTTTGTTTTGTAGAGTTAATAACACTATATTACAGAACCTTGATTTTAACTTTAGAAGGTTTTTGCTTTATTGAAGTAGAAGACTAAAAATCAGTCCCTAACATCAAATGCCTTGTGAAATCTTTAGTCCTAGGTGGAAAGTTCTGCAGCATCCTACAACAGTTATCTTCAAATTTTCATAGTAGAGGTAGTAAAGTTATGAAGGTTCATTTGCTCAGTGAAGTGGTGTCAGTATTTGCAGGGGAGTAGCCCAGGCATCTCCAGTCAGCTCCATTTCCTCCTACCCATTTCCTTTCCCTTCTCTAAATTCCCTCTTTCTCCTCCCTAAAGTTTCAGAGAAACTGAACAATTCCCGTCCAGTTATTCAGTTCTTGTGTTCACATGTTTTATTGTAGAGCAGTCACATTAGCTCATGTTGTGTATTTCCAAATGAATGCTTTTGGAGCTTCTTAAATACTTCAGTAAGGTGGAATTTCATTTATCTGAAAACAAGCCTATGGAAACATGACAAAAAGCAGGTGGGAGAGCTGAAGATTTTTCATAAGAGTTTAGTCTTCCAATCCAGTTTGAAAAGAAACGTGATGGACAAGCTCTTATCCCTGTCTCACTATTCCCTTAAACCTGAAGTTCTTGTAGACTCCCTGCAGAGTTCTTTTTTTTCAGATCTGATTTGTGCTGCTCACCACAGACACTTCTGTTTTGTTAGAAACTAATTACTGGGCTGTTAGAGCAACAAGGACCAGAATAAGAGAAATACTGGACTTTTTCTCTCAGGAACGTTTCTATTTGGCTTCCAGAAGTCCTGAGCTTGGCCAGGAGTTGGGGTGCTCTGAGCTGGTGCATTGCCTGCTGGGCCAGGGTTTGGCCATGTGTGTTCTGACAGGACAAAATCCTGATACAAGTCATGGGTTCTTTGGTTCCAGGGAAACACGCCCGCTTCCTTCTTCAGCTCGGAAGCTGAAGCTTTGGTAAGGAAGCCCTGTTCACTTCTTCCAGCCCTGGCTCCCTAAGTCACACTCTTGTTTTCTGCTTTCTCAGGATTAAACTCATAATTGCTTCTTGGCCTTTTAAAGTTTTTTCCTTCTGGCATCTCCGCCAAACTGGGATGAGGTCATGGGGGGTTAAATCAGTAGAATGCCCTAGGCTTTGCAAAAACATTTCTACCACTTCAAGCTTGATTATTTCCCAAGAGTAACTTCTAAGAGAGCCCTTTAGGAGTGATCCAGTGACTCGGTAAACAGCTTCTGCTGTTTCTGCTCTGTGACTGTTTTAAAGAGCTTAAGTGCTTATATCATTTAGCCAAAGAAAGGTGATTTAGCATCTTATAATAAAAATAATCAGCAAATTTCATGAGCTACTTCTAGAGTCCAGTTAGAAACTGTGTGCTAAATTTCTGCACAATTGGAACAAAGCAGGTGCAGTCGCCAGAGAAGTGAACGTGCTCAGGACTGTTTGGGCAATTAGTTTACTTCTGGAAAAGCCATTAGTACCTTTTACAAAGATATATGGAAAAATAGAGGAAAACAGTAATTTTCAGAAGAAAATCTAAATGGTAATTTTCATTACTTATGTATTTTAAAATTTATAATAAGATATTCCATAGTACTTCTTTCTTTGCAGAGAGGAGGATGTAAAATTTTATTACAGATGCAACGTATGCTAAAAGCATTTCATTCAAGAAGGCCTTCTTGTTTTTTACTGAGCACTTAGACTAACAATCCTTACCTATTGTTAGTGCTAAATTACATTTCATTTTGACAGTTGACCACCATGTCACTTTTCCAGAGACTATTTTCTTCTTAGAGTGAATGTGACATAAGGAGAATGGTTTATCTGTGAATATTGCTTCTTGTAGATTTTTTTGTTCTTACAGAGATGCTTTAACAGGCTTCAAGATTCCTGGGAAGAGTGCTTTTTTCATTATCTTGAGGTTTTTTCAGTGTGAAAGTTGTGAAGTGTTGAAAGCATAGATTTTCCTTGATTAATGTAGCCTTTGAGAATCTCAGCTTTTTGGCACCGTGTCCCTAAAGATTCTTTTTTTCTTCTCTTCTCCTCCCCTTCCCCCCAGGATACAGAGGAGTAAACAGGTATCTACCTGCTAGAGGAAAAGATGCTTGAGCATAGCAAAGGAAATTAGTCTTATTCCTAGCTTTAAAACTGAAGTTGTTCCTGAGGTATTGGAATTTCACAGACATAAGGCATAGTGGATCTGTGAAGACAATGTGACATAACAGAAACTTGATTTAGTGTAGCAACATTTGAGCCTCTGTTTATGCACTCCTGATTCCAAATTGTTGTCTGTGGGTCTTTGCATTTAGAATGCCTTTAAAAGAACCAGGCTTCACTGATTCAAAACCACGCTGGTTTGCTTTAAATTAGGATGCAAACCCAGTTATGTGCTCTCTTTGTATTCAGAATAACATGAATATCATGAAGTAAAATAATGAAGAAAGTGTCCATGGTCTTTTCTAACTGTCTTGAGTTTCTAAAAGATGCTTCAAGCTGTAGTTTTCCCTTTATGTGCTTGACTCTAGGAATTCTTGGTCTTAAGTGAATGTGGGTATGTGAGAATACTTGCAAGTAAAATGGGCTGTGTTTGATGTGCCTGTTTAAAAAGATGCAATAGTATTTAGTCTGTGAGCTGTATCTATGAACATTCCTGTGTCAGGTGATTTGTGTGTAATGCTGATGAGGAAATGTGAGCACTTGGAAAAGTATTTCTTAAGCCCCTCTAGTGAACTGCTAAGAAAAATAATTCTCAGCTATTGTTGTGGGACTAATTCAGCTTGTTAGCTACCATATATCACTGCTGTGTTGAAACAAGCAGGGGTGTTTTCAGTTGCACTGGTAGCAATAGGTTTCGTAAACATGACTAAGAATTTAATCGTGTAGGGCACTGAATTTAATTAGCCAATAAATTTGTCCTGATAGTGTCTTCCTTCATAAGTTTAAAGATGCTATTTATATATCTGGTCAATGTCCTGAGTTTCCTCCCGAAATCCCTGTCCCTGAAAGAAAAATTGTTTTAGCAACAATTGTGTACAGAATTAATTTTTCTTCAGGATTTCTTTGGTAGAAGGTCAGCAACAGAGTTTGAGCCTAGGCCTGAATTCAGACCTTCCTTGTGAGGACTGTTGCTATGTAAGACCTGCAGAGAGCATCAGATGTCGTGTGCCAAAGCAGATACAACATTTATTTTCTTGAGTCTGCTTTCAAAGCAGTCTCATCTTTATATAAAGAGAAGCTTTCAGATTAAAGGCTTTGAATAAGCTTCCTATCTTTGGATTAGGATCTCAGTTCCATAGAACTTGAGCTAATTGTTGGAGGTGTCTGCTTGGCTCCTTTGTACTGATCTGAACTGGATTTGACCAAGATCTCATTCCTGTTCAGTGCTGCCCAGTTCTGACATGGGCAGGTGACAAGTGAATGGGAGGCAGATTGTGCTTCACAGATGAGTTCTTTGAGGGCACTTTTCTGGCATTCCTTGCTCCTTGGGCAAGAGAGGCAGGGCCCTGGAGTGGGGTGAGTTTCTGGTGACTGGCTGATGAGAGGAAAGCTCATCTCAGATACAGGGAGAGTGGTAACAGCGGCAGGCAGGGCTTTAAGCTGATTTGTGCCACAGATTGCTGTGCTCTGCTGCTGAGGAGGCAGCGAGCCTGTCAGGGAGAGACCTGTGCTGCAATCCCAGCAGGAGTTGTGTGGGAATAAATGTGATCCTGCAGATCCCAGCCACAGTGTAGGGGACAGTCAGACTGCCGAATTGAAGTGAAAGATAAATTTTAAAGAAGGAAAGTGTCTTTTCTCATGATCCTATTCCGGCTATGTGTAGAAAGCAATTAGTACTGTTTTGATCTTTCACATGATCTAGTCTTAGGCTTTTAAAACCTTGTGTCAGTCAGGTATTCATGGTTGGGTTTGATTTGCCTTACTCCTGTCTGTGTAGGCTTAGCCAATGACCATACTTTTACTATTAGAATGAGCAGTGCAATAGCAGAGGAAAAAGCCACAGCTCTCAGGTTTTTGATGTTCAGTTTGTCATGCCTTTTTTCTCATTGGGTCAAAATCTTCCTGTTTTGTTCTGAACATTTTGGGAATTGGGCTACATAGCAATAACTCTTGATGCTGAATGTGGGAGTTCCTAACTGCAGCTGTCCCTGGAGTACAAATCACCAATGACATGAAGAAATGAGGAAACTTCTCTTGGCTGTGAGAAGCTTACAAAGCAGCTTCCACTCTCTGGCAATTGAGGTGTAATTGTTTGAGACTTAACTTTAAGACAACATTTATTCATAATTTTTCCCCCCAGTTTTTTGTATTTCTTACCTGAGAGCTTTCTTGCATTAATGCATGGACTTTGAAATATAAATAGCTCTTCTTAATGAAGAGAATTACAAATATATATTTTCTATATGTAAGTGTGTGTGAGAGAACTACAGTTTGGGGCTTGAGTATAACTAAAATTTAGAGGCTATTATTAGTCATGACTGCTAGTCTTTAAAGTATATTTTTTTCTTTTTTCTTTTTTTTTTTTTTTTAAACAGCCAAGGTGATGCCATTGTGCTAAAGCATGTCTTTATTTCCGCCCCTGTTGGAGACAGATTGTTTCATTCAGGTATCCTCAGTTGATTCCATTTTCTGACAGAGTTATGAGGCAAAGACCCTCCTTGGGGACAGGACATTTTGTATGTTTTGTGTGCATAAATGTGTCTTTAATTCATCTCAAGGTATATGATAAAAATTCCTCAACACTTTCCTCTGTTGGTCAGATTCCAGCATAGACAACTACTTCTATGAGAATTTAAATAGGTGTCAAAAATTGTATTTGGAACTTGTGGAAACTAGTAGATGAATATGAAAAGTAGGCTGTAGAGCAGGTTAAGTACATCTACTTGTATCTCAAGTTATTGCAACTGCTGACAATCAAATAAGTTTCTTACCAAACAGTTCTAGGAAATCAAACGGTATTGTAAGATCTGGTGTGTAAAATACCAGCTCTGAAACAGTGATCTGAATAACCCTGCCTTTCCCAAGCTGCATTTATCAAGCTTTGTAAGAAGATTGTTGTGGCTGATCAATAGGTTTGCTCCTAGAAGAGAATGTGGTGAACCCTCCTCTCTTGGTCCCGTTCCAGTGTTGGATAATAAGAACATAACTAATTCATCATCTTTCTGCAGTTTTCCAGTAACCTGTTATTAATGCTTGTATTGAAGTAAATAAAACTAAACCTGACAGATGTAAAAACGGTTGCATTCATATCCCAGTGATGCAGTGAGGTGTAAAAAACTGGCTAGGAACTGTAAACTATAGCTTTTCATGAAACCTAATGACAGTGTCTAACTTCCTGATGAAAACACATTGTTGTGAATGTCAGTGCACAGAGAATTGTTTAGACAGACTGCAATGATGATTGCTAAAGAAATATTGAAAGCAATAAAATATAGAACAACAATCTTCCATGGGTTTTGTTATAATTCAAATATGTTATCACTTGTGTAGTATGATTTCATACAAAGAATCACATTCAGTATGACAGATGATCCTTGAAAAGGAAGTCATGGGGAAAAAGGTTTTCTTTTAATATCTTAAAGACTTAATATGGATGCTGTCATATGTTTTGGTTCTAAAACCCAATATTATGGCAATTTGAAATTGAAGAAACTTTGAATTAAACTTTTTTTTTTGGTGGGTGGTGTTTGAGGCTCAAATTAACTTTCATTAGTAACTGAAAGATTCACTTCTAAAGAGAATTGATTTGGAGAGTGATCATACTCAATGGAAATCCTTTGTTTAAGGGAGTGTCTGGTTGCATCCTTTTTGCTTCTGCAAATCAAGCAAACCAAAGGAGGCTGCACTCTCATAGTTGCCAATACAAAAGTTTCCATTTATGAATGGTGATTGTTTCTTCAGGATTGTTTCCGTACTGTATTTATGTTGAAGGACTGCTTATCTAATAATTGCAATACTTAGTGGTATAATTACATTTTTGGAAAGGAAAAGTTTTTATCCGTTTAAAATAATAGGTCACTATGTACATGAGTTAGTAAAGCCCTTTGAGTTCCCCTGACGTTGAAAATAAATTGCGACTCTTTGATCTCATTCATCTAAATTATACCTCTGCTAGGAAATCTCAATTAGGGGTTAGCAGGGTGCAGGCAGATGAGCTGCACTGCTTTAGGTTCTTACAACAGAAGGAAGCCTTGAGGGGGGTCCTTTGTGTGTGTGCTGTGTCTAATCCATGGCTCTCCTGAAGCCTGGAATCCAGAGCTGTGCAGAGCCATCTGCTACATGGGGCATTTGGAGACGAGGCCACAGGCCACATCCTCTGGATGAGCTCAGTAATTTGGCTGTTTTGGGGTGACTCTTATTCCCCCATTATCTGCTGCTTTGGCAAGAGGCCCTTGTCCTCTCATTGGTGTCAGTATCTTCTTGGGAGTCAGGGCCATTCTTACTCAAAAACAGAATGTAGAACTCTAGGTTTAAGTGACTGCTCAGAATAGAAAAAAATTGTCCTGAATTGACAATGTTTACAATAATATGTTTACTAGCAGTTGGTAAAATCTTCACAAATCCTGCCTTAGCTCCATACCATGGTCTTTTCTGCCTTAGCTTCATACCCCCAACCTTTCTGAATGAATTAGATTGTCATTAAAGCAAATGAATATATTGCATTCTTAATTTGTCTGTTTGGCTGTAGAAGATGAAATATTTACATAATAAGAAAAAAAATACTGAAGGATACAAACTTTTACACTGTTTTTCTGTTTTATTTTAAAAAGTTGCGTTTAAACTTTCATTCAATGTTGGTTTACGGTGTCATGGGAGGGAAACTAAAATGAACTTTGAAAGAATTGAATTTTATTTTCTCTTAAGAGGTTAAAATAATGTACCCGTGGATTGTTTTGTTGTAACACTGTTTATCAGAGTAAAGTTGATTTAAGCGTTTGCTCTGTTGCATCTGTGGAGAGACAGATGGCTGAAAAGAATATAAAGCATGTAGTATTTTATCAGTTCTTTCTGTTTTCAGTGAAAGCGCTTGTTGGGTCCCTTGGCTGCCTGAACACAGATGCAGAAAACAGGAAGAGATAGTGCAAGAAAAAAAAATTGTATATGAGATTTCATCCAGTGAAATACAGAAAAACTCCCCATCCTCCCCATTCCTTCAAAACCAAATTATTGAAAGTTAAATAACAACAAAATCCTAAAAATTCAGGTCTTAACTGCGTTTTTACGTTGGTCATATTGTGTGCTGTTGGGCAAACTGGGCTGACTTTTTAAAAATGTTAAACTTTTATAACTGATCACGCACCGTACTTTGTTCTGTCACTTCGAATTTCTGTTCATATCTCCAGTTCAGTGAGCCCTTCCAGTGTTATCAAACATGACTCAGTATTAGGAAAAATACTGTGAGAATATTAAATTTGAGGTGCTTTGTTTCATTTTCAAGTTTCATCTATTGATAGGACCCATCCTTCTAATATGCATAATTAATGAAACACCTTAAGCCCAGTCCATCTGAATGCTGCTGGCTATCAGCAGGTAGCAGAGGGTTCATCATAAATACCAAGCCATTTTTTTGCACTGTCATTTGAAAAAAAAACCCCTTTTCTCCCTCTTGTATTTTATATTTATATTGGAAAAAAACCCAAGAAACCAACAACAACAACAACAAAAACCTGTCTCCTGCTGATAAGGTCAGAAGTGATTGCTATCACACAAAGGAAGAGTTTGAATAAAGCTGCAGGGAGACACAAAAGAGCTCACCTAATGAAAGGACAGATTATACCGCTAAAGAGGCAATGAAGGAGACTTGCTGAGGCTTTAGGATCTAAGGAAAGGTTTTTAAATGATAGACATGGTGGAAGAGTAAACATCCAGGTGGTGGGAAGCTGTAGAAAATACAAGAGGGACACCTGGAACAAGAGATGTTAAGGAATGTGGAGGAAGTTCTAGGCTAAAGTGATGTATTGGAAGCTACAGAAGAAATGCATTTGATTTAGGAGATATGGTAAAATATAGAGTGCAGGGATGAGGAAATACTATTTCTAATAAGCAGCTTGCACTTGCATTCATCATTGCATTTCAATCATTGAAAAATCAAAATTTTATTTAAGGAAAAAAAATGTTCAGAAATAGCCTTTCATATAGTTAATAGCCTGTGTGGTCAGTGAGCTGCCAAATATATGCTGAGCTTAGTATTCCCACAGTGATTTCTTTTTCCATAATGGAAAGTGCAGGAATGGTTTTCATAAAGACTATTTGTCATCTTTTAAAGGATGTATTGTTGTTTTTTTTTTTTTTTTCATTCTAAAAACATGGCCTTTGGCATTCACAACATGCATTTTTCATAACTGCAATTCTCTGGCAGAGTGAACTGTTCTGATGTTTGTAAGAAATAAGATTGTATCAGGCAAAAAACTTTAAGAAGTAGTTGAATGCAGGATACGACAGACTTTTCATAATGCAAAAAAATATCCCCTAGAAAAAAATATCATCAGATTTTTTAAAGTTTGAATGAAAGTATTTTATTTTGTGTTTTCTCCTACCTGAATTTCCTTCTTAAATTATGATTAGAGTGTTAGTTCAAAGATACAATTCATAATGAAGCCTCTCTCATTATAGATGGGAGGCTGAAATTCAGCTCCTTGGCTCTGATTCAGCCAAACAGAGCTTGTTTGCTTTTAAACGACAGTAACTTGTGTTTGTAACAAACTATTCCACAGATGTAGGTACTTACAGACTAATTATAAATATCTTAGTATGGCTTTCTGGCAAATTATTAAATTTATATATGATATTGTTTTAAATAATTCCAGAGAAATCCATTATAAGCCTGTGCTGTGTTCTGTAATAACATCCAAGCAGTAGCAACTCCTATTGTGTCTATTACTCACTGTTCTGAGTTGTTTTAGAATTTATTTGGTTTTATATTTGGTTAAAAGGATTGAATTTGAAGTGTAAATTTTTTTAAAAGATGGACTTGTTGGAGTTTGCAGTGGAGATGACATAGTTTTCTAAAGAAAGTTTCCTTTCTTTGAAAGCTTTGTAGGAACAAGGGCTTTGTTTTTTTCTGATAACTAAAGTCATTGTAGCTTTATTAAAAACAAAATCAACCCAAAATCTGCTGCTGTATTTAATTTCATTTTAAAGATCCTTCTTTTGCTGTGCAGAAATTGTTTCCCCACCTTGAGACATGTTGAGAAACAATCTGAAGTATTGGCAGTCTCTGTGTAAAAGCTCGGGGTTTTTAATGTTGGCATTGTTCCTTTTGTCTTTTGAGTACACAAGGTTTGTGAAGCAAATCACACCTGCCCAATATTCACTTGCTTGGAATAGTGTGGGACTTTCTCAGGGTGAGGCCTCCTCTGGAGAGGACTGTGCAGGAACTGGGAGAGTTGCTAAAGCTGGGCGAGTGCAGTGACTGAATTTGCCAGGAAGAGAACAGAAATGTGGCTAAGGTGCGCCGAAGAAAAACAGGCAAGAGACCATGACTTGTTGCCTGGAGGCAATTAATGTTTCTGACTCCAGCCCTGCTGTGCCAATCTCTATGTAATGATTCATAACTGCTTAAGAGGAAAAAATGGAAGGCAAACTGGGATGAAGTTTGTGCAGCATAGTGCTGTTTTATAAGGAGCCATGCTGTTTTTCAAATACATGTTTCTGTGGCATATATTGCAATAAAATGTGAAAGATTCTCAGCTGCTGAAAACTAATGTAGTTTCAATTATGTTTGTAATTTCAATTATATTTCTAATGCATTTGTTAATCAATTTTTTCTAATACAGTAGTCTGTGTTTTCTTCTGGACAGGATCTAAAATGTGAGAAGAAAATAATCCCCAAATTTTGGGAAATGAATTTTGCTATAATAAAGCAAAAATGTAATGAAGAATTTTGGATATAATGGTGTTCTGTAAAAAGGCTTTCCTTCTCAGTTTTTGTGTGCGGTTTACACTTGTATTTATAAACAAAATACTCTTGCACTTGATGTTTATAGTAATTGCTCATTAGTCTTACTTTGTTATATCCAGAACTTCTATAGTTCCAAATGTGCAAACCCACCAAGAAATCCAGAGGGAAAAAACCCAAAGCTATTTCATTTATTTCTGAAGTTCTGCTTCTCCTGTGAAATTGTGACTTTCCACAGAAGTTTCCTTTGGATAGGTTACATTAACGTGTAGTGGCCCATGGGTGAGATCCCACTGAAATGTGTGCCATGGTTGCCTAATCTTGGGGAGAAGGGATGGAGATGGAGAGGGAGCGGGAAGAAGAGTTTTGAACACTTTCAGAATCTTTCAACTTAGAAATTGTTTTGTTGGAATTGTCTTAAAGCAGGTGAACATGATTGTAGCAGTTTTTCTGGAATGTAAGAGGTATTAGAATTTTTGCAAAAGCCTTTCTTTTCAAGGGTCTTTATTTATACTAATGTTCCATTGGGATTATAAACACAAATATAGACTGTTCAATGTTTAAGAGTTTTCTGAGGAACAAAATGGCTTCCATGGCTCTAGGCTGGATGGTGCTCATGAATTTTACACTCTTTAGCTGTCACTATTCATTTTAGCTGTTGATTACTTTGCATATTGTCATCACTACAAGGTGCTGCATAATAATTTAACATCACCTGTACATTTGCAGAGGAGTTATTTTATGCTTATTTTATGACGTGGGAAGTTGGTTGCAAGTAAAATAAAAAGTAAAAAAGCACAAACAAATACTCTGGTAATTTACTAAAGATAAACTAAATTAGAGTAAAAACACAATTCTTTTTTCCTTCTCCCTCAAAAAAACCTCAAACCCAAACAACCAACCCCAAACTTTACCTGTCCTGTTGCTTTGAGGCATTATTTATATATAAACATTTTGGTGTCAGAATAGGAAGTGTTGGATTTCAGTTTAGCAGAAAATAGTGCTGACCACCTCTCCTGTTGGCCTTGGTACAATTCTTGCCATTTGGTGTGAGAGGAAGGAATCAGAAAAATGAACAATAACAGCCAGCAGTATGAAAGAGTATCTTTTAAATTACTGCATTAAAGCTGTTTAACTCACTATATCTCTTAGATATCAAATAATTGCTCAATTTCTTTTACTGTAGTTGAAAAAATGTACATATTTTTGCCTTCTCAAGAATCTCTAATGCCTTCTAAAAATCACATTTGCAACAATTTTTAAATGGCATTCTTAAATCCCCAACTCTTATTGACAGCAGTAAGACTTTAGTGGCTATTGACTACTGAAACTGTATTTGACTTCAGTATTAAATGTTTTGTTTTATAAGGACATTTATGGAGTAAAAAGAATACTCTGCCTCCTTCCCTCCCCATAATTAATAATTTTGTCATGTGCCTTCTCTGTGCCTCTTCAGTAACCATGACTCACCTTAATACCACTGTTTGACATTAGAAGCCTCTCCAGAGAGGAAGAAAATCATTCAGAAATGAGCTGTATAAAGGTTATTAAACCAACACTTAAGATTCTAGTCCTGCACATTCTCCTTTACCCCTAATTAAATGCCAAGAACAGCAATGTAGAATTTTCAGTATATACATATGCTGACTATATCTTTATCAGAGGAAAAGTACCTACAGGGAACTGCAAGTGTATTCCCAGCAGTCAGGTGTTCTTGCTTATAAATTTGGATTGCTGTTTTTTTCAAAAATGAGGAAGAAGTCTTGGGGGTTGAGTGCCCTAAAATTGCCCACTGAAGTACATATATAATAGGATTCTTTTCTTACCCCTCCTTTTGTGGGTCAGGGTTTCAGCTGAAGTTGTTTTATTGACTGCAATGTTACTGTTTTTATAAGTAAAGGCAAATTGCATGAGAAAGTTTGGAACATGGGGTCAAACATCCCTGCTTACAAACTTCTCATTAGTCACCTCCCAGAAAGCTCCAGGTCTAACCTGAATATCAATATCCACGATACGTGGAACAGTGTATTCATTTTCTAAATAACTTTGAATTGTAGGCAAAAACCTACTTACCTTAAATTTTTCTGTTTCTATAGCTTCTAAAACCAATGTAGACTGGGAAAAAGTTAATTTTTAATCACCAGAGTTGTAGCATGCTTAGCTACATTCCCTTTACGGGTAGCAGACACTGGCAGCTGCAAAGCAGTGATAATTTGCAGTGTTGCCATTCTGACTTGCAGTGCATGACCCTGGTGAGGTCAGGTCCTTTCAATTAGCAGGATGAGGGTGGAAATCCCCTGCTACTATGTTCTTGTTCCCTGGTTCTATTGTTGATTTACAGAATATTGCATAGGTTGGCCATTAAAGTCTAATTCCTTCAATTAAAATTTAACACAAACTTCCTTTCCTAATTTATAAAATTATTTGGGTCTTTTTCTAACCAATTTTCTCAATCTTGTGCATATCAAATTAATGGTTTGAGATTATAAAAGGTCTCTAGATCTTTAGTATCTTGTGTTGGCTTTTTCAGTGGTATTTGCATGATACTTTATTAAATGATTTTCTCTTATGAGTGGAAAGCAGGTAATTCAACTTACCTGAGTAAAGGTGCTATTTTTGATATTTAGCGGTTACTGAAAAAAATTCAAATAATTGTAGCATTTCTAAAAGCTTTAGAATCCGCAGAATTTATTATCTGATTAGGTCGATGTTGCTGCTGCTGCTGCTGCTAATAATAATAATAATTAATATGGCATCCCAAAGGTGGGTTTTGGCCAAAATGAAGATTTTTCTAAATTGACAGAACTTTTAATGGTGAGTCTTTTCAAGAAACAGAAAAGGCAGTGAGTGCTAGAAAAAAAAAGAAGTTGAGAATTATGAAAATCTGGAAATTCTATTTTTTCCATAGGCATGATTTATAAAATGGCATTTAGTTTACCTTATTTCTCAGTTTTTCAAATTCGAATATTTTTTGACGATAACAAATTGGAATACTAAGGATGAAATCACTGATATGGTTAGATAAGTCAAGACAAGAGACAGCTATTGTAGAAGTATGCTGCATGTACACGTAATATTGCTATTTTTGTCTTGTTCGTGGTTCAGTTTTCAATTAAATACATATTAAAAAAGGTAGTTTAATCTGGCAGAAATAAGGGATCATGTCTTTAATTGTTGTTTTCCCACTTTACCATCTATGAATACAGATTTTATTTTCTTAGCAAAATGTACAGCAAAATATTTTTTTAATTTTAAAACTTTTCCTTTTCCTTCATTTCAGGAATACATCCCCATTTGTTTTGGTTTTTAAAGCATATTATAGTCCTAATTTGTAAATCAAATCCTCCTGTTTATTTTGAAACACCTTCCCAAGTGTAGTTCTGATGTTCTGGCCCCTGCCTCATTATTGATGTTCAGGGCAGTGGGAATGGGGCGGCATTGCTGCTGCTGCTTGGCTTTTAAAATTCATGTCACTTAAATATCAACTCTCGTGGTGCACAAGGAATGAGGGCATCTGTCACAAAACTTATTATTTTTGCATATTCTTCATTTCAATATTTTTTTTTTAATATACTACTTTTTGGTCAAATTATGAGGCAAGAGCTACACTGCAGTGTTATCACTATCGATACCTTAGGAGTGTTTATACTCAATTAAAATATGCAAAATTGAGAAATAACTTTTCATTAAAAACTCATTTTATTTAGCTGATATAAAGTTTGATAAAGGTCTTGTATCTCTGAACTAGTATTCATATTAATGTACCAGCATCTGTGCTGTGTTCCAGATTTCTTTCTGATATTGCCTTCAAAATTAGTATCATGTCTCCTTATATTTCTCTGCTTCCTGATGGATATTTTCTGGTTTGCCAGAAGGTGTTTAATTACAAATTAAGCCTTATGTAAGTATTTGATTCAAACTCACGAAAGTTATTCTGATTTTTGGATCTAATCCTTTTTGCTACTTTTACTTATAAAGACTGTAATATGCCTGTTTTAGTAACTTAAAACTGCTTAGATACTTTACATTTGTCTTTCTGTCGGTCTGTAAATTCTTTTGTGTAATGCAGTCTGAATTCCTTACTGTTACTAGTGGGGCTTCTCTCTTGCACCACGTTTGTGTTTTCATACTTGTCAGTGTTTCCCTATGTACCTGACTCTGCCTCATCGGTCTTGGAGGCAACTTGGGAACATGCCGTTATCAATATGGAGACAACAATTTCTCTTAGTTCAAGAGTCCAAACTGCTGCTGCTTTGTCAGAATCTGTTGATCTGTTGTAAAATGAATAAGCAGATTTAATTAGGGGAGTTGGAAGGAGCATTACTTGAAGAAGCATTCTGGCGCATGATCGATGCTAATGCAGGTGTTTTGTGTACAACTTCTGACCAAATGATTCCTGCCTTGACACCTGGGGAATTTGACACACTGTTGTTTGTGCGTTGAGGAGAAGAACTGTTGGGGCATTGTTTATCTGCAGCTGGCCAGGGGATTGCAGCCATTCATTTCCTGATGGCGATTTTATGATCTGGTTGTTTTATGATTTGTTTGTATCTTCCACTCCTCCAACCCTGTCCCATCCTCTGTTGGCAGAAGTGAGGAAAGGTCCTGCTGATAGACAGTCAAAGCATAAATCATGTCATGGCCCACTGGGGTTACCTGGTTCTCAAGCATCAGTAAGGGTTTTAAGTTCCTTTCTTGATACAGCCTTGATTCTTAGTCTGGAATTTAGTTATTTAAGAGTCTGACTTTCATCTCAAATCTCTGTGAAATAAGATTTGTTGGAAAACATGCACAGCTTGAACTTCAGTCAAAAGCCTGCATTTATTGAACACATTTCCTTTCATGGTCACCCACAGAGCAAACATCTAGAAATGCTTTGCAGACAATTGATTTGCTTAATCCTTTTTTAAGTTTTGGTTTGGATCTCAGTTTTTAAGAACTAATCTTGTAACACAATTTTTGTGATAACTGCATTATTGATACCTGAAGAAATATGTATTCTAATTCTTGTGTTAGCCTAGACTTTTTCTGACTGTAGTTAAATTCACTGTATGTTGTATCCCTTCCACAAAAGTCAGGTGCAAGCAGTTCCCATATTTAGTTTCATCTTAGGGATTATGGCATAGGAATGAATCAGTTCTACACTTGTCCAGTAACTCAGTAGCCAGCACTGAATAATTTTCTTAAATAAAATCCTGACCTTTAAAAGGTCTCATCAAATGTGATGTTTTTGTGGATTGAGTGTGTGTCTCCCCTCCAAGAATGGCTGTGGGAATGGCAAACTGTTAGATATTCTGGGCAGGGTACAGATCAGATTGATTTACTTAGTGTACAGTTCTTTGAGCTTTTTTGCAAAGGGAACTTGTGGTACTGTTGAAGGTCTTTTTAATGGAACATTTTGACTCCCTTAATCCCTTTTTTTTTCTTTTTATAGTTTTTTGTTTGGTTGGTTTTTGTTTTTGTTTTTATGCTGCTGTTGCACCATCTTACAGTACAATAAACTCCAAATTTGTTATAAAGCTATAGTGCTCCATTAAAACTATTGTGACTGTTTGCTTAAATCCAGTTTTGATAAAGCAGAAAATTAATTCAGTTTCTAAACCAAGTAAATCTCTACCAACCTGTCTCATTTTATTAGTGAGCACTTGTGAGGTTTAGTAGGTTCAGGAATCTTCCTCCATTGCTGGTACAAATCAGTGGAGCTGAAGCAACTTAATATTTATGCTGGAATGGAGATGAAGGGAGATGCTAAGCAACAGGGCTGGGGGCCTGCCTGTGGAACAATTGATTAAAATACTCTTTTTTTTTTTTTTTTTTTTTTTTTTTTTTTTTTTGTTGCAGTGCTGATAAAACCAGGCTGCACTGGTGTATAGGATGCATGGACACCTCCTTCCTAATTAACTTGGAGCACTGCAATAATTTTTAGAAAATGATTTTTTTTTTTTAATATTTGTCTTTACCACTCAAATAAGTCACTCTAAAGTATCTGTTGGTGTGCTGCCTCATGAGTCTTTAATGATGACTTTCATTCAGTCTAAGCTGTCAGTAGGTCAGAGATGCCTCATATCTTGGATGGAGTTATGAAATATCCTGAGTTTATTACCCTATTAAAATTCATTTTAAATGTCAAAGTTTCTAATTTGAACAAGGAAATTAAATTTAGGAGCATCTTCAAAGTTGAACACAATTTTCTCCTTGAGTATCAAGTGAAGTATCAGATAAAAATAAAAAGAATTTTACAGCATATGATATTTAATTCTTCCTGTGTTTTAACTTAAGGTAGTTTGCAGATGTTGGTATAAGAAATAATAATTTTGTGGTCTTTTATGATTTGCTTTTTATATTAAAAGCAGTTTGGAGAAAAGGCTTCTCTAACTTTAACCAAAGATGCTGATTGTATTAAAAAAACAAGCCCCAACATTCTTAGCAAAGCCCACTTCCATTTTTCCATAGAAACTTCTGTGCTTTGCCATCCCCTGAATGCCTCGTTGTTTGTTTTGACCCAGTTTGTTCTCTGTTCTGTTCTGTGATGTTAATTTAATTTTTCTGTCTTGCCAAGCTGTGGCCTGTCTGCACCAGGCCTTGGCCTCTGCGCTGGTGTTGGTTCCTCTTCTCACTGCAGAGAGAGTTTTCTCAGTCAGAGGGCTGCAGCTTCAACGACCTGAATGGTCTACAGCAGGGCAAATAGGTAGCAAAGCTACATGGTAGTGCAAGTCTAAAATTTTCCAGATGAGCAGAAAGATTATTAGACAATGATCAAAAGAAATGTTTTTCTGAGCCCTTTTAGTGTGATTCTGTTTCTGAAACTGGACCCACAATTGTTCTGTCAGCTGCTTGTAAAACCTGCAGCTGGAGCTTTGATAAATAGTCTCTTTTCTTGTTAATAAAGAAATGTCATTAATGATATCAGATATCAGAGGTACTGGCTTGTTGCTCTCTGATTAATTCCTTGTGTGGAAGTACAAGTTAACAGTGGAGGACAAAAGACATGATAAATTCATTTAGTGATAAGGACTTAGAGTAATCAGGAAGTAGCTTGTTGGTTTGTGACGCTTAAATGTTAAATGCCCTCACTAAAAAACAAAAAAATAGTTGTGGTGTTCATTGCAGTATCACTAGGTCACTGTTGAGTTTTGAGGATGGCTCATGTGAAGCTCAGTGAGGCAAACAGCACATGTTTCTCTCAAATTCTCTCAAATAGGCAGATATCGTTTGATATCACTTGCTAGTGGTTGATTCCTCCATCATAACGGAGTGTAACTCTCTCCAGAATCCCCTCATCGCTGTAGCTTTCTCTCCAGGCTTCTTTACTTGTTTGCGTAATCGCAGTCTGTACAAAGAGGTGTCATTTTCAGAGATGCTGGCCTGCATCTTGAAATGATCTTTGCTGTGCTTGTGGGGCTGAGTAGCTGTCCCTGAGGTCAATAGTCTATTTTGAATGATAGAAGTCTGTATTGTATGCCAAAATCCTTATTAAAATGGCCTTAATTGCTTATATAAAAAAGAGAATGACATTAGGGGCAATAATACCTTAGACTTAATCATCACATTTTCATGACTTGAATTTCAAAAGTTTTGATGACGTGTCATACATTTATTTAGAATGTAAGTCACAGTTATTCAGCCACTTAAGTGTTAGCCTTCTCAGTTGAATCTGTTCCTCTGAAAAACTGTTCAAAAAATACTTGTTTCTTGTGACCTCACAGAAGAGAGACGCTTGGTTTTGTTCTACAACATGAGCAAGAACGCAAGCTGTCTTAAATTCAGGTATTGATGTAAGAAGAGTTACTATTGGGAAATTGAATTACTTTCATGTGCTCTAAATGTAGGTTTCAAGACAGTTAATTTCAGAATGGCACATCTCAGCAGATGTATGGAATTTAGAATAGATCTCGTCTTCACTATGAGCCTTAATATACAATTATATAAAAATTCTAGAAATGTCAAGTAGGGAAAAATTCTTAATGCAAATCAATAACAATTTGGCCATGTTGCTGGATCAGTTGTATTCTGTGGTTTGTAATTTTTCAATGAATAGACAATAATGTTTTACATAAGCATTGTAATTTCTTTTCATATTGATTCATCTTGATAGTTCCTTCTAGTTATTAGCGTGACTGTTATTTGTTTGACACTACCACCTAGCGAATGTGGCTCTTGTCATGAACTGCAGTGCAACTTTCTCCTCACACGTAGACGATACCTTGCCAATAATACCAAAAGCAGGACAAAATATTTTCTCTCTTTTACAGATGGTCTGCTTAACGTGTGTACTTACCTTGGCTTCTGGGCAGAATTGTACAATGTATGCTGGAAACTTTGCTGCCACAGCCCCACTGTCACTGGTTCTTTCAGCAGTGAAATTGGAACCATTTGGATTCTCTGTGTATAAGCTGCAAAAACAGCTCTCACATTGAGCTGTAGGTGTTGTGTACAGTGCCCCCCGACAGGGTGACATGTTCTGTCATCAGCATTCTGTTATTAAGAGCTAATAAAAAAAGAATCTTCTGAGCTGTGTTTATTTCATCTTCCATTCAAAACAGCCCAGTTTCTTGGATAGTTAGAGCCTGGCTTTAGTGGGAGGCTCATGTTTTCAGGGTGTCTTGCATTAAGATCCAGAAAAGAGCTGAGTGGAGAAATCAAGTTGCTGCCGAAGCCTGGGTCCCTGTGGTTGAAGTAGCTCATCCTTCCATCTTCTCATGCTTCTCTCTGTTTCTTTGCCACAGGATTTGTGAATCTCTGCTGCTCTCTTCATTCAGGCCCAGAGATCCCTCTTCTGCTGCACTTGCAAGTTGGTGGTAATTTCCAGAGTGATGCAGTGACTGGGTTTGGGGATTGAGTTTGGCAGTGTATTTTCAGTGGCTCTTCACTGCCCTTGTGTGTTGCTGGGTTCTTTGTTCAAGTGCATTCACACAGATAAACACAGACCTCAAAGAATGTTCTGGCCATTCTGACCACTCCTGTGATCCCCTGAATTTTATTGTTGCAAAATACTGTATCTTGATATTGGAAGGCCATGTATCACATGCTAGCTCACACAATAGGTTTGGTTTGCTCAATTTGTGTTTTTTAAATATTGTTTAATAAAGGTGCTGTTGAATAAGCACATATACTCTTAGGGGTGATGCAAATTAATTCCACTCCTACTATGGAATCTCTCCATGGATTTTTCACAAATTGCTGCAGCTGTGAGTGATTCCATGCTCTCATGAGATGTATGAGATTAAATTCTGTCACTACTGTACTGTTTTTAATTAATTTAACCTCCAAACAAATCATTTCCTAGTATCAGTTTCTCTCTCCTTGGTCAGTAGACAAATTAGTTAATGGCAAATTAAGAAGTTAATGCAGTCAATGTTTAAAATCTCCATAAAAGGGATAGGAATGACTTGTGCAGATTCTGTAAGTGTTGCAGAAGTAGGGGTTCGCGTCTTGAACAGGAAAAACAAGTTGCATTTTTGCATTAGTTGCTTGACTACTACTGTTGAACTGACTATGGAATGTGCTCAGCTACAAAGCAAAGGTGGAAGCTGAAACACTGTCGTGAAGATCCTGAAGTGATGTTTTTGTAGTAATCTGGAGAATAACAAAAGCAAACAGGAATAACTCTGACAGAGCTGAAAAGACTTGAATTGTGCTACCTGCTGAGGAAGGGGTAATAATTTTTTTTTTTGGAAAAGGAATTGAGGTATGTCAAAAATAAACATAATTTTTTGGAAAGAGTCTGAAATTCTTAAAATTATCTTATTGCTGAGTTTAGTCTGTGCATTCTCATTGAACAATGTCTTTATGTGGTGAGTAACAGGGAAATGAATGCAATAAACAGAGGGTTGTTGCACATTTACTGTTTCCACATAGCATGCTCATGCATTTGGGTTTCCTGGGAGATAAGCCATACAAGGAAGGCTTAAATAGGCAGCAGAGCAGTGACCCTTGAAAAGCACCATTACCTGAGTTGGCAATGTCTTCTCCTCATTGTCAAGTCCTGGCCCTCAGCTTTGCTGGAAGAAATGAGAAGCTCATTGCAGTGCGTGACACTGAAAAAGAGGGGAGTGCTGGGGTACAGGCACATCCCATTTAGCAGTATCTGTGTTCTGAAGAAAGGTATTTGTAACTTGGTGCTGGTAGAACACAGGGGCTTGAGAAAGAGCAGTGTCTGCGCAGGGGCTTGGAGAAATCCCCAACCACAGGTCAGACAGAATTCAAGCCCCTCTGGTTTTGGCAAGTTGAGTATACTCAAATGGCTTCTTGTCTCCTTTCAAACTGGTGTAACCCTGCTCTTCCATATATCAGTCAGGTTGTTTCTACCTTCTGTAGGGGCTGGCACCTCAGGGTTATTACACAGACAAGTTGGATTTCTGGATCCTTCCAGAAATTCCAAGATTGAGTTTGAGTGTCTCTGCTGATAACAATGACTACTGAACTGGACTTGGGAAATGTTTGCCTGCAATATTTTCCACTAAATGAGTCAGTGTAATAGTTGGAAAAATTGCATGTTGCTATACCAAAATTAATTTTAAACCTCATTAATTAGTTGAGCTAGTCTGACAATTGAATGTACATCCTGCCCTCTGTATTTTGTGGATGCTGTCAGTTGCCATATTAAGAACTTCATCATTTGAATTCGATTAAAAGTTGTTTTAAATTGGATTTACTGTCTTTAACATAGATACTGGCTCAATGGGAAGGATGCAATGCATGTTTTGCAAGTTTAATGAACCATTTCAAATGACACTTTGTTATTAGTTTCAAAAGTGGCATTGTGTTCTGTCATGACTTTTTCAAAATCAAGTGTAAATGGGAAAACCAGTGGAAGTTATCCTGAAGGTGCTTAGACAGGAGGCAGCCAAGCTATTTAAATGATTAATACATTGCAAATGGAATTATTTAGAGTGGTTGAATCCTTTCCAGTTAAATGGGTGTCAGAACAGATAATGGTGAACATGATTGCAAAAGAGGTAATTTATTCAAAATACAGTGGTTCATATGAAACTATTGCATATACAAAAAAGTCAGTAACAATTTTGGAAAACTGTCTCCTGTTACGCTGCATTTAAATGAACAGGTTTAGTGTTTGTCACTGTTTAGAGATACAGACTTGAACTTATTCTCAGAAACCTCCAGTGATGAAATTCCCAAGCTGCTTGGGTAGTCTGTCAGCCTCTAAAAAACTGTGTTGCAGTTCTTGAATACCCTAATTTTTAGGAAAGACTTCCTAGCTTCAGAAGAGCCCAAGCTGGGGAAAGTCTTCTCTCAGTACATTATTTGCATGAGTGTTTTGCATGTTCTAGGAGACTTTAGTGAAGATTTATGCCCTGTTGGGTATATATGAGGCTAATTCTACTATAGTTTGTGTTTAATACTTCATGGCATGCTCGTTGTGGCTCAGGTCAGTGTGTATAATTCAAAGGCTAATATGCTTGCTCAGTGCTTACAGGAATCTGTTCTTTGAAATGTGAAATTTTAAATTTTTTTTATTGTTTTGGGGTTTTTTTTTTTTAGTGGTTCCTACTGTCTCCTCCATGTATTGCTCCTTGTCTTTCAAAAATAATAGTATTTCTCCTGTGATGACTCAGGTGTACTTTGAATTTTATTGGTGTTTCTTGTGTTTCATGCTTTATCTTTTCAAATGCAATTATCCATGTGATGTATTATAAGCTTCTGGGGAGAACAGAACATTATAGTTTCTACATGAATAGCTTGTAAGAAAATGACTAAGTGGACCTGTTTATAGACCTAATGCACTGGGTTTCAACTCTAAAAAAAATTAGCAACGATGGCCCTGGTTAACATTCTGTGGAAGTCGGCAGCTTTGATGTATGTATTTGTAGATGTCTGCAGAACACAGATAATCAGTATTTGAGGTGTGCAAATTAAAGATCTACTTGACCAGTCATAATTACAGCCCTGTAGGGGCAGAATGGCACTGAGAAGTAATAAAATGGTCTTTAATCTGCTACACTGTAAATTACAATCTGATTGTGGTTAAGGGGAAATATTTTGGTGGCTGTAGTATTCCATTCATGTGGCTGCTGGGTGGGGTTTTCTTAACCAACAGACTTTACTCTGAGCTTGTAAGCAGGAATTGCTCAGGAATTTCCTCGAAGACGAAAAGCCACTAAAAATGTGCTTTATTCCTTGATTAAAGGTTCATCTGTCACTGGGGTTTGACTCTGACTCGGATTTTTTGAGTATTGAAAGACAGTGCCGGTTTTTTTAATGATGTTTTAGCTGCCTGCATTTTATTGAGACACTACGATATCTTAGCATTTTGAAAATTAACATATCTGTCTTTTGGTTTGTGGAAAGTATTTCCATTTGATTGTTGTGCCAGTTTTACCCAATTATTAGTCAGGGCATTTAGGTGCAATATCTTTACTGTATTTTTTAATACTGCTTTTCTATTTAGGTTTTTATACACCCTCTCTAAATTTTGATTGATTATACTGAATAGATATCCAAATGTTTCTCATACTTAGGCTCTCTATTATATCGACAGAAAGCATGAAATGTCAGATTAAATGTTCAGAAGAAAGAAGAACAGGCTGAAATCCTACACTGCTCACTGTGCAGCAGAAAATGTGCTCTGAATGCAAAGTGAGAGGAAGGTCCTTGTAGATCCCAAGGAAAAGGCTGGCATTGCTGGGGCCATTCCCAGGACAGGTGCTCTGGCTGTTGGTGCACACACAGAAATGTTGTACTGAGCACGCTGGATATTCACTGCTTGTACCAGTTGTTTCTCTTGCTTTGAGCTGGGATCCAGCCTCGTGGAGCTGTTCTCAGGCCATCTGGAGCACTTCCATAATCCAGCAGCAGTAGTGGGAGACACTTGAACAATAATTTTGTCTTGAAGAATATTTTCAGCAGCTACCTGCCTCTGTAACAGTTTTGAAAATATAGATTACTCCATAACATACCAAAAAACTTCAGTATTTATGAAGAGAATAAAGTTCACAAGGTCTCAATAGTTGCACTTTAATTACATTGATAGTAAATAAGGAATATTCTGAATTTTGGGTTAGAAACTTGGCAAGATTGGGAATTGCTGGCGCATTTATTCTTCTCTCACATGAAGAATGACTTTTCCATTAGTTTGCTTCATTTCTACATTTCTACTTTCATACACTGAAAATTGGGATATGGTGGGAAGAATCTTGGTTGTAGGTTTGCAGTTCAGGCTATTAGTTAAATATAAGCTGTATTTAAAACCTCATATAGTTTTAGTAGATTTCCCAGTAATGTTAACAGAACTGTCTCAACCTTTGTTGTGTTGTTTAAAGTCCTGACACAAAAGGAAGCCTGAACTAGACCATAAATAGATTTTTTTTTTCCTGTACAAAACTGCTATTCTTTTGTATCTATCATACTTTGATCATTATAGTCAAATAATTTCAAGCATATTCCTTTCGTTGACTTCTTTTTCTTTCAGCTATAGTTAGTCCTTTTGCACCAGTGCTATTCAGGAAAAGATGAACTGATGGTAACTCTGCTGTGTCTCTTGTGACCACACCAAAGAACTTTACACCTTCCTAATCTTGCACTGTGTGATAAAAGCTTTAACCTCCTTTGCTGTTGCCCTGATACCCGTGCAGCTGCCTCACCCATGGTTCTTGTTATCTCATTACTAACATTACTTACATTGGATAACTTGAAAAATCTTCTAAAATAAATTTTCAGTGATATCTGGCAGGAGAGGCAGCACTGTTGCACAGCAATTGCTTGTGAATCATTTAAAAGAAACACGCATCTGTCTTCTTTTCTGTTTAAGTGAGAGTGTGATTTCTGTGATTCTTAGTGTCTTTTTTCATCTGAAGCAGGCACCTGAGGAGCCAGGAGTAGTTAAAATGGAATAGATGTTTTGAATTGGAGAGAAGGGTTTACCTGCCTCTAAGTAGAGTTTTAAATATGTGGACAGATATGTTCTCCAAGTTAATTCTCTCCAATGTACACGCTCCATCTGACAGTCTGGATACATTTTTTGATGTTGGATGATCTTTCTTTGTATATTGAAGCCTCTTGACACTCTGCCTTGCTGGGAGGTGTAACTCCAGCAGGAAAGCAAGATGGAAAACAAAAAACAGCACAGAAAATGCAGGATTCCCTTAGGGCAATAACTTCTGCTTTTATGTAGCAGCCATTTTCTGACAGGACACATAACAAGTTCCTTGTATTTTTTCCTTGTGTGACTTTCCATGTTCCACACAAGGCATACAGAGATGTTTATGCCTTTTTCCTCCTTCGTTAAAGCACTTCCTGGAGGAACAGTTCCTTTCCTCTCCATGGCTCTTAGTGGCTTGTTTTGTATAGAATTACAAAGATGGAGGAGGTTAATGCTACTACTTTTTTCAACAGGGGCAAAATATGTGTTTGTTCAAGTATTGTGCTTAAGCAGGCTTGCAGGCAGGATCAGAGAATGCAAGTAAATACAGCTCTTACAGGCATCTGGTTTGTAGACAGTAAGTTTTTGTATTTATCAAGCAAGACAAAAGCCTTGACAAACTTTATATTAATGTAAATAATATCCTGAAATCTGATCACTCATAAATGTATACTGGTCTGAAACATTCTTCAAAACTGTAGAAATTATTTTTGTCTTTTGTAATGCCCCCTATGACTTCATCAGAATCTCTCTGAATGACATTCCCTTCACTTTGACATAATAGTAATATGGAAATCAGGAATGTCACTGGCAGGGGTGATGGAGCTACAGTGTTTTAAAGATGGAGATATATCTATATATTCCATATGTATTTTAAAAATAGACTCCCCTCAACAGACTATCAGTAAGGATTTGATGAATTTTATCATTTTGGGGTGGTATTTGAAAAAAAAATGGCAAAGGAGCGCTTCAAAAGACATTAGAATGTTAGTAATTAGCTCAGAATTTTATGCTAACAAACCATTTTAGCATGGCTTTCTTTAGGCTTTTGTGAGACAGGTGCCTGTTGAATAGTACTGAAAAATGTTAGCCTGAAGAAGATTCTTATGCTGTTTCGTTTTAGAGCAGTGTCAGGTGTCCCATATTGCTGTATCATATACAGAGCAGTAGAAAGAGCAGAATTAGAAACAGAAACTTGCTTCCTTTTTTTTTCTTTAGATTTTTTTTTTATCTTCCCAAAGGAACATGGGAATTAGGCTAATGTTTCTGTGAAGCTCTTGATTGTGGTGTTTCAGATGGCAAAGATGTCATTCCTGTATATGAGAAATGGATCCAGACCACTGCAGCTCTTCCTCCTAAAGCAAGATTCCCCGGGACCAAAGAGGAGACGTGAGGAACTGATGTGGTGGTTTCAGAGGTGGTTTTCAATTCTAACTTTGCAGCATCAGCTTGAACAAGGTCACCATAGGGATTTGAAAAGCAGACCAATGTTTAAAGAAATTCGAGCTGTTTCTGCCATCTGAAACAACGTGAGATGTGTGCAGGAGCAGCTCTCCAAACCTCAGAGCTCAGTGGTTCTAAAGGCCTAAGAGAAATGCACCTTTGAATTTTGATGCAGTGGTTTTCTGTATCACATAAAATTGCTGGCTTGGAGGTTTGATTTTTTTTTTTTCTCTTTTTTCTTTTTTTTTTTTTTTTTTTTTTTTTTTTCCCAATAATGGATGGAAATAACTTCTCAGCTCTACCTATGGCTGCTGCTATGTTAAAATCCTATATGGCAAATCGATTTCAGTGCTTTGGGTGAAGGTCTGTAAGTGATTCTAAGTTAAGAGTTTTGGCCGATTTCCACTGCCAGGCCCTGGGCTAAGAACTTTTATCATCCTTAAAATAAAACAAACAAACTTATGAGTTCTTTCCCAAAGAAACTAAATAGTAAGTCTGATTTAGATATCATTTGCTTTTCAAATAATTGATTTATCCTTGAATAAAAGAAATACTGATGGTTGGTGAAAAGGCTGCCTAGACACCGTGGTCACTTACAAAGTTCTTTTTTTTTTTTTGGTGGATTTAAATGCATATCACTGTTAGAAAAATATGAAAAGTGGCAAGTATACCAGGGAGATAACAAAATGTAGACATAATGGCATGTATAATGAAAATTTACTGAACAATAAAATAGATATTGACAACACAGATTTCTTAGAGAAAGACAAATGACACATGACATAATAGAAACATGAAGTGGAGTGCTTTGTGTTACAAATAAACAACTCCCTGGAGGAACTTGAAGCATCTTGTTAAATGGAGACATTACTTCCGCTGGATTGAAATGCACATTTTTACTACTTCTGCTTTTCTTATGACAGCATATTTATATTTGGAAAATGCTTTCTTTGATTATTCTGAATGCAGCTGCACCACTGAAAGTTCTCACGTTGGCATAATTATTCTTCCTTAGGAACTGCTATCCTGTAACACTGATTTATAATCAGTAAAAAGTATCTGTTCTGTGGCTCTTATTGGTGGGATCAAGTGAATACTACAGCTCTAGTTAAGGTATTTCAGCTTAGAAAACTCTGAAATTGTTCACCGTTCTGTTGGTTGGTCTGGATAAAGGAAAGTTTGCTGTAGTACCATCCTTAGGATAAATGCAACCAAGGACTGTACTGTTGCTGCTACAGTTTATCCATCATGTATAGAGTGTGTTTGTGAAAAGAGAAATTTCCTCATAGAAGTTGTTTCTGCTCAGAAGTTTGATCAGCCATTGTACCTTATTTCTCACATGACAGATGTAACTGCGCCAGTGCAGACCTTATGTATAGACAGATTACATGATTTTGAATTGTGGTCAAATCTGAGCTTTTACATCAATTATCTGTGTTTTTTTAAGCTAGACTTCTAAGCCTAGCAATGCTTAGAATGTATCACAGCTTTAACAACTCAAGAAATATGTTTAGATAAAAGAGGGTAGCTGGGAGAAAAGACTTTGGACAAAAAGGTTCATAAATATTAAAATCCTCAATATTGGTCTAATCTGATCAATTTTGAGAAGGTATGTAAAAGCTTTCTCCCAATGTTTTCTGAAAAGGTGGAAAAAGATTTTCTGAAATGTTTTTGAAATTATTCTCACTAGTGTGAAATACGTGCTATTTCGTTCCTCCTCAACTTGGCTGTGCCAAACTTGTATGTGCTATTCCTGTAGTAATACACAGATGCCTAATGTAGATTGTGGATTAATAGAAAAAGTTATTGGAATTTATGAGAAGTTATGAAAATATCTTAGGATAATTTTGCATTTGCTCCAAGTTTCTGGAGGTCAAGGTCTTGTCTTTGACAGAATCTTCAACATTACTAAAGTGGAATATTACTAAAGGTCTTTGCCATTGTGTTCCAAAGGAAAGGGAGAGCGACTGCAGTAATCTCCAAGGACACTTCAGCTGTGACTGTCAGGGTGGTTTGAGCATCCAAGCCATAACCTGTAAAATTATTTGTGCAAATCCTATTTGTGTAGGTGCCTAAATATTGCTTGAAAAGCGTGATCTAATAATTACCTTGGAAACATTTGGACTGAGAGAGATGCTAATAAAAGCAGGGAAACAGAAAATGAAGGCAGCAGTGTTGGCCTTGCAGTACCTGGTCACACTGCAGAACAAGGTGTGATGAGCTGAGCTGGTGAGATTTCGGTGCAGTGGCAGAACTGCCAGGAGAGGCGATGAGGGTGACTGGAGATCCTGACATCAGAGTGCAGCACATGGCAGGGATGGCGTAACAGTGCACTGAGCATCTGCCATTGCTTTGGGGGAGCAGATACCTCCCTGCCAAATGGCTAAGACCGTTTTTGTCTCATCTTAATAATAGCACATTTCCTTCTTACCAACTTGAACGAGAAATTTTGAAAGCTGGCTTTCCTTTTTTGAGGTTGTGTGCTTGTTTTAGGGAGTGCATGGCAAATGGGTTAGCTTTAGAGAATTATCAGGCATGTACTTTTTTTCAAGTGATTTGAGCATGATGCACTTTAGAGTGCAGAAATTCAGACAGATGGCTTAGCCATTTCTGTATTTAGAGATGTTGTATAGGATAGAATGTTCTAGGTGTCAGAGTGATCTTGGGGAACTGACACATCCAGGCTTCCAAAGTTCTTGCTAAGAATTCATGTACAAAATATTCTAAGATTCAGGTAAGATTAATCTTGCTTGCAGATGTCATGTGTTTGTTCTTTTTACTGTCTAATCCTTGTTTTTGCAGTTCTTAATGCAAAATGGCAATTACTTTGTTTAATTTGTCTTAGTTGTTTTGTTGACCTTTGCATTCTTCTTTCCAATCACACCACTATAAGTCTTGCACAGGTTCAGATTGTTCTATCTCAAAAAAGCCAATTAAGCACTGGTTTAAGCTTACATGACATAAAAGCTCTTCAAAGAAGTGAATATCATATTTCTGTGAAAACTTGGTTTGTTTTGCATTTGCTGATGCATAAGATCTAGATGAAGATTAATGGAGAATCAGGCTGGCAAGAATTAAGTGACTGGCATTATATTACAAGCACTTTTACCTGCTGTGCTATTCCCAGAGAAAATACAGTAGGTACGTTGAACAAGGAGAATGATTGAAAAATAAATAAACATGTTAAAACCCCTGAAATTACTTGGTGATTTTTACAGACAGTAAAACCACCAGGTTCCAGTTTTAGACTTTCTGCTTCTACACTTGTGTCTACACAATTTCAGCTATTCTTACAGTCGCTTTTGTTTCCTTCAGTTTTGGAATGGAGGAGACCTTGTCCCTTAGTGACAGGCCCTTCAAGCCCTTAGGAAAGGCCCTTCAGACCTTTCAGGAGAGATTCTGAGTGCGTGTCCTGACCTCCTCTTGCCTTCAAGGGGCTAGGTCAGGTAAAAGACTTAAAATAGCTACTCCTCCTCATCTCCCTGTTTTCTTGCTTCATTAGGTTGCTTATGTGAACTGTAGGATCTGCATCACCCCTTTGTTCAATGTTTGTGCAAAATACCTTTAGGTGAAGGGTAAGGTGGTGCTTTAGCAATCTTGGAGTTATGTATGGTAATAGTAAAGTTTTTATATTGAAGAAAATCAGGAAATTTGAACTGTTTGCAGTGTCTTGTGTAGAGTGCAGTTACTAAATGCAGCTTTTACTTTAACCTGCAGCACTTTGTTAACAAGTTCTATGAAAAAAAAAATGAAGTTGTTTAATCCAGTTCCCCTTCCTTCCTCTCCCTCAGGATGAGCATTTCTCCCATCTCATCTTTGCTTATCACATGAGCTCTGCATTTTCTCATCTTTGGCATGACAGATGTGATGGATGTGCAAGGGTTCCGAGTTACGGCCAGGCTTTAAGCGCTTTTTTGGCTCAATATAATCCTTTCATATACTTCCTGCTTTGTAAATTATTTTTCAAGCTACAAATAACAGCAATAAAAAGGTTCATCAAATAGTTTGAAGTTGTGTAATACCTGATCGTACTGACTTGTAACCCACAAGTAGCTTGGAAGGGTGAGTGCCACTGCTGCAGCCCGTTGTGAGGAAGAGTATGGGCTTTAGCTGATGTGGAGGGAAAAGGGTGTGTGGAGTTACAGCCTCTTTCATGTGTTGAGAAACCAGCCAGGAACCTCTGGTCTGCGAGGAGAATGGATGTGATAACCAGTGGGAAACTATGGTACTTTTGAGTTGAGGAGAAGAATATATTTGTGAAGGATCTTGACAGCTAAATCTTGTTTTCTGTGCCTGTCCACGTACATCGTTTATATCTCTCAAGGCTGTCAAGATCAGACCTGTTGCCTTGACCCTTAAGACAGATCTGGAAAATCTCTGCTTCTTTTTGGATGGTTGTTGTTGGATTTTTTGTTTGGAATTTTTTTATTAGTTGTGGCAAATTTGTCTCAGTGCGTAGTATTTCTTAAGAGCAAAGTTGGTTCTCAAGCTTATCTTGTACAACACGGTAAATGGATCCGCACTTCTCTTTGTCTGCATGTTTTCATATGGCAGAAATATAACTAGGTATTAATTTCTGCCTCAGGTGCTCAAAATGCCAATTTGATTGTGTCTTACCGCTGGCCAATTCTGAATCTGTTTCCAGAATAACTGACACAAGTAGGTGGTGCTGATGCGGCTGAAGCAGAGGAGTAGGATGCCTTTTCTATGTGCAGAGCTTGCCTTGCTCAGTAGGTGATAATGCTGCGTTTTGCTCACTGCTCCTTTTTGCTGGATGTAAACTCCAGTTATTATTGTTATAATGATTACAACACGAGTTGTAAGGAGTTCTTAACACCTTGTACTTGCAATGGATACTCCCTTTGAAGAAATGCAGGGTGTAATGTCTACAATCTGAGGGTATTCATTTAATGTACTTTACAAATACAAGAAGCTTACAATTACACAACACTGATTCACAGCAATGACTATCTTAAATATGCACACAAAAGTTGGATTCAGTTTAAATTTGTGCTTCCATTTTATCCATGGCCTACTCACTAGCCAATCTTTTTTGGATATCTATGCACCTGAGGGATTACTTTCTTTTTCATCTATGAAACTTATTTTAGATAATTTTAGTGAAATATTAAAATTCAGCTTCTAATATGTTGGAATAAAACTGATGCCAGTTCAGTAGATGATAAATGATTTGAATGTTTGTATGGGTTTGTGCTAAACTTTGACACTATAATTAATAGTGCAGATGCATACTTCTTAGCTGGCTTACTTTTACATTGGAATTTGTGGAGGGAGGAGGTTATTTTAGGCTTTTTCGTGTGCAAAGCCCTGGAAGTTCTCAAGTGGGCATTCAAACCTTATTTTTGAAAACCTCTATGGTTGCAGGTATCAATGTAAGTTTGTATTTTGTATGCTTTATGAAAAATAGCCATTGCTGACTTGAACTGCAATAATGTTTGCAAACTCTGAAAATGTTCACAGGTACTTAGTGAACTCAGGACACCCCTGAGTTTACCTTTTTTCTTTCATTCCTCATATTGACATCTGAATGCTCCACAGACATCAATGCACTGTCCCTCATTAAAGCCACAGAAATTCAAGTGATGTGTGAAAAACTGTTGTGGGACAGAGCAAAGTAGTGAACTTGGGTATCACAAATCTCAGTCTGCTGACTACATTGCATAAATTTGCTTGCTGAATAAAATTTGGAAAGAAATTTTATGTTAAGTGTAAATTAAACAAAACAAGGATTCTACTTTTTATTAACAATTAATAAGTTATTTAAACAATTTCAAAACTTGGGGTTTTCTGTAGTCTAATTTGAACTTACTTCAGGAAAAGGGGCAGTTCAGGAAGCAAACCTCTCCAGGGATGGTTTAAAGAAAACAGGAAGTTTTTGGTGTTTTTCTTCCCTCTGTTTTCGGAAAAACTGTATCTTTGATTTTTTAATTTTTTAATTTTTATTTTGGCATTAAATAAGGGAATTAGAAGAAGGTGAAAGGCAGAAAGAAAAAGGAAAAAATAAAGCCTGCCTTAGAGCAGTCACTGGGGACACTGTCATTTATATTTAAGATAATTGTGGAAGGTGGTAGAAGAGATTTTTAAAAGACTTGATGTTACTGCCTGTTTTCTCAGACTTCCTGCTGTCTGCTGATGACAGCTGCTTCATTGAGATTATTGGTTGTGGCTTTTATTGTAAGAGTTTGGAAGCTGTTTATAAATAATGTATGAATAAACCAAATGGAAGCATATCCCTATCTGCTTCGTTAGCAGACAGCTTACAGGAATATACCGACTTTCTGAACTTGCAATACCTAAAGTCAGGCCTTAATGACAATATGTGCAACAAATTCCTTTCATGCTTTTGTACCCACATGACACCTCTATATCCTGTGAGTGACTTTTCAATGGGAAAGCTTTACATGAAAATAATGGAAAATAGGTGTTGTGGCAAGAATCTCCAAATTAATTGGGTAATTAAAAAAAAAAAAATCATGTGAGTTTAATTTTATTGCAATTTGTACTTAAACTGGAAATTCCTATACTTTTTGGTTAGAGGGTGGAGAAAAAACCAACATACGGCCTCAAAATAATCATGATGCTACTTGGCTCTGCTCCATTGCTGTCTTTGTATGTGGACAACTGAATTAGTGTTTGTTTGACTTCATATATTTCTTCCGACTCTTCATCTATGTTTCTATTTTTTGTTGTCTCACTTATTTGTGTAATTCTACATCTTCAGTTTATTCATGTACTTTGTTGGTTTATTCTTTTACAGCAAATTGCCTGGTATAAGGCTTAGGTCTTTCCTACAGTGAAGTAAACCATCGGAAATCCTTTTTTTTCCAGTGCAAATTCCTGAGTGTAATAATGCTTTTTGCTTCAGTTAAAAATCCATTGGATTCATAAAATTTGAACTCTTCCTTAGCAATTAACCATGTTGGATCACTGCAGGGTGCCTTCCTATTAGTAGGCTGGGAAGAGTCTATTTAGGATTAGATTTAGGTCTATTTTCGAAAGGGTAAGTAACCCTTTGTGCCTTATGTCTTTAATTCCATATCCCTATTAAATGGAAGGGATGCAATTAGCTGTGATTTTTGTTGTTGTTGCACTATGAAAGACATGCAATTCCCCTTTCGCCTTTCCAGCCCTGGCCCCCTAGGCCCCTGAAAAAAAACCCCCATAAAAACATGCCAAACAAACTCCAAACTCCCAAAAGGTAAAAGGACCTTGGATTTTGGGATGACTTTTGGAAAAACTTCTTCTCAGTATCCTCTTTTCTGAAGTTATGTGCAGGCACCTGTACTGTATCATCTGCTATTTGCCTATTGCTGCACAGTTTCACTGATGTGGAAACGTCTCATGGAAAAGAAATTCAAGATTGTTGTCTATTTACTGCATTGAAAAATATCTAGAGTTTTACAAAGCTTTCAGTAAATTATTTGCAGTCCATTTAGGGAAGCTGGCTGAGCTATCAATAGATAAGTCAGGTTTTTGCTTGTCTGAGGAATCCTTGAAAGCCTGAATTTTCCACTTGAATTTAACAGCAGCATTTGTTCCAGAGTGAGCACTGAAAAAAACCCACTACATATTTTTATCCAGCTCTTCTTTGCTGAAATTGTGATGAAGGCTGCTGAGAGCATTTATTTTTTGATAATATGAAATTATTTTACTTTTAAAGTAACACACTCTTTTATAGACCACTTTCAGAGCTGAGATTTCCTTAGTTACTCTGCCACAAAAATAACAGTACTTTCAGCTTCTGAGACTTAAGGTAGGTTAGATCTTGCCTTTCTACTTTTATGTTTTGTAATCAGGTCCTATATTCCCTGTGGCCCTGGAGGGAAGGGAGCACCTCAGGCTCTGGGAGTATAAGTTTTGTGGATCTTGTGGTTGAGCAGGTGCGTGTGTGGGGCTGAGTTCTGGCTGGGGTTAAGCCACAACAGTTAGATATTGTCCCTCCTTCCCACTGGAGGGTCCATTATCCAAATCTGATGATGTATTGTGAGAAAGGGAAGCTTGAGACTTCTGTGCTGCACTGTGAACTTGGAATTTGGGCTTGATGATCCTAAAGGTCTTTTCCAAACTAAATATTTCTATGATTCCAGGATTTATTGCTTGCATGCTTTTTCTTTCGTTCCTAGCTATAAAGGGCATAAATGAATAGATTCTTCTCATGAGTGATTTCTCCTGGCTATTATATTATTTACTGGCCTGATGGCTTTTTAAAGGCTCAGGATTTTAGTAATGTCCAGAGACTTCTCTGAGGCAGAAGTGCTCCAAACCATTTTGCCTTTCCTGTGCTCTGATCCAAAGAGAATCGCAGAGTGGGTGAAATCTGAAAGCAACAGCAGCGTCCCCAAGGATTTTACAGAGTTCCAGAGAAAGGGAGGATTTTTATAGTGGAAAACGATGAAAGACTTGGAGTATTCCCCTAACCTGAATCTTTTGAAGTGAGTAGGATGGCTTGAGGGATGGAATGTGGCAGATGTAATATTTCTTGAATTTCCTGTTTCTCAAATACGATCCTGGCAGTGATGTGCTTAACCTGTTGGCAGTTCGTAATGTTAAAGTAACCAACCAACACTGACATTACAATTTGGGTGCTTGTTTTGTATTGGTAGAATGAGAAAGGACCAGGAATATTATAGAAGTTGCCTTTTTGCTCCATGAGATGTCCTTCAACTGTAGAGTCTCCTCCATTAATGCAGAGAAATCAGAGTACTTCTTGCACTCTGCTGTTTGTCATTTTACCTGTTGGACCTTCTACTCATGTTTGTACTGATTTCTTCCTGGTTTTCTTTTTTTTTTTTTTCCATCTTACTCTGCTTTCTTTCATACTGTTTTTTCCTAGGTGCAAAATACTTACGGATTCTTAAAGTCCAGGGCACCTTTGATTGGCAAAATCAATGTAAAATGCTAACAAAGTTCAGGCAATAATAAAGAAAAGACTGTGTGGGTGAACACTTTTGTGTTATGCTTGATGGCATTCCCGCCGAGAAAATAATTTTAAAGATACAGTGTTAACTCTTTTTAGATGTTAGATGTAATCAGGTGTTTTGGAGCTTCTCTGGTGTTAGAAGTGTGGGGGAGGAGGGGCTTCTGCACCATTTCCCTCCTCTCTTTGCCTGTATAAAGATCAGGTACTGACAGCTCTCACTTCTGGATTTGTGGTTAGGGAGAGAAGATGGTGATGTGCCCTTTGCCTAGAAGCACTCAAGGTGCACTTATAATTCAGCATTTTTGATGGTTATTTCAGTGTCTTTTCCCTTGTGTTTGTGCTTTTTAAACTGTGAGTGAGAGTATCTTAGACGTTGAGAAACAACATTAAGGATTTAAAGAATCACTCATGATAAAATATGTCTTTCTGGGAATTTAGGTTCCAGTAGATTAGCATTATTGATCACTCTTTCCTCATGTACTCTCCAGATGATTTTAGAAATCTGAAGTTATTATTCTTTTCTTGTCTGATGTAATTATCAGTACAAGGAATAACTGAATTAGAAGACAACAAGAATGCATTTTAATTGTTCTAATAAATTCTGTTAATTACTTATGCTTGGAGTCAGATTTAGTGAGAACTTGTTTGACAAAGTGACAATGTCTCTTTTAGTTCAAGCAAATAAAACTTCAGTTTTCTCTGACTGAAGCTTACTGGCAGTAAGATCATGCTTATGGCAACATGAATGACCAATATACGTTAAAATCACATGAAACAGAGCAAATGATAGTGAGGATGGAGTTTTAAGTTTATTGCCACATGGATTTTAAGTTTATTGTACTCAACTCAACCCCTGACTAACACCTTTTTATCAACGGATTTCCTTTTGCTGACAGAATATTTCTGACCACTTAGATCCAACAGGTGATCTCGCTCCAGAAAGAGACGGAGAACTCAGTTCTCACTAAACTGATTGCTACATTCACTCTTAATTAGATGAAATACTGAAGGTGGCACTATGTTTTGTGTCTCCAGGTCAGGAAGGAGTGCTTGCATGATCTATAATTAATATCAGTAATGGGCTATTTTACTTTGAATAGCTGGCAACAAAGGGTAACAAGAACTCAACTATTAATATTTTTTTTATTATTATTATATAACATAGAGGTATTTCCCTAGGCTTTCCTCTGCTCATCTATTATTGGTAATTTTTTAAAATGGAACACAAGGTACAGGTAGAATGATTTGAGCCATGCCTGAGCTGCTTAGGGTTGGCAAATATGCAATAAATAATTTAAGACTAATGAGATTGACTTAGACTGGTAAGAGAATTTAAGGTAACTTAAATTCTGTATAAACATTTTGCATTCAAACTTTAGGCTTTACAATTGGAAGGCCTACACTGCATAATGAACAAAACAAATATAATTAAACAGACTTTTGGCTATCGAGTCACTCTTACGCACAAAGAACATGGAAAAGGGATGTAATTGAAATATTTAAGTACAAAAGATACACCCATCCTTCTCCTGGCTACATGACATTGCAATGTGTTACTGTCTGTTTTTATAAGCTGTGCTGCTTCTGGCTACGAAGTTGACTTTCTGTGTGTGTGAAGAAATACCTTGCCCTTCATTAGCTTAATCTAAAATTCAAATTCTCATTGCGGTGTGCAACTGCATTAGAAGTACTCAGACAAATTAAATGATTCAGTATGGTAAGTTTGAAGAATCTAATTTCCATGCAGGGAATAATTTTTATCATCTGGCAAAAAGACAAAACTCTGAATTTTACAGCGGCTACTTTCTTTTGTAACATTTTGTTGCATGGGGTTTGCTTTACTGTTGATCCACACTTAAATCCAAACTCGTAAACGCCTATCTAATGTTACAGACTTTTAATGCACATACAGATTTTAATCTGTCTATTCTTCTCTTTTGCCTGTGTTACGGTGGGCTCTGCTGGAGTAATTCTTGTTTTGATACAGTTTTGAATCATGGCTTTATTTGGCATTTGTACCTACCTGCCTCTCTAGTACCATTATAAGTTGTAACATAATTATGCATGTATGGCATTTAAAAATACATACATGCTGAATATGATGCCTGGAAGATACCTGTGGTGTATTCAGTTTTCCAGCAACTTTTTAAAATCATTTTTTGTTGCTGTATTTATAAACCAGATTAATTTATCCCTTGAAAAATTTTAATTTCTTTCTAGTAGCAAAGCAGGACTCTGATAACTTTTATTAATATTTGTTCTGAAATACTGAAAATTCACCAGCTGAAAAGGAAAATGGCATCTGGGCTGCATGTCCACCCATCAATAACTGGTATTGACTTGTTGAGTTGGGTGAAGTTGCTTCCAGGATTGAAGAGAATTCCATTCCTGGCTGACAGCAGGTCACTGCCTCAGGCTGCCGGGGTGAATGAACAGAGGTTGTAACAACTCTTCAGAAGCAAAGTTGGATAGAGCTGCTGGTAAGAGAACTTTCCTCTGTGCTCATATTTTCTGTCTAACCTTGAGAACCTCACATGTCTTTCGTCTGGTGCATTCCTTTTGGAGAAATCTGGGCTGCTTTGAAGTTACAGGAAGTTCACTGATTCTAGGAGATCTGCAGTTCACAGCTATGTATGGTTTAGTTAATGAATGTGGATTGCAGAAAGTAGGTTTTCTGCCCCCTTTTTTTTTTTAGGCAGTTTGTTTGTGGTTTTTTTTACTGTAAGTGAATAAGGAGAAACTTAAAATTCCTCTGCTTGAGGCAGCTCTCAATCTGAAGTTTTTTGTAGATGTGTAGGAAGGTGATTAGAGCAACTGCATGGCCAACATCTTGTTGCAAATCCTTTATATGCTCTTTGAAAGCTTGTGTGTAACTAACCTTTGCTTGAAATTATTCCAACCAGGGAAGAAACCTCCCCAGATAAGCACGAAAAACCCAGTGGGAGTTTCTAGCTGCTTCTGTCCTGAACATTTTATGGCTTATTCCCAAGTGAAATTGAGAACCATCAGGGCAGCAGCTGCCTGTCCTGGCAGGGAACTGGCTCTTCAGAATATTTGAGACCTTAGGGTTTCTGTACAGCCTTAGATCTCACCTACAGGACAAAAGTATGCTTGATACTTTACTGTGTGTAGCAAAACAAGGTCTGAAATCTGTGGTTAACCTGGACACAGACATGCTCTTAGATAAAGAAAAGAAAAATGCAGCATGAAAGTCAAAGTCCATTAGGTAGTTTCAGGAATGGGGTTCTAGTAGTAAGTGCAGGACTACATGCTGACATAAACTGTGTGTCTGTGAGGTTGTCAACTCCAGATACTGACTTGATACTTCAGTTGTAGCCTTTGGGCAAATATTTGTTGAAACATAAAGGTTTTCTTGGTCTTAGCTTGGTTCCTTTTGGCTGATTCTAAACTCTGTTCCTCTTCCGGTGAATTACAAACCATCAGACTTTCAGGTGTTCTTGAAACATGAGTCTGGACTTACTGAAAGCCGCCCTAAGTACAGGAGAAAGTGACTCATTGAAGTTTTTGCCTTATTTGCCCAGAATTCTTAGCATTCATCTTTTTGGAAAATTCTCGTTTCTCTCTGCAAGCTGAGGTATAGCAGGTATTTCTTTTTCTTCCTGAGGTAGACTCAGCAGGACTACTGGGAGCTACAGGTTCAAAGTTCAGCCTACAGAGTTGTGGTTCGGAAACTTTCTCCTCTGTGTATGCTCAGGGATGTATTGTGTGAGTTTGTTTGTTGGTTTGTTTTTGTGGTGGTACTTTCTTTTTTTCTTTTTTTTTCTAAAAATGTGTATAAAGGTGGTGAGAGAATAGATAGAGGAACTATTTAAAAGAGGATAAAAGGAATTCCAGGCCTTTCACATGAGAAGCAAGGCATTCCCCCAAAATGAGGGAGCATGAGAAAATGGGGTATGGATGTGTCTCCAGTTGATAAATATTTCATGATTTTTTTTTTTTCCTTTGGTTTACCGTCTTTCCTGACAATTGGGCTTGCTGCAAATCTGAGGGTATGTCTGCCTGCTTTAGTTATCAGTCTGCTTCTTGGGGAAAATGCTCTTCCCCAAGTACAGTCTCCTTGTAAATGCTGCAGTTTGATATCCAACCTGTTATGAAAACAATGGCCTGGGATGTGCAAGCGAAGTCCTGCCTTGCTATAAAAAGAGGTAATCTGGTTGTTTTCATAGGTCAAGCTTGGCATCATTCTCACAAGTCAATGCTGTGAATAGGGGGGTAAATTCAGTGGGCTCTTTTGTGTTAGCATTTCTTTACAGAAACATCTGAAATGCAAGAATTTTAGATAATAACCATCAAGGTAAGGATAAGAACACTTCACTGTCCTTCTAATTTGTTATGAGCGTTTTTGTCAATTTGCTGCATTATTCAGTATTTGTGCAGCATTCAGCAAAAATTGAGTACCGTAAACAATGCACTGTTCAGTTATGCAACAAATCCCATGTCTTTCATGGTTTCAAGAGATCTTTATTGTCTCATGAAAGATTTTTTTTTTTTTTTTTTAAATCTTGGGGAAGAAGAGAGCCGACAAGAAAGATGGAGAGAGTCTATTTACAAGGGCATGTAACAGGATTAGGGGGAATGGCTTCAAACTGAGAGTAGCTGTAGATTGGGTATAAGGAAGAAATTGTTGGCTGTGAGGCCCTGGCACAGGGTGCCCAGAGAAGCTGTGGCTGCCCCATCCCTGGAAGTGTCCAAGGCCAGGTTGGATAGGGCTTGGAGCAACCAGGGATAGTGGAAGGTGTCCCTGCCCGTGGCAGGGGGTGGAACTAGATAATCTTTAAGGTCCCTTGCAACCCCAACCTTTCCATGATTCTATGATTGGAAAAATGATTAAGGCTGAAAACATTTTTTGCGTTTCTTCTACAGATCTCTAAATTTCGGGTGTTAGGGTTTTGGATACAAACTGTCTTCCAAAATGTAAGTGTTTTGATATTCCTCTCTTTTTGGCATTCCCTAAAGATTCAGTTCCTGAAGTTTTAGTTTTGTGCTCAAGAATCAGAATTTTAGGGTGGTTTCATAGTAACCATATAGTCATTGTATTATAAAAAGCCATATCTCAAAGCATAGCAATAAACTATTATGAGGTTCTTCCAAATGTTTTTGAAATTTCTGTATCTCCCAGCATTCCAAAATTTCCCCCAGATGTCTGATAAACACAAGATTTCAAACAGTATAGTAGACTTGGCAGACACTAAATTCTGCAGAATGTAAATTACATTCAGTGCCTATAAATCCTCTTGGTGTTTTCTCCTGTAGACTCAGCACAGTGTTGCTCCAGTGAGTCCCATTTAGCAGGAGACTGGAGTTTAACTGCATGGGATACTGGTTAAAAAAATCTCGAGCAGGTCACTAGAAACTCTTGATATTACATAATTTACTTGCTGCTTTAGGTCTTTGATTTTCTCACTTGATTTTGTATTATTGTTTGTTCCTATGTCACCAAACTCTAGCAGTAGGTGTTAAAAAAAAGTATCCATCCTGAAGTCTGCTCTAGTGGAAGCTGCTCTTAAATGACTTTTTTTTTTAGCAACTGCCACTTGAAGGCTTGTGCATATGGGTTTCATAAAATTAAGGATTTCAATTTTCAAACAACCTCTCTGTGTTTTCAAACAACTGTTCTGTGTTTTCAAATTGGTCCAAGCTCCTCTCACTCCCACACAATGATAGAACTTTACAAGTATTTGAATTTCTCAATGTATTTTCATTTTCCACGTTTTATAGGTTTGACAGGCCATATTCCTGTAAATTGAATTACTGTAGTAATGAGTAATCATTACTTTGAGGGCTGCCTTACAGACCTATAGGGAGGAAGTTGTTTGATGCAGGGCGCTTAAGGCCTGAAGTGGAAGCCTGGAAACAGCCAGGTGGGCCAATAGGTGGGAGTGTGGAACTTGTTGAGATGACAAATTCAGGAAAAAAACTCCATACACCCTGATAAATGAATGCCTCCTTCTCTCTTCAACATTGCAAATGCCAAATCCATCTGAAACCCTCCTGACAGATACATAAAATTCATACTTTCTGCTCTGGTTTTTCTGTATTTCTCTTTGAGTTCTCTTCATCCTCAAAGCTACATGGTAATTTATGATAATTAGTAATTTACTACTTTAGGTTATAACAAAAAGTCCACCAAAACAATCAAGTTTATTGCTGCTCCTTGTTTAAAAGGCTGTTCTAGGTCCTGCCCTATAAACCTGAGCCCACAGTTTTGGGGTTTAGATTCTGTGTGCTTTATACCAAGGAATCAAAATGGTGGAACTTATAGTCAAACCACAGAATAAAAATTCCTGGAACTAAGAATGGATGGAGTTCTAATAGAATGAGCTGCCTGTAACCTTTGACAATTATTTTTAAGCATCTTTCATGTGTCTGTCTGCTTTAGTCTTAAATAATGATTCTAAGAGAGATGCTGAGGGGTGAATGTGTGTGATGTCAAGGAAGGTCAAATTACTGAAATGTTGGTGTAGTTCTAAAACATACCTGAAATATGTTAAGTATAAAGCTTCTTCATTAGTAGATGTCTGAGCTTTTTGTTAATGTTTGTTTCTGTCAGTCTCTTCAAAGTGTTGGCTTGAAAACTCATGTTTATACACATATATGTGTAAATAAATAGATCTAAATTGGCCTCAGAAGTTACCTTTATGCTGTCAAATTGCTTGGCTTGGCATCTTTTGGGGGCTAAAGAGTAGCAGGTTTTAGCGCTAGTGCTTGGGTGACCATCCTAGTGTGGTCACTAACACTCAAGTTTACCTTTAAGGAGTCCTTATATTTTAAAATCCTGTGTCCCTACCAATCAGAATTTTCCCTTCCTTCAAGCCTTTCTTTCACATATTAACTTTTTGTAACACCTTATGCTGTGCTTGTTGTTGTTAACTTTTTGTTTACCATTGAGAATGATGCTTTGGAAGAATAGAAAACAAAATATTAATTTCTTCATCTGATTCAATAATTGATCCCAGTTTACAGAATTACATTTCTGGAACAAAATATTTCCTCTTATAAAGGCTTATGCTATTTCTGTGAAACCAAAAGGGTTTTATTGGATGACAGTAATCATATGGTTGGCAACAAAACAATAGATAAGTTGCCGGCAAGAACAGAGTGGGCATCTGGATATAGAGGGATTTAATAGAATCAACAAACTACTACTTAGAGCACTTTCCAGAGTTTTTAAACTCTCTGTAGAGAGAAAAAATGCCACGTTAGGTTAGTTCTGCTCATGGAGGCTTTTTACTTATGCTGAGAGAAATCTTCATGTCACTAATTTGCAGTAACTGTGGATTGTTGCACATACTTGTCTCCTAAACACTGGCATATTTCTTACCCCAGGCTCATATTTCCTAATAACTCATTATCCAATCACATTTGGAAAAGGGACTGCTGAATTACTTAGCTAGAATGCAGTCATAGGTTTGGCCTTACTCCTGACCTTCACCAAATAATAAGAGGCAGCTGCATAGATCTTGAGCATGACAGGAATGTTAATCTGCATTCTCCTATAACACACCAGTGTAATTGATGGTGAAATGCATAGGGGCATATTGTCCCTTCCTTACACACTGCAGAATCACTGGAATCATCCTCTGCACTGAGGATAAGGTACGGACTTTTCGGCTTGGAGCTAAATACTTGGGTAGCTGAAATAGGTCCTAACATGGAGCTCCTGACAGTGCATAAGAATAAAAAATACTTTTGCTTTTCTGTTCTCTTCAGACCATGCACTGCTTAACTGTATAGGTGTGGGAAGCTCATGGAAGTTAATGTAACCCGTTTCCGAATTCTGATTAGCTCTAGCTGTGTGTTCTGTAAGGATGGAGTTGGGACTTGTTCTAAAGCAGATCTAATGAAAACCTGGAATTCATAATATCTAGGAGTGAGGCTTAAAAGAAAACCTGAATGAAAAGATGTAATGTTGAAGCCTCTTACCAAAGAAATATTTGGTTTGTCAAGGTTTTGCTTTATGGCAGAATTTGTGTTTGGTGCTTATCCTAAAATACATGATCTTGGTGATAATACTTTCCAATTAAGATACTATTTACTAAACAGCAATTTGGTCACTGGTTCTTCAACAGGTACTAGATGATTGATGCTCTAAATATTTGGGATTATTGAATTGACTTTGATTGCTTTGTGGCAAAAGTATGAAAAAAAGAATGTCAAATAGCAATTGAGTTCTCCCAAGCTGAACCGTTCTGTTCTGCAGAGTTCTGTAAGGTTCCCATGGAGAGTACACCTCTTCCCACACAACAAACACTTATGCTTGAATTTCTCCACTGAATAATTTTGTGACCCTCTCTGTTAAAGACCTCCAGGCTGGGTTTTCTTCTTTCGGGTAGAGATTGAGTAATACATAGAAGAGGCTTCCTGCAGCCTCCTAATGTAAGTGTGTATTTCTGGAATGAACATTCTGCTCTGGTCTCTGGAACATGAATAAGACCCATGAGTAATTTCTTTACGTGGTTGTGCAGCAATGAACCAAGAGATGAATAACAAAATTCATGTGACACGTATCCACTGAGTCCTTATTTAAACAGTGTTTGCAAACACCTTTGGGGAAAAACCCCCACCCCAAACCAGGTAAAACATTTACAGGGACCTCTGTGAAACTCTTAATCTACATGCCTTGTCTTTGAACTGGTAGCACAGTCTTGTTCATCAGAACATTTTTGGAAAGAAAAGTAAGGATTATGATAGATCGAGTAATGCAAAACAGCTTTAGGTACTCAGAACACAGACTGCATATAAGGCTCTTTGTTTGAATGAGAAATGAGGCTGGACAGTCCAACCCCCAGTAGGCAGAGCTGGGGTAATGGTTATTTCATGATCTCTGATTGAGCTTATTCCTCTGTACCTCTTGCAAAAGTTTTTTAATCTGATCACAAGAGCTGATTTTATGAAGCCAAGAGCTTGGCATTGGTAAACAGAGTGCCCAGCTGTACACCCTAACCCCTGGAGAGAGACTGACTTTCTGCTGAAATATGTTGTCTCCTGCTCTCTTCTGCTTTCCTGCCTATAGCCTTCTGCATCTTCTAATTCTTCACTAAGCTAATGTTATTTAATAGGGAGCTGAATTGTACAGCTGGTGTGCCTATGAGAATTCTGAAATTAAAGTTTCATCAAGCCACCAGAGTATCTCCAGACACTGAAGCCTTCGGTCTTTTCCATTCAAATGCATGTGGAAATAATGGAACCCCAAGCGATTGTGCAAGTGAGCCAGTAACTTAGTAGTAATTCCCTCAAGAAATTATGTAATGAAATCAAAACCTTTCAATACTGAACTGTTAGTTTTGCAGGGAGGAAACCTCACTGGTTTTAAAGCTAAAAGAAAAATCTTATTATAAATCCATCTTCACTTCTTATAAGGAGCTATCACGATGCTTCTGATTTGGGAAGCGAAGAAAGTTCATACATTTAGGCTTCTTTGTCTTGTTATGGTGCCCCTCTTTGACAAGCTTGTGGGTTTGTTTTGGTAAGTTGCAGTGGAGTGTAATGGAAATGATCCAAGAAAGCATGAGACAGAGAGGATGTGGGTGGCACACAATATACTGAAGTATCAAAGCCTTGGGTTTACCACAGATGAATCATCTGTGGTCTCAGCTCTTGGAGGTAAGGGGAAGTGTGATCTGTTCCCACTCTGTAAATAAATTTCTTTACTAACATGGGGCTGATCTAGTTGAAGAGGAGTCTCACTTGGTTTGTCTTTTCTTGAGTACTTCTTAGCCTCCAAGTTCCCAAGAACTGAAGTTGTTTAGCACAAAAATGATCATTGCAAAGAAGGAAAATAGTACTTCCCTCCCCAACCCTTAGGCCTAAACAGAACAGAGTGAAATTTAAACAAACTTCAAGCTTAGATAAGAAATACAAGGCTAGTTGAGCATGCAAATGGATCAGAAACTCAATAATACTCTCAATATGAATAGGTTAGGAAAAAACTTATGTCAGGCTACCTTGTAGCTCCTAGGTTCTTTGATCACCTTTGGAGAATAAAATGGCTCATGCAGAGCTGACCTGGGTTTATCCTGCCATAGGTGAAAATAGGAATTAGATCATATGCAGAGATGTTTGCTTGCACTTTGACTCACTGAGTGGCAGAAAATGTACATGCTGCAGCAAAGTGCATTTATAATTTTATGAAAACAAAGAATTATCATCAGTCAGTTTAAGAATAAACCCACTATTAAATATGTAATGTGAAAGGAAAAACTGTTTGTTTGAAAAGCACTGGCTACATTCTGATTAATTGTTAGGCATTCTGTAAAAAAAATGTTTTGAAATTGCTACTCATGCGGTAGTTTAGCTCTGGAAAGAACAACTCAAGCAATTGATGTATTGGCAGACACATCCCTAGTAAATGAGTTCTAAATTATTCACTGATAACCAGCAGCTATCACATATGTGATATTCATCCCTTTTCTCTTGTATAAAGCTGTGGATGGTCGTTATTATCTCTTCATGGAAGTAACTATTGCTTTTTGATGATAGGGAAAAGAAGTTGCTCCTTCGTTTTGTGCATTATTTGAGGAATTTCTACTTCCTTATCTATCCTAGAGAGCTTTTTTCTTTTGTAAACATGTCATTTGCAATAGGGAAATAAAATTTAAAGTTTTACACTTTACTTTTAATATAAATATTTTTTTCTTGCTTTCCTGCGATGACCTCTGCTTTTCTCCAGCGAAATGAGGTCTTGTCCAGCAGAGGGATGCTCAAAGCTGACCAAATAGCAGGAGACATTTTCATTCTGGTGGCAGAGAGGAACAAATAGATGTGTCTTCCCCTATCCCAGCTTTACAATTAGAGTCAGGAGGAGGCAGAGAAAAGAGACTGAGTCTGTTAGAGACAGCATGTTCCTCAAAGGAGAGAAAAAGAGTGCTGAGAATAGTGGAGCTTTTCTCCCCTACATTTTGTTTTCTTGTGGGGTTTTTTTGCCCCCATTCCACTCCTCTCATGGAAAGGGGCTGGAAGGTGATGCAAGTACAACTCGTACATGTTTTCCCTGCCTGCAGCAAGGCAACACTGATGACTGTGAGCACTGTCCTTACTCTGGACAGGTCAGGGCCTCTCTGTGAGATGGGCAACAGCAGGATGTCATGGAGAATCAATACTGTCTCGCCTAAAATATACAGAAAACTCAAGGTAGCCAAGTATATATATTAGTTTTAGTCTCTGTTTTGGGTGTGTGGATATGATAGTTCAAATGCAGGGGCCTAAAGTTTGTAATCCATTGAAAAAATTCTCTTCAACCATCTTGAGCTTAGAAGTTCTCTCGACAGAAAAGAAATGTGCTGTTCCTTAGAACCAGATCACCAGGGTACACCTGGAGTAGCTATGGAGTATATATTTTTCTTTCTTTTAAATAAATTTGAAAAATGTTACTAATCTACTAATATTTTTTAAAGTCTGAAAATAGTGATTTTATCAATTTGGATAGTGTACATAGTATGCTGTTTTTGAGATAAAGAAGTTATAAATGAACATTAGAGATTTTCATTCATGATGTGCTTAACTTTGCATTAGTGAATCAGATAAGAGATGCTTGTGGCTGTCTGCTTCCTGAGAACAAACCAGCTGGTATTTATTTGGGAAGTATTCAGAAAACACCTTCTTGTTAATGATTCATTGCATGATCTGGCATCTGGTAAACAAATACATTGTCTTTATGGTGAAAGTCACCAAAAATCATTAAAGAACCATTCAACTTCTTTATGCTTTCTAAAATACAGTAATTATGGTAAAAATTATTCTTATTAGCAACATTACCGAATGGTGGTGAGCCAAGATCAATCTCACAGCAGAGTCTGTTAGCACAGACAATAAAAAATGTTAATTCCAGAGGTAGTTTCCCTCTTCAGCAAGCAGGTGGCTGTGGTTAATAGAGCTTCTTTTCTGTTTTGCACCTGGTAGAATACAGTGGAGTTAATTTTTAAAGGAATCTTGTCATTTTAGCTATTTTATTGATCCCTTCACTGAAGAACTGAGCATCTGGAGCCATCTTGACTTGATTATATTTGTTTCAGAGAGATCTTTTATGATGTGAGTTATTTTTCACTTTTGAAACTATGTGTGCCCTTGAATATGTAATGAAGATGATGTCAAGTTCCTTTTGAACCTTCCTGAGAATACAATTCCAAATGCAGCCTGGATTTCCCCAGAGGCTTGTCTGCATTATGAACGTTTCCCTTGTGTATTCTGCAGCTGGTCTGAACTTAAAAAATAATATTTATCTGTAATATTCAAAACTAGTATTCAACTTGATATTTCAAAGCATTGTGTTTTTAAAAGGGTTTTTTTTTCTGAGATTTAAAGATGTGGGATTCAGGGTCATCTCCAGATGACAGAAGATAAATTTTAAAAGTTTTTTTTAATATCTAACTTCAGTATATTTTTAATGGGTAGTCACTCAAGATTATACATATGGTTTATAAAACACAAATGATTGAATCAAAGCTTGTTAAAGTGGAAGACTCATTACAAGAGAAATGAAGGCTCTGAAATAGATGGGGCAAGATTTATTCCTTCACTGAAATGAGTAACTTCAGGCAATAACATTTGTAGATAGAATCTCTAAGACCCATTTCAGCTGTCAGGATCTTCTTGTTACATCCTTCAGTTCAGTTTGGTGTCAATTTTCTCTTTTAGTGAACTTCTGAGGCAGCAGATAGGGCTGTAATGCTGGTGATTTAAAGACGGATGGATGCAAAATCTGTTTTTGAAAAGGCCACACAGCCCTCTCTCCCTCTTTCTATATTTGCACAATAACTGTCTCTCCCACGCTTGTCACCCTTTAAAGTTTATATATCACTTGTTGCAAAGGTTGTCAGAGCGGTTTATTTTCCATCGTAACTGCTCGCTGTGTAAAGCATTTCTTCCAACATTCCCGTTGAAGATGACCTTTCCTTAGCTTAAGTTCATGCCCTTTGTTGTTATATCTGACACAAGCTTCTATGGCCTTACAAACTGTACTTTTTGTTCCTTTACAAAATTCTTGTGTAACTTGGCAAGATCTGCTGTTAATTTATTTTTCTAAGGGCTAGATCTCATTCCTCTGAGGAGATTTTTATTATCACAGATCTTCCGGCACCTACATGATTCAGTGATATCTTTATATCTTTATTTTTTTGCATTCTTCTCCTAAACCAGTGACTGAAAATGTAGGTCTTGTTCCACATATGCTTGCAGTCTCATATCTGTGCAACACATGACATTCCTCTGTCTAACAGCATGTTCATACATGCAACCATTCAAAATTGTGTGAATAATATTCATTGCATTTTAACCCAGAGTAGCATAGGATTAAATGTTCTTTCTTTTATTTTTCATGACAGTTTTTACTCAGGAAGTGATTCTGTATAATTGATGACGAAAGAAATAACCCCATTTATGGGCATAATCTGCACTAGCAAAAGTCAGTTACAGACCAAAAACAACCTGGCATTTTTATCAACTGAATTGCTGTACAAGATCATACACCTGCTTTAAAAGTATCTGCACAGAATGGCAAGGTAAATCTGTAATTGATTTAAGCTATTTTGGGTTCTGTAGGAATAAATTCACCATTGAAAGAGAGAATTGAAAAAGAGAATAAAAAGAGTCTTTAAATTCTTTGTTAGAATTTTTGCTACGCATCCTTTTAGCATTCCTAAATTTTGTTTTATATTTGAGGGCCCAGTTAGCCCTTGTGATGAGGAGTCTCTGCTATGATAATACATTCATAGGAACTAGATTTTGGTGTCCATTGTTCTTTTATGGTCAGTACTTTCTGTAATATCCGAATTGTTTATCAAATTCCTGGAAAGCACTTCCCTTTCTTAACTCTAATGGATATAATTTGATAAAAATATTTTTTGCCTTATTTTTTCCCAAGCTAAGCTGCTTTATGGATTAAGAAGGTTGTGTTCTTTACTGGAAGCTAAACTGGTAAAGTCTCTACTTTACGTAGGACAGAGCTCATTTGATACTCCCTGGTTACTGGAACATTTCACATATTGTTTTAATAATACTGTTACCACAATTTGTTAGTTATTGTGTATATTCTATGCTTATTACTCCTTTCATATGCCTCAAAATGCTATTTGTAGCTCTACAACTTCATTGTTTGTCTCCTGAAATCGACTCAAAATTTAAAATTTTCTTGGTTTTGGTTCTGTTTTGCTGCAGGACTCATTGCAAGCATCTGTTGATTTCTTTTGCCTTCCTGTAAGGGAAGGGACCAATTTAATAATGATCACATAAAATTCAGTTTTGTGCTGTACAGTATGATAGAAAACAGGCTTTCTAAGGAAACTGTCTTCAAGGTTGATTAGATAATCGTATTTTCTTTAGAATTCTGTAATATTTAAAATTAGCTGCATGGAAGGATTAAGAACTTTGTTATAAATGATTTTGTATCTTTTCATAGAACAGCATTGTTAATATCAGTGACACATGCTGCTTTGTCAGTATTGTTATTAATGACCCAGGGTTATTAAATACTGTAGGACTGTGGCAGGTTGACCCTGGCTGGATGTCAGGTGCACACCAAAGCCTCTCCATCATTCCCCTGCTCAGCTGGACAGGGGAGAGAAAGCAGAATGAAAGGCTCGTGTGTTGAGAGATCAGTCACAAATTACCATCCTGGGCAAAAGAGACCTGACTTGGGAAAATCAGTTTAATTTATTACCAATCAAGTCAGAACAGGGTAATGAGAAATAAAACCAAATGTTAAACACACCTTCCTCCTTCTCTCTCCCCTTCCAGGGCTCAACCTCACTCATGACTTTTGTATGGGAAGCATCCCTAACATTTTGTTTACTTTCTAGTGTATAATAAACTTCACTAACTTTGACTAAAGCTTTTTAGTTTTCCCTTATGAAAATAAAAATGTTTTGAAAATATGTTAATATTAACAAAATTTCACTTTCTAAGTCTGAAACCGTACTTACCTGAAATCTGCTCTCTCTGGCATGGATGGTTTTTGCAGTTGCTCACAAATAGCTGGCAGCACCTTTCTGAGCAGAACAGGCTATGAATACAAAATATTAATAAACCAGAAACATGCAGTTCCAAGACAAGGAGTTTTTAAAAATTGTATTATGTATACTTAATGCCTAACTGACCTTTCCTGCTGTTTCTTAAATCTCTTAAAAATTCATCTAATTTCAAAGCCAGAGTATTAGCCCATTTATATGTAAATTGCCTTTAATTCATGCATTGATTTGAAAGACTAATCCAAAAGATCCTTTACCACAGGTGACCTTTTTGACACTGTACTTCTGGGAAGACTGTAAAGTGGTTTCTTATGACCTCACATCCACCTGTAGCATAAAACATGTGCCTACTTCAGTCTGTATAAATCAATCATAAGAGTGGTTTTCAAGCAACATTGAATTATTAACACTGTAACTGTCTTGGTTACAGTCATAGTTAAAACAGGTTCTATTTGAACCAATGATTATTTTCTACTGGAATTCTTGCATATTTTAGATGTTAAAGGCAGTTAAGGCATTCACTGATTATGCCCCTTAAATAATAAATAATAGTGTAATCTAGCCCAAAGATTGTAAATTTCAGTGAACATTCAATATTTATTATTTGTCAAAATTTCGTTCACCACAAGAGCTGCTAGAAGAAATATGCTAAAGCTGACTTCTAAGCTCTTCCCTTTGGAGAGGAGAATATACAAAACTGGAATGATTAAGTATTAGGATTTAAAAAGATATATTTTCATCCATTTGTGCTCCAAAAAGTGACTCTTGATCTATACCTGCTGCAGAGTGCATTTCACTGCAGAGTGAAGGCTCACCTGGCTTGATGGACAGTCTATTTTTTACTATTTTCACACTATGACAGGTTTTTTACTGGAAGACTCCATAATAATTCTGCTGAATTACTACAGTTTTTATTAATAATACATAATGTAGAAGAAAATAAATGCTGTATTTGCTTCTGATTTCTTTTTGAAAATAAAATTCATTTTTTCAGTCAGTTAAGGCTTAGAAGAGAACTGGTACAAAGAGCTAACATTAAAGATTGTTGCCTACTTGGATAATCATCAATAAAACAAGGAATGATCTGATGTTCTGAAAATGCATTTTAGTTCAGAAATGATTAATTTTTTGGACTAAGAAAATCCAAAATCCACCTTTTAAAATCCATTTAGGCAATGAAGCGTAGCAGACAGGGCATGGCTATATTATTATTATACAATAAGTGAAGATTATTTGTGTTGCGTGCTTCATATAAGAAGGCATAAAACACTTTACCACAGTTATAATAAAGGAATAATCCTTTGCCAAGGTACATACACTCCTGGAAAAAATGCAGTAACTGAAAAAAGTGTGGAGATAATGAGATCCAAATTGGTCTCTGTCTAGAATTATCACACACTTACTCTGTTTTATCAGGATAAATAAATACTAATGGTATTTGTGAAGGGACAGGCTTGTCTGCTCGATAAAAGGAGATTTTTTCCAAAAGAATGAGAACAAGATGAAAGAAGTAGTGTTTTTATCATTTGCTGTTAACGTACACGCAAAAAAAGTCCCCAAACTCACACGCCATTGTTTGCAGAATAAGATAAATTGTTTTAAGAAGAAGAATGATAACGCCCCAAAAAGAAGTAGCTGCTGTAAACAAGAACATTTCCTGACAGACGCTTTTAGTAATGAAACTCTCTGCTTACCTGTTGTTTTAGCCGTAAGTTGTTAATTGTATCCTAATGTGGCTTGTTGAGCTTTCCTACCATTAATAAGCTGTGCATAGCTACTGGTTGTAGTATTTCTTTTCCCTTCTGAAATAGTGATCAAGTGTAGGTACCATGTTAAATAGTGTTGTCTTGGCATATAAGGATCAAAAGGGATTTTATGCGGGAACACTGGCAGAACTCATTTGGTAAAAAAAGAAATTGGCATTTTGATGAGATTTGGAAAGTTCAATGAATTGAACAGATACATGTTGAAAATGTTTCTTTGTTAAAAAAACTCCACTAAAAAACCTCCTAAAACAACTCCCCCAACTCCCTGTTGATGGTGGGAGGGCATCCTTATGATCTGCCTTTTTACTGACGGCCTGAATGCTGCAGCTGTGAAAATCACACACACAAGGGACAGGGACATACATCAGAACCCTTCTCTGGTCTGCTTACGCATGTGATTGATTATCCCTGTTATTTGCTATGGTAATACAGTTGTCTGCTCAAAAATTAGATATAATTAGGAAATTAAAGGAAGAGATGTTGGAAAGGCTACTGAAAATTAGCTGCCCATTCCAACAAATGTGATGGTGTTTGTGGCTGAGCCAAGAGCAAGAACTAAGATGTCTGACATCAGATTGGTAATTCTGGAGGTTTTTCTGGGTTTGAAGATACACATGAATAGCTTGGAGTGTTAATACTGGATTCAATTACCACACCCAGCAGGTAGTTTCCATATAGAGGCTGCTTTGTTTTCCTGTTATCATAGTGTGATGTGACAAAGAGTAGGACGTAGCTCCCTGTTACAGAATTTGTCAGCTTCTGGATGGTTGAGAGGGGGAAAAAAAAAAATCAATTTGTCTTAAAAAGGAAAAAAATCACAGAAAGACACCAACTTCCAAGAGTTTTCTGAATTTGTGAAAAATGTGTTGCACTATGAAAAGTGATAATACTCTTACAGCACGACTATAGTTTATTACAGCAGTGAATCTGTGCCAGTAACAACAGGGTCTCTGAAAGCTCTGTCCATTATCTTCCTTCTGACCTGGCATTGGGGTGCTGGTTACCGATACAAAATATGCTGGATTCTGATAAGGGGTAGTGTAGAGGAAAAATCCTTGAATTTTCAGCTGTTTTAAATGGCAAGGATTCAACTTCATGATGTATGCATGCAAAGGTTTGTGAGGTCTGACTGTTGTGCATACAAATACTTGTCTTACAGTAACTCTGTGCTAAGGGTATAAAATGAAGAACTATTTTTTTCTATAACTGTTTAATCAGTGCTTCTATGAAAATATAAAGGGGTGTTCCAATGTGACGGGGGAAGTGATGCTGCACGAAGTATTAGGTTAAATAGCACTTAGTGTGGGTGTGAAAAATTAGCTGGAGATTCCAGGGTCCATGTTTTGGACTCCTGTTGTTGCTGAATGTTTCTCTTCACCACAGAATACAACAAACATGTCTCTCAGCAGTGCTGCTTTCAAGTAAAGCCTTGTTGCTGCAAGTAGTATTTAATGGGGTGGGACTTATGACTTTATGGAAGTCAATTCCTGAGAGGTGAATTTATGTACAAAGCTGGGAGGATCAGGGAGATTGATAATGATATATTCACAGGGTACCTGTCAGGAAGAACAGGACTGCAGTACCGGGGATAAATGAAGATCTTGACTCAGCAACATAATACTTCACAGAGTGACAGTGAAAATAAGATGGCAGAAAAGATTTATATTGATCAAAAGAAATACTGGCCTTGGGCTAAAGGAACAAAGGGATTAACGAAAAGTGATGCAACTGGCATTCAATGTGTAAATTCTGACATGATTCAGCGATCGCACCTTGGAAAACCTGTGAATTCACTTGTTGAGGAGAGGCTTTGATGGCTCTATTAGGTCTGAAGTATTCTTCAACTGGATGCAAACATAACAAAGGGATAAAGGGGCGTGTGCAATGGTACCCCCAATGTCATGAGTTGAGGAAGGGCTGCATTAATCTAGAGTGCCATAGAGACAGCTCTGTGAATGAGTGGGTGCATGCAGGGTGGGCTGACTTACTGCCCACCAAAGGGATAACAGGACTGGCCTTCATAAAAGATGTTCCAGTTCACCGGGTTTAATGTGCTGTGTTAGTGTGCTTGTGTTTTATGAGTTACACGTGTTACAGGAGAATGGGGGCCCTTTCTGTAAAGACAGATGATGACCATTATTCCCTACTGTGATTTCCATGGCTGGAGTTGCACTTTGTTACAGCAGTGATATACTAATAAAGCAGGAAATTTATTTTCCGCTCAGAGGAGAAGGGCAGTCCCATCCTGTTGCATCCCCTGGTGTTCAGTGGTCTGGTGTCTCAGCATAAATGTCAGCTGCTCAGAGATGGGTTCACTGCTCTCCCTGCTCCTCTAGTAAATGGAGTAGTACTCTGTGTTCCCTGTGAACTTCTGAAATACAGGGCTCAGGCCTCTGTGGAACATTCTGTCTGACTTCTGCTGTGTCTCAGAGGAGCAGCAGCAGTGCAGTAAATAAGCGTATCAAGGATAAGGTTTAGCTGAATCCAGGGAGCGGAGCTGCAGATGAGCAGCCCCGTCAGTGCTGTGGGATAACCGAGCCTGAACTGTGACAGGGAGGAGGAGCTCGTCACTATGGGGGTGAGGAGTAGATGGACAAGTGTGTTTGAAGTAGTCTTATCTTGCTCACAGGACACTCTGAAGTGGTACTCAGGACGTATAAATCGGAAAATCCGTGCAAAGTGAGATATGCTTCTAAGCTTCTATGGCACTGGAATTTCTGTCCTTTTTAATTATGTTTTTAGGATACTCTGATTGATATGGAGAGCAGCTTAGATTTTTTGCCTGGAATTTTCAAAGAAGAAAAGAAATTATGCCTACAAGAATGGCTGCTATGCCTTCTAAGGACTGAAAGCCACTATTTTCTAAGTTTCAATAGCAATAAATGAATGAATCTCTGTCATTATTGCCTGAAGAGATCTTCTCTTGCAGAGGGGAAGTCTCCTGAGATAATGATGCTCTTCCCAGTCCCTTCTAACCCAAACCATTCTGATTCTGTGATATTTGCATCTGCAATATCAGTTTTGTCTGCATATCAGGCAAATGGAAATGTGGAACGGAGCTGACCCACAGCTTCTTGAGTCCTATGCAAAAAATTATATTTCTGAGGTGAGATAATCCAAAAACATGACAACAAGCTTTGCAATGAATTTTTGTTGAGAGAACTGTTTCATGCTTTGACTGTACCTCTCCCACTTTTGTTTCTTTTTAGGGTATTTAAGTTGAAAATACCCCTGCAAGGATTTTTTTTTTTTTTTTTTTTTTACTTCCTAGGGCTTAACAGCTTCCAGAGTCTTCAATACTGATTTTGCTTAATCCAGTTCTTAATTTCTTTAATGCATCTATCTTTCTGTTCAAAAGGAACCACAGATTACAGGTAGAACTTCCAGCAATCCTTTACAGACCCTTTGTTAGATGCTGATTGATGTTCTGGTATTTCTGGTCCTTGCTACACACAAATATTCATCAAAGAACCCATGAAAGGTTGTATTTCTAATTTACAAGAAATAGTCTGAGAACCTTTATATCTTCCATTTCTTTTCCCATTTGAATTTCGATACTAGAGAAATTGCATTGTTTTGGGTTTTTTTTTTATGAAGTTCAATTTGGAGCCTCTTTTATTGTTCCTTAGAAACTTTCTTTCCATGACAAGTGGATCTGATTTTCAAGATGTTTAATTTTTTTTGCCTCTTGATATAATAGATTATCCCAATACCATGCAATATTGGGAGAACATTTTTTTGCCTTCTTCAAATAGCATTTCCTTGTGTGAGTTCTGAAAAGTAAATTGTTTTGCTTGTCCAATTTTTCTTCTGTAATATGCAGTTAAACTAAAGCTTAAGGGTCACTTGTTCTTCCCATCTGCAGACTATTTTATAGTTTTGATATACTAGCTAGTTTGGGGCTAATTCTCAGTACGTGTAGAGCCTTAACCATGAGGCATATCTTTGTCTGATAGTTAATTTTTCTTCTGGAAATGAAACAAAATGGAATATTTACTTTTTTATACCTCCAGTTGATTATTTTAATGTCTTTAAATTATGCTGTAGCATCTCTTTGACATACTTGTATGGTGTGCTGGTTTTGCTGGAGAAGAAAATCTGATGTAATGCAAAACACTTGATCCTATTTCAGTCTCAACCCAAAGGTGTTTAATGTTACCAGGCTGTACATTCTGCATTACATCTTGTTAGGAGATCTGGAGTAGGTTACAAGTGTTAAAGATGTGCTCTGGCTGAGGAGCAGTTTAGTCTTGGATTTGGATTAAAGGCAACGTAACTGTTGCTATTACAAAGTGAATAAAGCTGGTTTGGTTTGAGATAAACACCCATGTTCCAGCCCTTTTTTTTTTTTTTGGGGGGGGTGAACAGAAATCTGGCTCTCAAGGTCTGGAAGTGAATTAGTGGATTTCTATTCTGATTTTTGTGTTTTGCTGTTGTTATTATTATTTTTTTTGTTTGTTATTCACATCTTTCAGTATAAGTTTGTTTTAACAGTAAATGTCTAATTTCTCCATTATAATATTTTCTCCTCTCTCTTGATATGATGAAAAAAAGAAACATTCTCTTCTGGTTACACTCTTCCTGAAAAATTAACTTAAAAGCTTTTCTTCCCCCTTAAATAGTAAAGCAGATATCTGCTTATTTGACTTAATTCTCAGTTTTCTTTTCCTGAAGGCAGAACTGTATTTATTTCCAAATTAGAATTACTTAATCAGAAGAATGACTTTTATGCATGAACACCTATAATTTACTATCATTACTTTATTATTAATAGTTACAACAAAGCCACAGAGGTCAGTTTGCCAATGGCACGAAAGTTATAGATTCTGATGTTTTTAGTAACGTTAAAGCTAATTAAACACAACCATGCTGTTCCAATGAAAGGTGGAGTTGATCTCACGCCTTCATGGCTGGCTGGCACCAAGTGCAGCACATTCCTCCTGCCTGCTGCTGCTCCAGCTCCACCTGAGGGGCTGTTCCGTCCTTTTTCTGCCTGGTTAACCACTGGAGGCTCACAGGAGGATGCACTGCAATGTCCACAGGGGCTGAATTGTGCTGAAAAATGCGTTGCTTTGGGTGAGGAGCAAAGTTTCCGCAGGTCTGGTCGTCGCCTCAGAGCGTTACTCCTGTCATGGATTGTCCCTGGCTCTTTGTCTCTGTGTTGGAACCTGGGGTGGATGTGTGCTGGGGCTGGCTGCAGAGCCATTGACGCTTCCCCAAACGCAGAGGAGTTGGAACCTTGGCCTATGTTCAGGGTCAAAAAAAGAGGGAAAGATTACAATATTATGTGTTTTTATTTATCTACAGATATTGTTATGGTTTTACTTATTGGGTCTGTTAATGCATCACAAAGGACTTGATACAGCGAACATTTTGTATTCTGTTGTAAATAATGTGTTCTGAAGAATAAGAGAGAGTATAGACTGTAAATAACACCGGGCACTTTTTGTGAAATATCCTCCTATAGAGTTTCTCTTTGGAAAATTTCTGAGTCTCCATAAAAATGGCTGTTCTCAAATCCTGTTTTGTGTAAAGACCATTGGTATAAACTCCTGTGAATTGGTAGAGCCCAGCATGGTGATAATAAACCAGTTTAACTCTTTAGTGTGGTTAATTAATAATCACATATTCTAATACCACAGTGGTTCACTTTCTGAAGAGCCAGCCTGACTGCATTGTGATTCTGTGAAGGTCGGGACTTTGGTTTAGAAGGATCAGAGAACTTGCTGTTCTCTTCAAATGGTGAACAAGAATAAACCCACTAGATCATGCGAATACTTGACATTTTTCTTCCTGAACTAGAGGACTCTTATCAAAAAACACATCTGCCTTCATACAGCCTGAAGCATAGGAAGGCTCTCTTCATATTGATTATGGGTTTTTTCTTCCTTGCTACTGATTGCAGAATTTGTTTCTTGAGGAAGAGAAAATCATAAACTTCCCACTTTATTTACTGCCTGAACATCTAGACTTCTCAGAATTTTCCCTTCCAGAGGATTCTTCAGAGCACTTTCGGAAATAAATAGCTAATCACTTCGGTAGTCTTCTTCCAGTAAGTGTAATGTAAATAATGGCACAGGTAGAAGTTTTATTGACTTCAGAATAAAAACAGCAGGAAAAGGAAAATTCAACATTGCTCTCACTTTGCAAATATAATTTTAAAAAAAATTATTTTAATGGCCTTTGGTGTGCTTATTTTGTAATCAGTGACCTTTGGATCAAACAGAAAATTATTTCCTCTCTATCTCTTCTTTTCTCCTGTCTAAAACCTGTTTGTTTCCCCACCCCTAATGATTTTTGTGTGATTTTATATGTATATCTATAAATATATTCTACCCTATTTGAACAAAGAGCAGAGCAGCTCATAATGCTGCCTAGGGAAATTTTCTCAACATCAGGATAACATTAAGAGGAGGAATCAAGCAATTAATTTATTTCAAGGTAAGATCAGCATATCTGACTAGATATTATATTACTATGTGTAGCAAAATTTCAAAGTTAATTTAGACCATGTGAAGTAAAGCCATCCTTTTTCAAATGCATGAGAAGAGATGATTAAATTCCAGATTCCAGTGCAAATTAGCTTCTAAACATAGAGGTTTGCAGCTTGAATTGAATCAAGGAGTGGTTCAGAGGTTCAGAGTGTTAACTATTTGCTGATGGCTTTGCTCAATTCATTTCTGGAAATGATATCTCGCTGGGGTTGTCCAATTCACAGTATATAATGGATTAATGGTTTGGAACTTTATCTATAATTCTTTGGTTTTATGTTTAAACACTTCATAAACTCTTGATATCCTTTTTCCTCTCTTGAATTCATTAAGAAAATACCATAAAGGAAAGCTGGCCCTTTCTTTTCATTGTATTTTACTGTTTAGAAAATGCATGGTTCTATCAATATTCTAACCCCCTGTCATGTAATAATTTAAGGACTTTGGGGAAAGAAGAAAACAGAAGTCAGTTTTCTATTGAGTCTCTTCTCTTAAAAAGAGCTATAATGAACAAATTCATCAAATGCCTGATGGGCAGAGTCGTTACTTTTATAAAGCTTAGAAAGCCAATGTGCCTTCTCTGCTCAGCTTTTGCAAACTGTGTGATGTGGTGACCATGAGCATGGCAGCTGCTTGAACACAAACCACTGGTTTTATTCTCTGCTTATTTCATTAACTCTTTAACACAAACCCTAGCTCCAAAATGCGTAATCTGCATTCCTGTGCAAAGATTTAATCATTGAGTATAAAGAAACATTTTGAAGCATTTTTGACTCTTCATATTTTCATGTTCCTTTCATTAGTGTTTCTTATCTCTTTCCTTAAAAGAAACCAAGTAAAATCAAACTCCAACCAAAAAACCCCAACAACCTCCCCCTGCAAAAGAGCCCACCCCCAAAACCCTCAAACCAGTAAAAAACCCCAAACCCACAGGGAGCTGACTTTGTCCAACATGTACAATACATACTGTGTGTCCAACATCAGCGAGCTGGAGGCCAGCCCCACATCTGTGGAAGCAGCGTTCCTTCAGTGTTCAGCTCTTGGTGCCTAAATACAGCCAATAAAAGTCGAGGAGGCAAAGGGCCAACTGTGGTTTCTCAACATTCCCAGAACCATAAGCTCTTGCAAGGTAATATTTTTTGACTTGGTAATGCCAAGTATGAGCTATTCAGTGACTTCTCTGAACTTAGTTTTCAATTCTGGAAATTACACTTTAGCAAAGGATCCATATTATGAAGAAATTAAGGGAAAGAAACCAAGATGGGTTTGCTTTTCTTGGTTCCAAATGTATTTAGCCAAATTCTCTGTACAGAGATACCTGCATTTCACCAAATGATTTTTGCTCTTTTCTCAAAAGCAGTATAGTTTTTTTCCTTCTTCTTGAAATTCTAAACTGCTGGGAAGCAATGTGAATAATTGATACCTTTTATTACTCGTTGCTCATTGCTCTTGCATAAAGAACAAAAAATGTCCTTTGTAGTTTTCTCTCCTGTGTACTAAACCGGCTTTAGGCATGCAAAAATTAGCAGCTTTAGAGACTACCATTTCTGAAGAGGTTTTTCATTTTGTGACTAGCTTGATGGACTTGCACTTTTAATTAACAAATCAACAAGCATTAATGTGGTAGCAGTAGAGCTTAGGTCAAACATAATCAGCCAAACCTGTCCTAATGAGTGAAATTACTCTAGGGATTAATCTGATGATGCAAAATGAAAGGGCTAGGAAAAGAGTTGCTATTCCACTTCCTTGGAAGATACATGTTTTCCTTCCAAAATATTTTAGAAACACTTAGATTTTGGATGTTACACACTCCTGTGCTGGGAGCTAGTCAATATTTGAGATTTATATCCTGCTCGTATTTGTTGCCAAATGAAGTATAAAATAGGACATTGCAATTGTTTTAAAATGTATTAACACTAGTTCTGGTCCTAGGTAAATTCATCTGGAAAGAACAAGAAATTAATTTTACAGGTCAGCTTGAGATGTTCCCACTGGTGTGTACTAGAAGCTGTTCAGTGAAGGTTTTGCAGGCTGCTGTCATGGTATTTTTAATACATTTTAACTTTCCTTTGGCACAAAGATAGTCTAATGCTAGTAGGCTTTGTATTTTCATGTAAATTATAGGATAAACGTGAAACTCTGTAGCCTTGCAAGGAGGATAAGGAACAGGGTGTCATATCTGAATTCCGTCTCCAGCTTTTTCACCGTTAAGACATTTGCCATGTTACTTATCCTTTTGTGCCTTGTTCAATAAGAAAGGGATAATGATGCCAGCTTAATATTGTAAAGAGTTTTCAGGAAGAGAAAAATTTGCAGTGTGGCAGCATTGCTTTTCTCGGTGTATTTCTGGTGAACTTCAGTTCCAGAAACAACTTTGATCCTTTGGGAGAGAACATTCTCAAGTCTGTCCCCTGCATGTAAGGCTTGGGGAACGATGGTGCTTTGGGTGTTTTAATGAGAACCTTGTTTAAAAAGTGCTGCTACCACAAGAGCAGAGGGTGATCTCTCACCACATTGCAGTGAATTAGTGTCTGGTTTTTTGTAATGCTCTTTAATTTTTAGTGATAGGTTAAAGATTTTGAGAAGCTAATCTTTACATGCCACTATTCAAGGTGGAAAAATTTGGATTAATAAATAAAGCAGAGTTTTGGCGTGCTTAATGTCTAAATAATTTGAACTGTATCTGAAGGTAGGTGTTGGTCTGTAGTTCCGAGCAGTGACAGAAGCTTCTCCTTTTAAAGCCAAGTGGTATATTCTGGACTTGGGAGTGTCCTTTCTCACGTGTATGTTTATAGTTTGGAGAAATGCTGTACCTGTGAGTGCATGGATGGATGGTACTGCTCCTCAGCACCTGCCAGTTCCAGTTTAACAGCGTGGTTGGACACCGTGATGGAAACACGGACATGTTTGTTCGCTGCTTTTCTAGATCCTGATATGGATCAGACTATGATAGTTGATGACTGTGATTTGAGATCATGTAGCAAAATTCTGTGTGCACTTGTGGCCTTTGAGCCACTCCATGTCTTTTTCTGTGACTCCTCTTTTCCCCTATACACGATGTGAATTCAGATAGTGTTCTTCTAGAGGAGAGGGAATAGAAGACTAAAAACGTAAAAATGTTGAAAGCAGGTCTCTGGGTAAGATGCATACACCTCAAGAAGTAGCATACTTCTGTTAGATATTATCCCAAATATTAACAGAAAGCAGGGGAAAAAAAAAAGGCATAGGCATGGTAAAATTACAGCCTTAGTTGCAGCAGGGAGTTTGACACAGGACTTTGGTATTCCTGAGTGCTAGGAATGAAATCCAAGTAAGTGTATTGATGTAGTAGTGATTTAAGACAAAAAAGCCAACTATTTTTTAAGACAGCAAAATTCATGTGGTGACATTTTGTATAGGGTATAGTTTGAGTAACCTTTTCTATTTTGTGCCTAATACTGCCAGCCTCAGTATTGTAACTTGTTTTTCAAACAAGTCATTCTCAAATAGCATGGCCATGGGTATCTCCAGAGCTCTCCCTCCTAGTTTGTTCTGTTCTTTTTTATTGTGAAAATGGAATTGTGGTGAGCTACCAATTCTCTGCAAGCCTGGGTATTTGTACTTGTATTCAGTGCCCACAGGAAAACGGTATTAGACTCAAGTAAAAGAATAGAAAAGAATAGAAAGCAGGAATTCAGGAATGAGCCATTTTGCAGTACAGTTTGGTCTTGTTTTTCCCCACTTTAAGACTTTGTGGAATGATGAAGTGAAGCACAAATACTCAGCTATGATGCATTGAAAATACGACATATGCACAGAAAGGAGAATGAACAAACTCAATATAGTATAAGCACGATGTTTTCCTTATCACAAAATGAACTTTTTTTATGTCCTATCCTTTCCCAGTTCATTCTTGTCATGGGAACACAATGCTGTTATCAACATAGCATTCCCTAGCCTGGTTTCCAGAACATCTCAAGTTCATTATTCTCTGTTAAGATATTTAGGAGCTAAATTGAGCAATACCATTTCATTACGAAATATAATGATTGGAAAGAGGGCAAATGGTTGTATCCTGAATCTTGTTTATCAGTTAATTCTTTATTATAGTACAGCAGCAATTGCATATGCAAAGTGGAATTCTAATTACATTCTGCATAGCAGTGTAGTAGCTTTATCAATGCTATTTAGTTGCATAATGCACACAGCACAAACTATGGTACAGCAATATAATAATTGGTTTAATTTGCTATTAATGAATCTACAAAATGAAATTATATTAGTATTTTCGGAACAAGTGGTTAATTACAAACGTCATTTGCATATTACCCTCTGTTGCTGCTGGATTTATTTGTTGACATTGGTTATAATTATTTTGTGGAGAATTTCTCATAGTGGGATGTGCCAGGAGGGTTGTGCCAAGCTGTCTAAATTTTGGCCCAGACATTTCCCTTTAGGATCCTGCGCTAAGCTGATGGTGAAGGTATTCTGGGGGTTTGAATGGTTTTGGTAATGGGCAAATAGTAGAAGGTGGAAGAGACATGATGGGAGGTTGCTTTTTCTCATGCACCGCAGGCATTGTTTCATCTACTTTCTAGCTATGCAACAGATTAGGTCTGAAAATGGGATTTATCAAAGTTCATTCTTCCCATGTCTCTTTCGCGAAGAATTTTGCCGTCATAAAGTCACGGTGTTTCTGACACTGCAGAAGTTCAGCAGTTTACTCATGCAGTCTGGGTTTTATGGCTGCTTTTGCGGGAGGAGCAAAATATAAGTGGGCCCTGCAAACCCAGTCAGTTGGCAAACATAGAATGAGGTGTAATTACCCAGTCACTGTGGGGTGTTTAGGAAGAAAGCTAAGGGGTAGTTCAATACACCTGAAAGACTGGCCCCAGAAAGCTCCCTCCCCCCGTTCAATCAATGCCTTTGTGCATAATAAACCATGATAGAGAGGTGAGAATTATGCATTCATGGCCAAGGCTTTGTTCTGCAAAGGTAGCTGGAATCAGATAATCAATATAATTGTTATTGCCAGATGTTATCTTGTTAGGGGAAAGTAGCACTGATTACATCTTCTTTGTGGACAAGGTAATATTTATTGCTAACTATGGGGAAAAAATATTAAGGTTTTAAGACTGAAGTTCACTTGTGTTGACTGTCACTTGTTTTCAAGTGTTTGAATGTGTTTTTGTCTGCCTTTGAGCAGACATTCCTTTCACTGTAATCTCAAAATTCCTATTGTTGTCCCGCTTTTATTAAACTTGCTGGCACTCCCTGTTGATCATCATCTTCAGTAAACTCCAGTAGGGTTGAAAGAGCAACAGGCAAGTTTCCTTTTCATCTTTTAGCTCTAAGTGGTTCAGTAACTTACTATTTTAAAACTGCATTGTGTTGACAATAAACTTTTAACCTAAATAACTGTTTGCTCTTAAATTGTCCAGCTGCTTGCCTGTCTGTCTCTTCATTGATGACTGAATACGAGATGCCTGAAGTTAAATGGTGCATGTCTGGGCTGCATTTCTCTCTTTCCTGTTGTCCCTGGGCTGAACGGTTGCCCCCTATTAAATTTTAGTCCCCACCTAGCCTGGCTTTCAATGTTGTTATTTCTGTGCTATGGCTGCTCCTAGGGATGCAGGAATTTTAGTATTAACCAGAGTTGCTTGAGGTATTGCTCCCTGCAGGTCTCTTTTTATAGCTAGAAAAAAGGGGTATAGAAAAAACAACATAACTTGTTAGTGGAACTCAGAAGAGAACAATTCAGTGTGCATCAGCTTCAACTCAAGGGACAAGTCTAACTTGCCTTGGGTACTATTTCCTGTGTTTCAACTATTTGAAAATGCCATCACTTCTTTTCTGATCTAAGGCTTTCCCTTTCCTTTGTTTTCTACCAAGTGATGTTTTTGGTTGGGAATTTCAAAAATAATCAAACAGTTATCTGAAATGTTATGCTTTAAACTGCTGCAGGCTATTAGCTAGATGCTCTCTTAATGTTTTGCTTAGAGTAATAATATGTGTCCTGCCCATGCCCATGATGCCTCACATCTTCCATCAAGAAGAATATGCAGCAGCACTGGTACAGGCCCATCGTCTTAATGGTCCTTCCCCCAGCATCCCTCATCAGTTTGCTTCTGACACTGGCCCCCTCTCAATGGAGTTAGCGAGTCACGATGTCAGATATTTGAATTCTTTGTCTGTATTCTTGTCCCTTGATCACTTGCTAATAATTTTTCTCCTTGTTTTTCATCTTAGAGATGAGTTGCAGTAGCCTGGGGATTTCAGTTTCTTCACATGAAAAGTATATGTTTGAGGCAGAGGTGAATAAGATGCTGAAACCTCTGCCCCTGCTTTTCTCTTGATTCTTACAGACTCCAACATGTAATTGTGCTGAAGCTGTACTTCACTCGATTCAGAATTTAGTTCACCTGACTGAAATGGCTTTGTTTTTCCACCCTGCTTTTTCTACTCTAATAAGCAGAATGAAGATTGTTGCTGTTGAAACATGTACACTTTCTGTTGAGCCATGTGAAGCTGCAAATCTTTTTACTAAGATTTGAAAAGTCAGACATTAAGGGGAATCAGGAAAAGGGTACTGACTGGTTAACAGCAAGTTTATTCAATTCAGTGTCACGGTTAGACTTATTAGGCTTCATGTCTGCTTCTCTGAAAACAGACCTGCAATTTCTTTTTATCTGCTGTGCCTGTAGACTCACAGAGTACATGCATTAAACAAGGAAAATGGTCTGTAGTTAGTTTAGGAATTTAATCTAAAACAAAACTAGAGATTTACCCTTCTTCCTTTTAATCAGTCTTGTTTCCTGCTGTGTTCACTGCTCTTGGCTTCCCTTCCCATCTGGGACATCCCCGCTGCTCTGGACAAAGGTGGGGTCAGTTTGTGTTGCACCACTGCCTGCAGTTAGTGGTTGTGGGCATTCCTGGTCGAAGTCCCTGGGAATTCCGTGGCATTCAAATCCATGCGTCTGTCTGATCTGCAGTCTCTTCCCTCCAGAATAATTTCTCCACTCGGGATCTTGCCTTTTTTTTT
>VZRN01005367.1:70293-140248 GCA_013397935.1 Dasyornis broadbenti
TTTTTTTCTGGCTCACTTCTTCTGAGACCACCGCTTCTCTTTGGGAACTTCAAACAGTCTGGTTTTCCAAGCTAAACTGTCTACGTGCAAAATCACAACATGTCTTCAGCCTCCCCAGTGCTGGTTCGCTCTCATGTGACAGGTCAATCCCCTGCTGCCTGGTAGCATTCTCAGTGTAAACTACTTTTTCCACTTGCAAAAGTTCTATAGTTAAATTGGTAAAACCAGATCTTTCCCAAAGCAAGTTAGACTTTGCTCTTATTTTGTTTTGTTGTTGGTATTTTTTGCTTCCAGAAGAGCAGGTTTTCTTATGTTGCATCATTTTCCAAATTTCTAACCAGATTGTGTTGGAGGGCAAAATTTTCACCTGCACTTTCAGGTAGCTTTGATGAATGAAGGATAAAGTATCTACATAGCCCCACTGTGTGAATAGGGTCTGGGCTGTGACAGGAGGTTTGTTTATTTTTAGCTGAAGTATTAACTGTTTAGGCCCAGGGTGCTTGTACAATATCGATTTTTTACTTTGCAAGAAAGACATCAGTGATTGTATTTAAGGAAAAGGAATTGGGGAGTGCTGTATTAGAACAATGGGACCACAGTTTACATAGGAGAAAGATTAATATTAGCTACATCTGACTACTTGTTATTCTATCTCAGCATTTAATGAACACTCTAAGGTTGTTTTGAACTTGGTTTCGTAGGGAATATGAAGCTTAATGTTGAAAGACATCCAGTCTGGCAGTTCTGCCCTCTGGAGAGCTTAGAAAGGGCTTTTTTGGAGAACCTACCCCTTTCAGGGCTTCTGTTGTTGGTCCTGTGCTAATTACTCATACAAAACTTGCTTTTCCTTCAGCAGGCATCAAAGGCAATTTTGCCAAATTTATTTTTGAGGATTTGTCCTGGAAATAGAGATGACCACTTAGAAAGTAAGAGCTTTTTGAATTTCATCAAAGCTGTCCTGCCATAAGGCCACCCTGAAAAAATGAGTCTTTCAATTAGAAGTGTGAAATGGACATACCAGAAATTATCAATATTAAACATTTATTAGCTGAAGTATTCCAATATTGAAATAGTCTGGTATTTCTTCTTGCCTGCTCTCTAGGTATGTGAGATTTAACTTCAATTCCAAAGAATGGATTTGACATTATAATGTGGATAAAAGTAACTACTGAAAGTAAATGTTCTGGAATTCTTTTAAATCTTTTAACTTGCTCTTTATTTTCCAAAGTGTTTTACCCTGCAGGTTAAAGTGTAGCATCCATAAAGTTCTCTGAAAGTGCTATAGAATATTCTATTGCAATTTTTTTTTAAAATCTCAAAAATATGAAGAATTTGCGAAACAGACAGGTTAATGTTCTTGCTCTAATATTCCTATTGGCTGATGTTATTGTTTGTGTCCTCACTCCTTGTGCTGAGTTGATAATTTATCTTTGCATTAATGCAACTTTTGCATTTCACTGTGTGCAGTGGCCAAGATTTTTGTATTGTGAAACCTGCTCACATTGGTAGCGCTATTATATTTCCAAAAACAAGGAATTGGATGATGCAGCAGGTGATCCAATTCTGGTGGGGGCTGAGCAGAATCATAACTCTAAACTATTTTAGAAGCAAAAGCAGCTTCTGAACTGTGGGTTTCTCTTCTCTGTTAAATAGAAAGTTTATAAAATTTAATTCACAATTTGTGTAATGATTGTGTTCTTAAATCATTATTTCAGAAAAATGAGGGAAGTTGAAGAAATCCACTTTATTTGGGAAAATTTGTAGCCCAAGTTGCACAATACTTGGTGATAGGATCCTCAACTTGAATGATTTTATTTGTTTAAAAAAATGAATTTTTATCAGAACATTTTGAAAGTATAGCTAGGACTTCCTGCTAGGCTTTTATTTAGTACTTGATATTTACAAGTTTTGACCCAACAGGGTGTATCCTTTATCTTCCTTTCACCTGTTACTATAGACAAGGTTGTGGTATTTTTATTTTTCTTCTCAAACAATAATCAAGATAGAGCGCTTCCTGGGGCAGGAGTTTTAACAGAAATTCTTCTTCGTGTAAGTAAATTCCTTTAAGGAATCTCAAGTCTGGGGATGAATCATTGCTAAGGAGTCACTTCCATCCCTCTCCTGGGAACCTCATGTAGCTCCCTCAGTGGAAACAATGGATCAGCTCTGAGCAGCTCATCTTGAACTTCGGTCCACAGTCAGAAGAGTGAGGGCTTGTGCTGTGTGGCAACGTGGAGTCAGCTTGTAGCTCCTTTTTCCCAGCAGTTAAATTTCATTAAAAGACAAGCAAATTACATTGGAGAGTTTGCTAAAATTACCGCCCAGTATAAGCAGTTTTACTTGCAAATGTTTATGTACAAGAGCGAGCTGTGTTTACTGTATAAGTAATGGCAATTTTGAAATAAAAGGACTGTTTGTGTTCTTGATTATTGCTGCTTGCACCAGGCAGCATCAAGCAATTTGTGTCTCAGGTACTGTCTTATAAAGTGCGTACTGTCAGGTAGTGTTCTCCAATAGTCATCAATTGACTATGACCCCACAAGGTTATAAAATAAGAATCTTTCAGTTTGAAAAGCAGTAACTTTTTCAGCTCAGGAAGTTTGATTTGAATGTCTGAGCAGGTACAAAATTTACAGCAGCTGTCAATGGCTAAAGAATTTGGATTTGATGTGCATTTTCTACATACTGATGCGTGAAAACACAGCAAAGGGAGCAAACTGGAAGAATTGGAAGTTTGTGCAGAATTGCGGGAGCTTGGTCTGGTTGGTAGAGCAGAGATGTCGTGGGGCAGTCTCCTGGCTGGAGTGCTGAAATGTGTGGATCCAGGATTAAGAGATTGGAATGGGGAGTGTGTCCTACCAAGAGGAGTGGTTTGAACGCATGGAACTATGGTTTGAAGTAGATGAATCCATGGAGAGCTTTTTGGGTAAAACTCATTAAGTAAAATGATCATCAGAAAAAGTCTTTCTCCCTTATAGTGTTCTAGTTTGAGTACTAAGAACTGGAAATACTTGGCATCAGTTATTGTGTCCTAAGAACCTTTTGTCTCAGCCCCTTTGAGACTGGTGAACTTTAAGGGGAGCATATAAATATATTATGAAGTATTTGCATATAATATTGAGCAACCTGCATACTAAAATTTAGAAGACTAATGTACGGTATTGCTTCCTTGATATGGCTGAAAAGGTGGTTTTTGTTGGTTTTTTTTGTTTGTTTGTTTTTTGTTTTTGGTCTGTGTTTTTTTATTCAAAGATCAGTGGTGCCAGGAGGATCATAAAGTGGTAAATGTGCAGAGGTAATACTGGGAAGTCCTCTCGTCCTTTGTGAGCAAAGGATTTCCACAGGGAGATTCTTCCCATTTTGAGGTATCCAGAGGCTAATTGGTATAAAAAAAAAGTTTTACCTCGTGGTGAAAGATCACAGGGTTGATAAGGTCTACCACAGTTTTTTAGACATGGAATAAGCTGGGTTTGATTGCTTAATACTTTGACTTTTGGGCCAGACTTAAAAAAAATTCAAAAAATTTCTATGATTAAACCTCCTACAGTTCTTGTGAGTTGAACGCACTTTTCTGAAGTGTTCAGTATCAAATAATTCTCATGAACGTTCATACAGATTTCTTTGAAGAAAATACATGAAGATAATTTGTACTCTGAAATGCACTAAGCTGGAAATAAAATAGATTTTTAGCATGTTCTTTAGTAACGAGATATACTTGCTTTATCAAAATAAACAAACAAGAAGAATAGAGGCATGGCTAGTGTTTAGAAGAAATCATAGGCCTGCCTGATAATAAAGAACTGTTCAAAAGCAATTCATCCTTGGGAAATTATTACCTTTGTCATCCAGCCAAGGTCAGTGACACGTTCAGTTAACAGCTACATCAAAGGCATAAATTAAAATAATACCATAACTCCAAGTCAGTTTGAGCATAAAATCTGAAAAGCCTTGCAGTTTGTAGGGTCTGCCTTAGCCTTTTCAGTTTTTGCATAAGGTTTTGTCCTTTCTGTGGTATTTTTTATTGTTAATAATTCTCTCCAAAATTGGTTTCAGAAGAGCCCAGGAAAATCAAATCTTGCTTGTGCTCTGGTACTGCCAGGATGCTGTAGACAGCAGACAAAGGTGCACACAGTCAGTCTTGTGGTAAGCCTGGAAGTATTCCTACGAAAATTAATTTGGCTACTAATAGTGGTCACTAAGGAAAAGGGGAAATTTCTGTCCTCAAAAGCAGAACATTCCAGTGCTGGGAGCATGAACATTTGCACATGCCCTGGCACTTGGACTCCACAAGTAGCTCTGTCATAGCCAATATTTGTATATACAAGAAGGTAGTTATTTTATTTGCGTCAAACACATGTTTTAAAAGTTCGAATATAAATTTAAAGGATTTAAATGATGCTGTCTCCTTTTGTGCCCCACTGCCCCAGCAGTCAACCTGAATCCCTTACCAGTCCTTTTCCTGCAGCTTGATTTTAAGGTTGTAAATAATTCTCTTCAATAGATTTTGCTTTAGAGCCCAACTTTTGAACTTTAATACACACCACTATACTATATTGTTACATTGGCAAACAGTTGACTGAGACTAGGTAATGTGATTATAAAGCTGTTTGCTCTTGCCTACTTTAATAAAAAAAAGAAAAATAACAACAGAAAATGTGACAAAAATAGGCTTGAATGGTGTTAGGGCAAGATGATTCTGTTACCACATGAGAAACCTTGTTTGGTGTTGTATGGGACTATTGGGGATGCTCTGTAGCCTTTCAGGAAAACAAACTGTGGTGTTGACTGATGTTGTGTGTTCCCTGGTCTGTCTGTTGCATGTATTCACACTGGGAATGGTCTGAGGCAGAGATCAAGCTGCTTTTTTTCTGTCTGGATGTCATGTAGTGACTGGATAGCTGTTAGAGAACTTAATGTAATGATATTTATTTGCACAATACAGGCAGGGCCTTCTTCTTAGGTACAGACCCTTCCACTTTATGTAACATGACTTGTGGGGTGTAAGGTTTTAGGTTTGTTTCCTGTTTGCTTTGAATTTACAAATAGGTGTCTTTTCAGAAGTTTCCGGAACTATATGAAGAAGGTTTTATTTATTTTTTAAATTACAATGGCTGTGATGCAGGAATAGGAAGGAAATGTAGCTATGTTAATCAAAGCTGTCAGCTCTTGTTACTGGAGCACTCTTTGTATCAATTTTTAAAGTGTTTAATAAAACATGGGGGCCGTTTCTCCTCTTTCTAGTCTGTAGTCATCTGACTGCACTGAAGTCAAAGGAAGGTACTTTTCATGTGCAGTGCAGTAATGAGAAGAGAATGATAGATTCTCTTCTGCTGAAGGTTTCAGCATCTGGTAAGCAGTTTCTTTTTCTAGGTTGAAAAAGAAATCAGCAGTAGGTAATGGCCCCTGTTTAAAACTCTTGATGCACTGTTGGCAGCTTTTCCTGGCTAGCTCTAGTGTACTGGTTATCTTCCATATGAATTTTGGGTCAAATTCTAAGTAAACTTACTTATGTAAATCAAATACAGCTCTAATTCATTTTGCTTGTGTAAGGACTGAGAGGATAATTTCATATCTTGGTTCTATTACATATTCTCATTTTGCAATTCCATGCATGTGTATTAAAAATAACTGGGAATGCTTGATTTTGCATGAGGCCCAGAAATGCAGAACCATCCTTTCTGAAGACTCTGAACTCTGTGTTGTGTGCATCAGTAGTTCTGCTGGGTTTCCATGGTGCAATCATTCCCGAGGCAGACTTTGGCAGCCACATAATTAAGACAGGACAGAGTGCAGCAGTTTAGCTTGGGAAACAAGCAAGGGTATTGCACTGAATTGAAATGGAAATTACGAGGGTGCACCTCAGCCAACTCAGGCTATCCAGCTGCTGTAACTAAAACAGGGAAAGAACTCTGTGCTTATCATTGATGAAAAATAAAACTTGTTTCACTGTGATTCTATAAGAGAAGACGTTGAATAAAGGCATCTTTGTAAAAGTTAGTACTGAAAACTTTGTAGAAGGAAATAGAAAAATGTTTGCAAAAAATATTTTAAAACTAATTAGAATGTAAAAGAAAAGTGGCGTGCTGACCTTTTTTTTTTCCCTCCTCCTTTTCCCATTTATCAGTTTTTCATCATATTTTACATCTGCAGCCTTCTGAACAAATTCTGGCAAGAGTATTCAGTATCAAGCTTTCCCCGTACCCCCAAATCTGTTTTTCCAGAGGCCCTACCACTGTTGCTGATGGGCTCAGCCTCGGCCAGTGGTGGATCAATCCTGGAACTGCTGGCATTGGCTCCACTGGACATGGGGACAGCTGCTGGCAGCTTCTCACAGAAGCCACCCCTGTAGCCCCGCAGTGCCAAAGCCGGGCCCCACAAACCCAACACAGTCACCATAAGGAAGAGATGTTTCCCCAGGACAAAAGATAGTCAACTTCTATGAATTCCTGTTTCTCATATAGAAAGATGCCTTGAACACTCTATAATGACATTTTTATATGTGAGAGGGATTGTCAACATCATCCTATATTGTTCTTTGATGTGCCCCAAAAATACTACAGCAGAAGGTATTAAAGAATAAATTGTGTGCATAGCCCCCCCAGCGCTGTTTGTCTCTTTATTCTTAACCAGTTTGTGTCAGGGTGAATTTCCTCCTTCACTGGGCTTATTGAATTTCCCTAAGGTTTTCTGTGTGTGACACGTGTGTTAGTACCTTCTTGCTCAGCATTCATTATCACATTATTTCATAATTTCAGGGGGAAAAGTAAATCAGGAACAATCTTGTGTCAGTCTCCTGTACCCAGTGGAAGCAAATCTCCTTTATGCTTTAGATGCAAAGAAATGCTTTGCACTGATATTGTGTTTTAGCATCACTGAGCTGGTACTTGTGTGAAAACCACTAGGTCCAAGTCTTTGGGTATCAGCTGTTGCCAATATCCAGAGAATTTGCTATGACCTGTGAGTAGAATGGGTGTAAGAAAATCAAGAAATGCGTGCATCGCAGTGCACATCATCCCCCTACCCACACAACTGCATAAAAATTAAAAGAGCTATTTATTTTTGGTGCTGCTGTAGTTGGTCTGGGCTCCCCTCATGTTGGGATGAATACAGAGATCAATAATTTCCCTTCTATTTCACTGGCAAATCCTAACTCCAATTCTGGATCCAAGACTTAGGTCCAATATATTTAAATTTTAAAAGCTAAATAATTAGAATTTTATCCTCTCCCTTAAAAAATGTTGTACCTTCATAATTTTTAGTAATGGGGAAATACAAATTAAACAGAGCTCACTCTTTAGCCTTTCTTGCTGGTTTTTGTTCTTGCCTTTTGATAGAGAAGAACAAGGTTCCAGCCTTGCCTAAAGGGCTGCTAAGCTCTTTGCTCTTGTTCTTATAAACCTCTTTCCAAGAGGCCACAGTACTGACTTTAAGGTTTCTAAGTTGTTCTTTTCTTTGCTTTCCAATCCCTAAAGACTACAGGACCTCCTGCTGAGACGGTTATTTTTATGTTCTTTCCTGTAGTAAGAAGTGCGCTGCATTTTAGCATGGATTCTGTTTTTAAACAAACGAAGAGGTGCCCTGAGCAGAGGTCTTTGTACAATGCTGTAACCATTACAATGGCTCTCTTCAGGCAAAGTGAGGCACAGTAAATATAGTCCTTTCTTATCCTAACTCTGGAATCATCAGAGTGGGAGTATAATAAAGTACAATTGTAAATTCTGAAGGTGTGGACTTTGTGGGTATGGGTGTGTTGGTGTTAGGAGTCAGTAGTCTTTGCTATTTCACCTGCCAAACATGGGCAAAGCTTTTTTCTGGCTCTGAGAGACCTGCCTCCCTCTTGTTTTCACTGAACTGGTATTTGGCACGCTTGGGCCTCTGTTTATGAATCCATCTCTTCAGCTTTTGAAATTACATGGCAAATTTTTCTTCCTTCATGAGGAAGAAATTATTTTTCTTCGTTTAGCTGCTGCCTAGCATTCCTGATTTTAGGATCTCAGTTTTGCTGTAGTGCTGAGAAATTACTTTTTTGGCTCCACATCCCAATGAAAGGAGCATAAAGGAAGAAGGATCTGCACAGCATTCTGATGGAGATGGCTTTCTGCACCAGAGATATGTTTACTTTTCCTTCAAAAACCTAAGGCTGGAGGCAGTGGGTAGGTGACAATAGAGACATGCAGATAGTAAGAAAAACTGTACTCTGCTAAATGATGGTTTCTTGCCAGAGGTTTAGTAGTGGTACTTCTGCGTCCCCTTGAAGGGGTTTGAAGCCCATAAGCTCATATGTTATTTCTAATCAGTGTTAGCTGAAGATACTGGCAGTGTTCTGCATTGGTGGTGCCACTGCTGTATCTTATCCCAAAGATAGCTGCTTTTCTGGAACCAGAGAAATTACTCTCTTATAAGTAACCTTTAAGTTGAATTTTATAGTTTATCAGAAAGGGTTGGGTTGTTTGGAGAAAATAGCCTCTGTTTAAATGTTTCTTGTTAGAAGAGTTCCTCTCTAGTGGACTTGGTATGCAGGCTAATTTTCTTATATGAAACTTGATTTTCTTTTTATGCTTGCAGAACTTACTTTGGAATACATTGGCTTATGCAAGTCTGAAGAATTGCATCCACCTTTCACCCTGACCAGGGCTAGCATGTGGTTAGAATGGGCTAACATAACTTTGTAGTAAGGCTTTTCCAGAGGAACTTGCTCTTGAGATTCCTGGAGACCTTTATTAGACTTTCAACTGGCCTTGCATCAGCCCTGCCCTGTAGGATGTGGATATGCATTCCAGAAATTGGAAGATATCACTTCTATTATTTTTCCATTTTTTCTCCCCAGGATCATACAGATGTTGCTCTAATGAAATATAAGTAAGCATGCATTGATCTACATTAAAGATCAAAAAAATGCTGCATTTCATTGTTCATTCTCAGTTGTACTTCTCTAAAATTGTCAAAGGTTTTCTGTTTAGAGTCGTGCTTGTATTTTAGATGGCATCGAAATTCATCAGAGGTTTCAACACCCTTTTGAGTGTTGTTTGGAATGGGAAGAGCCTTTTTTACCCCCTTTTTTAAAAAAGAAAGCAAACCTGTGCCTAAGTGCATTTCTGAATAAATCAGACGTACAGACATATCGTAGTGGCAGTGGCAGCTGAATTGCTCTGAAAATTTAGAACTGTGTTGTATGAATTTCATCAGGAATCTTATCTTGAAAAAGACCACTGGATGTGAAAGGCCACTCCTCCATGTGCTGGTTCATAGGACTCTCCAAGGGTTACTTCATTTTTCTGGTACCGGTTATGAGCCTTTGTACCTTGTGGTAATCTGGTAGCTGGAAGCTGATGGAATTCCAGACCATACAGACATTTAACCATCTGCCTCGTTTATTTTCTCTTGAATAAGCTTTGCCCAGTTCAAACTAAACCATTTTGGAATAAAGGACTGCAGAGACAAAAAGCCAAATGTTTGTTTACTTATTTGCAAGTGAAAATATTGTGCTTAGTTTTAAGTATTGTTTATACTGTAATTTTAAACTTTAGTTTTCTACCTGATTGCAAATCGAAACATATGTGTGATTAGTGACAACCAGCCTTCCAACAGTCATCCTAAACTCTTTAAGTTATATTTTGAAAGTAAACAGTAAATCACTCTTTTTCTGCTTGTGGTGGCAGACATTTTTGACAATTAGAAAAGAGGCTGCATACCAAGTGTTTAAAAAGGTACAAAGATAATGTTGATTAATGTGGGTTATTATGTAAGTATTGGACCAGCATTCATAACAGAATGAAATGTGTAATAGAAATTAAACTTACATTTAATTTTAATTACAAATTACCTCATTTACCCAGTCCTCTACCACACCTGTCTTCTCAGTGATTATTATCATGACACAAAAGCACCACAATATTTGTGAGCCTGCAATGTGGAGCAGGAAGATTCCTTAAAGGAACTCGTTCTTAGTCCTGAGAGGCAGGCACCAGTGATCACCTTAGAGTGCCTTCCGCAGTCACTGGACAAAGCCATATGACTTTCCCAAGTAAATTAATGTTTGAATTAGATCTCTCAGATCATCCTATCTTTATTTGTTAAAAACTACTCTTGATGAAAGATCCTGACCTGGGTAATTAATTCAAATAGTAAGTTATCCCTAAGAGAAAAGCACCTAACAAAACATGCACTTCACTTCTGAGCTCCTCTCTTTTAATAGTTGTCATTTTCCATCAATAGAAGCTTTTATACCTTTATGGGAATAACATGAGAGTAACTTGTATCATCTTGGGTTACCTTTGATTGCAGAAATCACTCTTTGCCCTGAGTAGGTGGTTCAGATAAATTGTGCAAATAGACAATGAGTTAATGGAATAAATTAGAAGGGGATTAGTTGTAGATGTACTTTATTCATCAAAGGAATGTCAGGGTACTGTATTTACCACTTAAGGAATAAATTTTGCAGTTTCCATATTATTTTATATTATTGTTTTGATATGAAACAATGGGATGAATCTTCTGTATGTATTCTTGAATACAAAGGTATATCCATTTTTAATTCACTTTTTATTCCTCTTCAAGTTTGGGTACCTTGACATTATTAAAGTCACTTAAATATGGATCAAATACAAGTCTCCTATCTGGGAGATCCATACCACTGACTGATGAAATAGGCAAAAAGGCTATAAATTCTTTCAAATAGTGAAATAAATTATGCAAAATTTACCTAGATTAACTTTCTGTAAGTGGAGGGGCACTAAACAACCGCAGAGAAGATTGGATCCACAACAGTGGTGTGATAAGTGGCATTTCTGAGAAGATACTGTAAGTCAATTCTAGTGTGAAGGAAATTTTTCCTTCCTGTGAAAAGGCTTTGGATTGTGCCTTTAGTAAATTGAGCCAAAATAAAATGAGAAACTAATTTAAAACTGTGTTGATTCAGAAATAATTAAATATGGCAACACTTACATCTAGTGCATTCAAGGACTGTAAGTAAATACATATTGCACTTAGGCTGTCCTGAGTGTTTACATATTATATGCATTGCAGTATAATAGTTTTAAATGTCTTTAAATGAAAACTGCTGCTGCAGTTTGATTGCTGATTTGAGATACTACTTCACTTGTGTTTGGAAAATAAATTCCTCTGGGGAAATCAATATTTGTCGTGTCAGATTCCATGCCTTAGTTGGTTGGGGGACAGGGTGGCCTCTGGGGAAGAGCTGATCGTTCATATGCTACTGTATTAGCAAGATCTATTTGTGGCATAAAGGATTGCTCAGTCCAGATCCATCTATCATCCCGTTCTCTTCTGTCTCTTCCCTGAACACCTGGCGCTGGGGTGGGTAAATTCTCCGTTCTGAACTTGAGAAAGTTAAAGCTCTGCCTCCCGATGCCTTGGCTTGTTTTCTCTGTAGCCGGTAATGTTTGATTGTGTGTGTATGTTCAGCAGGGATAGGGAATACCAGTGCATGGGAAAGATAAAGGGCACTGTAAATACCTAGAGATGTGCTTACTGAGGTTCTTCTCCAACACAGAAATAATGATAAACCATGCGATGAACTGTATTGTTTTCCTTTGTTGTGGAGTGGAGATAGGCAAATATATATGTGTGCACCAAATGTGCATAAAATAAATGACATACTAATAATACGACTGATTTGTCTTCGGAATTCTCCCATGGAATATGATGCTCCAAATAATTCATCATACATATTTCTTTTCAATATAAAAACCTTTGTTTCAAATTTAGCAAGCTGCTCTCTATTGACACACAGAAATTGCAGGATTAAAAAAACTACCCTGCCTCATTTTCTACCTGAGCAGGGGAAAAAAGATAAGCGCAAGCAGGGTTCCCTCCTTCCAGAAGGTGACTCTCCTGCAAAATGAGGTCACTGCACTGTTTACCCCATGCACAGAACTACAGGTGCTCACTGCAGGGAATGTGGCTGCTCCCCACACTGCTTTGAGTTTGAAATCACATTTCAAGGGGTGCAGCTGCTTCAGAGACTTCTTGTGAGATCATGCAGCTCTTTCATCTGAGATTCCTCATCCCAAATTGCTAATTCCGCAGAGAAGCTGTTATCAGGAGTGCTTGGAGCCCCCAAGGTCCCCTTGCCTGCTTTAATAGTGTGAATGTCCAGGGCACAGGCACAAACTGAGAGGCTGCATCTGAGCAAATAGAGCTGCAGTATCCTGTGCTGTACATTCTGAAGAGATGCAAATCAAAGCCCTTTGTAAAAGTAATAATTTTGAGTAAAATATTCATTTGTAGGAATGTGGATTAGCCATTGCTATAGCAACCTGTATACATTCTGCAGTTATGCAGTGAATTACAGATTATTAGTCCTATGCTTTAAAAGATCAAGGCCCAAAATGTCATTCGTTAAGGTTAACACAGAGGTGAGTCACAGCTTAGAATGTATGTACTGCATATGGAGCTGGAACATTTTGCTGTGTAATAGCTGAATTTCTCTTTCCATCTAACAAGTTGAAGGGGATAATACATATCTAACATAACAACTGCTGCCCCATAAATCTTGTGATGTTTTTGGTGGAAACCTCAGGATTTTTTTCTTTAGTTCTCATTCATAGTCTGCTTTTCCCCCCTCTCCATATTGAAGAATACTGTTTCTGGGATTGGCTGTGGAATGTCCATCCTTGGAGATTCAGCTGGCCAAAGCCATGGCTGAAATGATCAAGTATTTGCCACAGTCACACTGTTATCCCAAGGTTAAAAACTTTCCCAAGGTTGGAGGTAGCACCTGTAGATCTCTCTTCCAGCCAACATTTCTAGACTGCATAGGAGTTCTAATAGGATTAGCTACTCCTTCTCTCTTCACCTTCAACTTTCTGATCTTCTAATGCTGGGGGAAGAGGAAAATTCAGTTTAGCTGGTTATATTGCAGTGAGAAAGAGAAAATCATTAGCTAAGTCAAGTTTGAAGGTAAGGGGTTTTTGTTTATTTGTTTATTTTGGCCATATTGTCTTTTATATTTTTTTTTTTATGATTAATGATGAAAGTTTTTGATTTCAAACCACTTTGTCTTTGGAAAAGGCAAATTTTCTGGCAGTCAATAACATCTGTGTGTGAAATTTTAGAGCTTCTACAAGCCATAACCTTGAAATATGTGAAGATTTCCATAGAACTTTTGTAAGCAGTGTTTGTGGGCTTGTGTATTTGTTGCTGTTTACTGAAATTTGGTTTCTTGGCAATTAAGTACTTCTTCAAGAGAGAGAAGAAGTGAGAAAGCTTTCTCTGGAATTATTTTTCCTTTTCCTTTTCCCCAAAAGCTCATGAAGTGAGAAATGTGTGTCCATTTTATTAGTTCTATGATTAAATTATAGGAGGTTTTTTTTTGTTTTTTTTCTCTTCCTTTTGCTCATGAAGAGTTTGATCATTTAAAAGACTTCTGGTTTCTGGATAAATTTTTGCCATTTCAAGAAGGCAGAGCTTAGGTTTCTCAGCTACATTTTCCCTTTACTTTGTATGACTGGATATTATGTGACTCTGTACTTCCGTACATTTCAGCAGATTTTAAATAAACCTGTTCTAAATTAGTGAAAGAAAATTAGAAAATTTCCAGGGAAATCCCTTGCTAGGTATTGCATCTGTCAATTAATTTCAAGTTGGAGTAATTTTCATCAGCCTCAATCAACAGTTTTGTTAAAAACTCAAATGTAGTATTTGCTAAAGATAAATACAATTATTTTAGGGCGTATCTCAAACTTTGATCAAGTATCAAATATTTTGCTGTTGGAACTGGAATATCCCAACATATCAACAGTGAACTAGCTAAATAAAAAGCTAGAAGAAACATCTAAAATGATGCACAACAGTGTGAAAATCTGTGGAGATCTTCTGTAAGCAAAGTGAAACAGAAATCACTACCCTTGCAAGTAGTGGTAACACACAGAGATGTTTGTCTTCATCACTAGCAGAGAACATGGCATATCACTATGTAAATTTGATTTGAGTCCTAATTAAATATTTAAAAGATATTGGCTTTCTGTTGCCTTTTTTTGAGAAGATGGCCTATTCTAGGTAGAAAACCTTCTGGCTTCATATTCCTGTATATTTGTTATGTTACAAAAAATTTGTTCACAAAGTATAATGAATTTGGTGTTGATTTGAACAAAAAATGTCTGCTAATTACTCTCTGAAGACAGATATTTTAGCTGGAATATAACAGGTTTTACTTCCCTTGGGGATGTTTAAGAGCATTGATAATTTTACATAGATTACATTAATTAAATGGGAATATTATTTACTTAAGAGTTTTTACAAGTAGTGTCTGGGAAATCTATTTTTTCATATTATTTTGTATTAACAAAATTAATTTTAATTTGAATACATTATGCTATATTAGTACTTGAGTTCTAGAAAACTTCTTGAGGTGAAACTTACAGGATCTGGTTCTGATCTTCTGTTGCTGGGTGCAATTCTTCTGACCTTTAAGGAGCAAATGAGATGTCAGCAAAATGAAGTCAGGGCTGGAAAGCATCCATGTTCCTGGAGCCTTGTGGCTTGGCCGAGTGGCAGAGCTGTTTGTGTAGGGCTCTTTTGGGGGGCTGTGCTCTCCCAGGGCAGTCACAGTGGTGTCCATTGCCCTGGGTGGGTTTGTGCAGTCTGGAGCAGGAGGTTGTCACCAGAAAAGCACCATGTCCTACTCCTGCAAGAGGCAGGGGGGGTTTTTTCCGGAAGAGAAAGAAGGCGTGGGAGAGCATGCTGGAGAGATGCTATTCCTCCTTGATTCCCAAGTGCACTTCTAGCTCAATTTCTGCCTGATTTACTTCTACAGGAACTAGCAACGGGAACATGTCAGCTGCTGTTATTGTTGGGAATTAAAATTTAATTCCTTGGATTAAACTTGAAAGGACAGTGCCCTCATATGTTTTCCCTTCCCAAGTTTCTTATGGCAATACACAGTAAGTGTGAATAGAAGTAGCACTTGGATCATTTCAAGCAATTGAAGAGGAAATTCAGTGGAAGCCCTGCTGAATGTACCAAGCCTAGGCAAGCTTGGTATTTTATTTTTTTAACGATTTTTTTTTTTTTTTAACCAAGATTTGTTCATTACCACTTGTGGATGGAAATCAGAGGTTCACAATGAGATTATTATTCATTCTTTTTTATATGTATGTTACATGTACAAACGTCATGGAGAGAACATTATTAAGAATGCAGAAGCAAGCAGTCGAGAGAAGAGAGTGTTAAGTCTGGCACTGCAACAGAAATTCAACTTCCCTTATGCATATGCACTCTGATGAATTAAGCAGTTATGTAAGAATATATAATACTTTTCCAGAAAACTTCTTCCTTACTCATTGTACAAGATGGACAGTGCCCAATTAATGAGCAGCTATTTGAGATGATGTTTTATCCTCAGTGTTTGATATGTGGCCCTAAGCCTTATTTACAGCACGTTGTTCAGACCCTGCTCAGACGTCAGAATTATTAATTTCCTCATAAGCTTTTCTGTGCTGCTCATCACCACAGTATCCAAGTGCTACACAGGTTTTAAATTAAATTTATCTCCACAAAGCTCCAGTGAGGGATGCAGTATTATCTCTGTTTTGCAGATGAGAAACTGACAGAGATTAAGGTCAGAAAAATTCACCAAATTTGGATGTACATTTTAAGACATGAGACTGGATTTTAGCGCCCTTCAGATCCTACGGGGTGTTCTGTGTTCAGAAAACACCACTTGCTACTTCAGCGCCAGGTGTGTTTTTCTTGTGGCTGGGTAGCTTCCCCAGCAGCTCAAGGCTGCGAACTGAACATTTACGTGGCACTATTGATCGCTGAGGAAAGCTTTGTATTTGATACCTTGGGAACACACAGGAACTCAGAGCTTTCTCTGAAACAGGCAGAACTTCAGTGAATCACCTGTAGAAATGAGGCAGTGGGGCTTGCTGAAAACTCTGATATGACTTTATTATTAAATAAAGACTGTTCCTAAATGCCTGCACGTATATCGGCATTACACAAGCCATCTGAGTTCTCATCCTTGTCAATTTGGTCCTTTGATTTTTGCAGTGGAGAAGGATTAATTGGGAATATTGAAATCTGTGATCCAGTTAATTTGGGGAATGAATATTAATTAAGAAACCATATTACCTCAAAGAGAGTACTGTCTTCTCTGTGATAAACATGAAGTGGATCTTTCCAAATGCACTTCCATTTATTTTCATAGTATATTCAGATTTGTTTCCTCTGTGAAGACATTCTGAATACCAGATGATTTGCTAGCAAGTCTAGAAAATAGTGTTTCTTTGTTCGGGAAAACTTTAATTGGTGATTTTTATGTGTTGTGTCCACATTTTTTATGCTGAGTATAATTACATGCACATGATTTTCCGTGCATTTTCTCCACTGGCCGTTTATTTTATGCTAGTTTTTGTTTTAGGCCTGCTGATTGCTTATAGAGTAGCATAGAGAATTCAAGGTAAGCCCTTAGTTCTTCATAGTCCTTTAAAAGTAGCAGCATGGATTTGCACCAAGGCTAAACATTGTGATTTGTGAGTCTTTCTGTTAATTTTTGACAATTTTGGTTAGATTAGATTGACCAAGGAGAAAAGATTTTATTGTATCATTTTGTGGCAATTTGTGCTCCTCAAAGTCTATCTCTGCTTTGTTTTCTTATCTGTTAGATACGTATTTCTATATGTTTTCCCAAAGGTCTTGGAAATCTCTAACTGATAATGATTAGAAAGGTGAAATGTTTCTTGCATACAGCAAGGTACTACAACAGTGGCTGGTATGCTGGAATTATGTAGATAGTTAGAGAAGCTCTGTCTTTAAAAACCTTTTAAATGTTAACCTACATTTAACTTTGTATTAGACTACATTGCTCGTATTGTGCCAAGCTCGTGTCTTTTGTGGAACTAGGACGCTACTCCGTGTGTATGAAGTTGGACAGTTTTCTCCTGGCTGTGCAGTGCACTCAGGGAAGCCAAAACATCTCCTATAACAACATCAGAAAATAAATTTTTCAGTAGTTTCAAAGTCTCTTTTGTTTACAGTTGTAACCATTTCCAGACTGTGGAGAAGCAGCTATTCCCAGAGCTTTATGGCATTGCTGTGGCATTACTTCCAGAACAACTGCTTGCTATTGAGGAAAAAATGAAACTTAGTGAGAACTTTGCTGACTGACTATGGTTTCCTACTGGGTAGCTTGGATAGTATATATGTATTGTGCAAATGACCTTTTAAATAATAAATTACATCCATTATTTAAGAAGTGCAATGATAGTCCAGAGTTTTCACTGGAAATAACCCGTTTATGCCCAGCTTGGTACAGTGTGCTGGTACTGGGGCAGTCAGGGCTGTAGGTGCAGGGCTGTGGCACTGAGCTGGCAGCCCAATTTATGAGTTATCTGTCCAGTGGAGTCGGAGAGATTCACAAATAAATCAGAGCTTCAGCTTTGACAAATGCCAGCCAAATTCTTGGAGCTCCAGAGGGGTCCCCAGTTGAGTTCTCTGCAAGTTTGCCATACCTCAGCCTAAACATTCATCCTGCAGATTGCAGATTAAGATTTAATCATTTAATTATAGATTTCTAATTACTCATGAGTATCTTATTAGAAAACCTGGCTGGCAAGGAGCTCCGAAGACCTTTCCGTAGATTATACAAAACTTTTTTTCCCCAATTAGTCGCAGAACAATCGTCTGGCACCGAATTCTTGTTTAAAATGTTAGCAAGTTTACAGAAAAATGAGGACATAATACTCTCAGTTATTCCAATCCACTGTGTGATCATAAATGTTTTCTAATCTTGAAAAGTTAAGAGCAGGAACACTAAAACATTTTTTGTTGATGCCTGAAGTGATGCAGTGTAGGAAAGAAAGCCAGAAATACAGCAAAACCACACAAAATTATTTGCTTGCTTTATGGCTTGATTATGTGACTCATGCAGTTCTGTATGGTGAGTCTAGGTTAAAAAATAATCATATATATTGTTTTCTAAAAGGAAAAAACCATCAGGAATCTTACAGCAGTTACAGATAGATCAAAATGCATATGGCATTTGGCAATCATGAAGTAAAAAGCAACCAGGAGAATGATGTGCAGATAAAGTTCAATATGTAAATAGTACATGTGTAAGAAAATCAAAATAATACACTTGTAAAAACAGTGAGTGTTTAAAATTTTTCCTCTATTTATATGATTTTTCTAAGCAGTCCTTAATCTTTTCCCAAGGAAGATGCAGGCCATATATAAAATGATAAAATGAGAGCTAATGGGATTTATCTTAAAGATTCCAACATCTAGAAATAAACATAAATGCAATGTACATAAATGTAAAGAAGCCACTATCTAGTATTATTAGCTGTATATAAATGTAAATCTGACAATAAATTTTCATTAAATGACTATTTTCATCTATATGCCTTAGGAATTGTTAGACTAAGTACAGTGTCTGCATTTTCCTCTGAATGTTTGTGTTACATTTATTAATTCAGCAAGCTGAAATGCTTGTGGAAATGCTCAGGTATTGCAGGAATTGCTCTAAATATAATAAATCCAAATTCATGGAATTTCCAAATAGCTATGGTCTAATAGTAATACTTTGCATTCAAAATGAAATTCTGGACAAAAGACCAAATACAGGAAATTAGTCTTTAAAAGTGTTAACAGGTTCAGCAGGGTTTTTGAAAGCGCTGTAGCTGGTTTCTCAGTGAAGAAATTATAAAATTCTGGGTTGTATCTGGAAACTCATCATCCACCATCTCTGGCTCATCCCACACTTCTTTTTGTTTGCTCTTGTGCTGGCCCTGAGTTGTGTGGACCATCCTTTTGCCATAGCACACCCTGTGCTCTCTCTCTCTGATTGTGCTTTGCTTTTTATCACCTTAAAGGTCTGGGAAGAGCCATTTCTTTCTTCTCCCAATGGACTTTTTTACTCCTTGAATCTTTTCACATAACTCCCTGCAACTTGTCTTCTGGAGCTCTCTTTGCCCCATCTCTGCTGTCCAACACTACAGATGTCCAAATTGCATTCACTCCGAGGAAATATGAAGCCGCTTCAGGGGAAGGCTTAGTCTTGGCGTGTATTTCTAACGCCTATAAAGTGACTTTATGTATTGCTATACAAGTAATTATAATTAAAAAAAAAACGAAAACACAACAGCTTTCTCTTGACTCTCCATTTTTAAAACCACCTTTTTTTTTGCCCCCCCACTGAAAGATACAGCAAAAGAACATTCCTCGTTGTTCCATCATGTCAGCTCTCTTAGTCTGGAGCTTCAAAAGCAACGAGCTTAAGCTCAAGTGTTTCAATGCGCAGTGTGCTGGTCTCTATAGCGACCTTCTTCTCCCAACCCTCCTTTTGCTGGGGTAGAGTTTTCCTTACACTTATATATCTCAAGAGATGTCACAATTTTTTATTGCTGCTCTACCATGAAATGTAGCCCTAGGTAACCACACAAGGAAAAAGGACTTTCATGGATAATTTTTGCCATTTACTGCATACTGTAGAGCATTTCCCTATTTTTTTTCCTTTTCTGTCTTTTACCTCTCTGCTTTAAAAAATGGCATGATTGATATTAATATTTTTCCCTAATAAAAATGTATTTTCCCTTGATCTTAGTGTTGGTAATACATTATTCAGTGTTCCTTCTTAATAAAAGCCGTTGGTTGTTCCATTACTCACAGCAGTTATTACAACACTAAAGCTCTCGTTCATCAGAATGACTTGCAGAGGCAAAATCAAACCCCTGAGTTCTCCATGCATCAGGATAATAGCTGTAGTGCATGCAAGTTATTAAAAAATTGAAAATATGATGTGTGTTTGTTTGTTTTGTTTTACTTCTTTTTTTTTTTCTTTTTTACCCCCCTCCCTTGGAGATTAATACTAAGGAAGGATCTGTGAACATCATTTCTTTTAGTGTGTGGGTGTGTTTTCTACGTATTTTGTTATTTCGATAGAAGTCATTGAGGAGGTGAACCTGTTGATTTTATCCCATTTCAAAAAACATTTCCTTAAAATCATGGATATAGTACATGGATTTTGAGTTGTTCTTAGTTATCAGACTTTCCTTTGGATTCCTGCCTTTGAGCAGAGAAGATTGTGAGAAGCTCTAGATCAAGTCTTGGGACTGGGATTCTGTTTGAAAATAACTTCTGCAGTATTGTGGTGTGTTGAGTTCATGCGTTCTGGCACAAAATGGACTTAAACCTATTGCAGGATAATGCAAGACAGTAATTTTATTTCATGCTTCTCATGATAGAAGTTTCTTTAAAAAGTGACGTTTCAAGCCTAGCTACAGTGTCAAAACAGCAAAACCAAGAAAGTGATGCTTGGAAACAAATCCTCCTATATGCAGAAGCTGGGCTGTTACCTCAGCACAGAGGCAAACAAAGGCTTCCACTGCCAGAATTATTTCTCAGCATGGATAAATGGTTCATGAGTCATCTTCTGAGGAACACAGTGTACACATGGCCACTTGAAGGATGTTGAGCCTGTTTAGCACTTTCATGACTCTTCTAAACCTTCATTTTTTCTACAAGCTTAATGTATTATACAACTCTTTTGCCTCTACAAACCTTTTCATTTATTGTTTATAACTTTGCACTCTGTACCTGAAATATAAGAAAAAACCGTGTTGGCCTAATTTGTATTTCAGAATGCTTGCTATAGAAATGAATTTGACAACTACTTCTACACCATTTAAAAATATTTATGCCCTCTCCATGTATTATGGATGCTATATTGCTTTTGATGTCTAGCTTGATTCTGCATTTGTAGATTAACTTGTCAAAGTTGTGATTGCTTTACCGTGTTACTACAGGGTTGTTCACTTGCTTTTAGGTGTCTGCATCCTTCTTGGTCAACAAAGTTCCAGGTGTCTCAAGTTTGAGTTGTTTTTTAAGGTGGTTGTAGGGATTTTGGGAGCAGGGGAGAGGCCTTTATAAAATTTGTTTTGTTATTTGTTTGTTTGCAGGTTTTGTTTAGTTGGTTGGCTGGTTTTTATTTTTTTTGGTTTTATTGTTGGTTGGTTGGGATTTTTGCTTTTTAATGGACTGTAAATGTCACAACAATGACCAGACAACTAGGAAAGAGGAAACTGAGGACAGACTTGTGTACACGGTGCCTGCGTGTACCCACGCATTACCTGACCAGGTCCAGTAGACAAAGCTGTGTAATGCCAGAAGAGGGATAATTTTGAAAAAAAAAATGTGTAAAGTTTATTTTAAAAATAAATAATACAACTAGAGAATGCTAGTATTGTATTTGACCTGTAGCTTTTAAACAGGCTACAGTGCTTTGTTTGAATTTTGTGCATTTTCTGCTTTAAATATATTGAGGGAACTGCTGGAGTCATTGCATAAAGTATGTTGAGACAGGTTTGGGGGCAATGCAGCTTTTCTGTCAGGAGTCAAAGATGAAGGTGCACATCAGGTGACTGGTGATGGGCAGAATGGAGAAAAAGAGAAAGCCTTGTACTGCAAGAGCCAAAATATTGGTGTCTTGTCAGCACTGGTTTGGTTACAAAGCCAGACCACAGGACCATGCTGGCTCCTGTGAACAAAAGCCCATCCCAGTCAGACCTAGTACAACTGGTAATTACCTGGTTTTCATCAGGACCTCAGAACTCCCTCAGGTCGCTGCTCATCACGCTGTCAATATTACCTGGTGCTGTGCTCAGGGCTGGTGCTGCTCGCACAGGGGCTTTGTGCAAGCTCCTTCTTGGACCCACTGGTGCACCCCAAAGGCCACAGCCAGGCAGGGTTCTCATGGTGGTCACAGCCATGCCCTAGGAAAACCCACTGTAACAGCAATGCTGGGATTTCCAGGCGTGAGACCATATGAACAGAATGGAAAATGCTGTCCCAGAGGAGCTGGGAGTGCTGCTGCAGCTCAGGTGAAAGGGAATGGAGCTGCAAGGCTGAGGCTGTGGGAGGGCAGGTGGCTGTGCCATCACACACGGGAAGGTGCTTTGGTGCTGTGCAACAGACCACAGTCTATTCTCATTGTAAGTGTAGATAATTTAGCTTGATTGACCATGCTAAGAAAATGGCTATATATTTAAACAGTAATAATTTTGATGTTCTCTTCCCTGCTAGATTAAGCAGGTGAAGCCATGTGTAGTGGATTTGAGTCCATCATAATCTGTCTATGGTGGGAGAAATTGGTCCTTGTCAACACCACAGGATTGGTTGCATGCATCACGTTTAATGGGCTTCCTGTTCAGAAGTTTCTGTGGGTGGTGAAAGTGGAAAATAATCCACACAAGCTTTTCCCTTCAACCTTGTGTAGAGCATTAAATACCATCCCCATGGAGAGAATCTAGGCTATGGCTGTCAAAGATACAGGAGCACCTTTTCTAGTTTTGTAATTCTTCTTGGATTTTTCAGAACAGAAATAGCATAGCATATGATGTTTTGGCTCACTGAGAGGGAGAGGGGTTTTTAATTAGGGGCCATTTTCTGGAACTGGAAGAACACAAAATATGTAGTTAAATCTTGTGCAAGGGAGGATGTTGAGAGATAAAGCTATTCTAGGGACATAGGGCTAGTAGAAAAACTAAGTGATTTTAGAATAAAATTATTTGGTTTTATTAGTGTTTTTAGGCATTCCTTGATGAAAATGTCAAATCCTGGCTTCTAGCAACAAGGACGTTCATTGCTAGGTTCCTGAGTTAAATAAGTAATATTCTGACTTGTGTGGATTTCATCCTCACAAGGTGGCAGTGAGGGGAGGGAATAAGTGAAAAATTCCAAAGCATGAAAAGAGGGAATGTAGCCTGCAGGGCAGGTCTTCATTGTACATTACTCCTTGAATATGGTGCAGAATTCAGATGTGTGAGTAGGAATATCACCTTCCCCATAATCAAACTTTTGAGAGGGAATAACGCCAAATATTAATTTAAGGCTATAGATACTTTGTTCCCTTAAATACAGTGTGTAACACAAGTTCTCTTATCTTGGTGAATTAAAAAACCCCAAATTTGTAAGACCTTAAACATTTTTTAAAAAGAGGTCTTTGTTTTGCTGCATAAATTTGTAGTGTTTTTGCAGTGAAATCGAGTATTGGAATCAGGACTGTCACATTCACGAACAGGTAATGTTAATATGGTAAAATAAACTTTAAAATTTAAGAATACTCCTGGGATTGTTTCTAAAACAGTCTTTTCTATTAGCACAGAGAGATAATGGTATTGTAATTGGTTTCCTTTAATACACACATTTGAAGTTAGTAGCCCATTTTGCATTATCTCGTCTTCTCCCATTACAACCAGATGTAGCTTTCCTAGAACAGTTCTCAGGGGATTGCTCAGCAAAAGCCTTGAGCTTCGTTCCCAGCAGGTGCTGATCTCAACACCTTGTTCTAAGGAGGAGTAATTGTATAATGAAATAACGAGGCATTTTGGAGTACCAGCACCATCTCAATTAAACACCCAATGGGGACGTCTGTGGCGGCAGGAAGAGAACCTTGAAGAACTGCTGCCATCACTCCTTGTAATCAGCACAGGGAAGGTAAATTCCAACCATTTTCCAGGTCTCTGACTCTAGAGATGACATGTTACACCCATCTTGATGTCCTACGGACCTGTATTTCTGTTCAGAGTTCTCACTGTGCGTTCCACGCTAGTGATTCTATAGCTTATGCTGCTTAAAAACTGAAGCACAAAACACAGCCCCTAACCTCCAAAACGGCATCAGTCTGGAAAATTGAGACGTGTTTAGATTTCCTCTCAAAAACACATTTAATATGTGAGTAGTATTTATATAGACTGGGGAAATGCGATGTACTTATTGAAATTTTACAAAACTATGAAATATTTGAAAATACTTCAGAGTATCTCAAGATTTTCCTTAATTTTAGCATTCTTATTTTTCAGGGGGTAATGTAGATTGCCAGTGTATTTTTTTGTTTCTTTTCCTAGTATGGGTTATACAGATTTGAGGTCTATTGTGGCTGTAAAATTAGTCTACTTGCTGTGTTAGCCTTTAATACTGTATTCCCACCTACAACTGCAGTAACACAGCTTGAAGGGAATTTAATTAGGAAAATGAGGCAGATGAAATAAGCAGTGTAATGTATATCTGCAATATGAAGAAGAGTAAATACACTTTTCATCTGAATAGTCAGAATAGAAACCGTGTTAAACTGGGCTGAAATTTAATCAGAAATGGATTTCTTTCATTCTCTAACATTACTATGTAATTGTCCTCCTTATTACTGGGGATTAGAAAGGCTACCATCACTAAAGAGGAAACATCTTTAACCAATTATATTTAGTTTCTGGTTTATCTGGCACTGACCTCCTCTCTATGTGAAAAACAGAAATCCCTGGAGGAACAGACTTAGCACAGTCATTCAATCTGGGAATTGGAAAGCCTTGTGCACACACGATTTGCATCTCATGACCTGCATGCACACACCTGTGCTCTGTTGATTCCTGCTGCTTTACAGGCCATCCAAGCAATAAGCAGGTAGAGTTCAGATGACTGAAAACTCTCTCTGCCAGTAGCAGTTTCCTGCCTGGCTGCACTCTGGTATATTGCAGCCTTGCTGCAGTGTATTGCCGCACAGTCGTGGATATTTCACTTGTACCCATTACTTATTTCCCTAATGCATTTTTTAGCATTTGTGTTGGTTCTGAGCACAGATGATCGTGCTTTGCAGAAAAACATGGAGGATCACTAGGGCAGAAGGCAGCTGAAGTAATAGATAATAGATCATGAATAATTGTTTAAGAAAAAGTCTCCCATAATCCCTTTGCGGAATTGGAGAGGGTAGCACTGCAAAGTCTGCGATATTACACAGCACAACCAGGACTACTGACATATCAGTTTGAAACATGCGCCATGTTTATTTAGTCTGAATCAAGAGCTGGAAGTATATTATTCAGATACATTGTTGCATAGTAAACAAATGGGATATTTCAAGACATGCTTTAATTCTATGAATGAGATTTTATAGTGTTCTAATAATTCTGATCAACCCAGTTGGGCTGTAATGTGATTCTTCAAACTATTGCATGGAGAGGTATGAGATTAGTGCTTTTACCTTCTGGATTTTTCTAGGCCTTTTTTAAACAAGACAGATAGGTAGGGAAGTAAAGATGCATGTGGAGGTGCATGATGAATACACAGTAGAGGCAACCTGTAGTCACCAACTTTATTTAGCTACTCTTTGCTGGTTTTTGCTTATGACAGCAATCAGCCAGAGGACTTCTGGTGATTGCCAAAATCTCAGGTTTTCTCCCTCCTTAAGTCAAATTTTAAATCATCAGATTTTACAATCGACATCTGTTGTTTTGAAGCCTTGTTTCTGTGCTTAAGTCTGTCCCATGCCTCTGGACACTGCCTTTATTTATCAGTGTTCTGGAAGACAGAACAAGAAATTATTGGCAATACTCTGATTTCTGTCCATGGCCAGGTGCAAGGGCAGGTGGTACATTTAATTTTCCAACTTCTGGGGACACCAGCTTACAGTTTCATAACTGGAGGGTAGTCCTGTCTGTGGAATGTGTTTCTCTCTTTTATCAGAAACGATTCCTTCGTTACAAAGAGAACCATGTCTCTTTACTGAATTGTGTAAAAACATTCTTGCATGTTTTACTCAGAATGAAAAACCCCCACAGGGGGTTGCTGATGGACTGCTTAAGAGAAACGAGGAAGATTGATTGAAGTTCCTAATAGTTATTTTTTTCAAGCATCAGCACAAGATAGCAGGTGTTTTCTCTGCTAAGCAATTCTTCTAGTAGCTAAAGAGACTTGATTTTTGTATATTGTCAAGTTTCAAGTTTAATATATGCTAAGGGACACATCTCAGACACTTAATCTTCTCTTGACTTCATGTGGAAAAAAATGTAGATTCTTTTCAAGTCTTTGAAACTGGCATAGTTAAAATATCCACTCTTCCATGGTCTGCTCAAGCATTTCCTTTCATCTGTGATTTTCAAAAATTAAATAAGACATGGTGCTTGCTTAGAAAATGTTTATTACATGTAAATATAGTAATCTGATTTGTTACTGTATCTTATACTAAGATTTATACATGTTTTTCTGGTGTAAACCCTGACTAGATGCATCTGCTGTCCTTAATTTAATTAAGTTCTTCTGTGTCACTACAAAGCCAGAAGTTCCTTTAGAATAACAAGTATTTCACAAAGACATTTTCAAATTGTGTGCACTTAGAGGGGGTTGTTATGTGTACTTTTTTTTATGGGAGCAGGTACAAGCGGGATGTTAAATTAGAATAACTCTCTTAGATTAAGAACCAAGTTTAGGTCTTACTGAACACAGCAAGCTTGCAAGAAAAGGACTGCAACGAAAGACCCTCCATGACTGTAGCAGTACATTTCCCCATCTGAAGCAAGATATAAAACAGAATTTTCTGATTAGTCACTTGGTTCAAGGCGGGTAATGCGAGTATAATGCTTCCGATGTGTCTGAAGTATTGTCACATGAAATTCGTCATTTCTTCATATTTTACCCTGCAGTACCTTGGATATATCTGATTGAATTAAATACTTTAAATACTCCAGGGCTTAAAGACCTAAAATAGACAGTGTTAGGATTGTGCCGTAGCTGTTTAAGAGGGATTTTCATTCTCGTCATGAAGAGAGAAAATTTTAGTGAATGAAAGTGGAATTCTTTGAGTTGCTGTAAGAGAAAATGTAGCATTGATCATCTTCACATCCCAGTTGCTCAAGCTAGAAAGTGTGGATGGAAAATGGCTAAACACACTTTTTAAAATTTGCCAGTATTTCTTAGTTGAGGTATTTAATGGAGAGATTAAGAAATGTGGTTTATTTCATAAGTCCTGTGTGCACGGATTTGCATGGTGGCAGACAGAATGTGAAATCCTGTTTGTGCTTTTCGAAGAACATATGACTCAAATGCTTACAATGCAGGGCACATGAAAATGGGAGGAAGAAATTACATTCTCTAGGATTCTGTAGCTCTGCCAAGATGATGAGAGAAGGATTTAAGAAATTATATGTAAAATTTTTGCTTTGGAAAGAAGCCTTTTCCACCATTCTTTCAAAGAAGTGATCATTTTAGGGAAGAAACAACAACCATTCCAAGACACCCAATGCCTTGATGAGCCCAGGAGGCACTTTCTGTTGGAAGCTGCCTAGGCAATTTGGTTGTTTTATTCGGCTTGTTTGGAAAGGCAGAATCATTCCCTTAATCATCCTAACGATTGTCTCTTTCAGGCCCTGAAGATCAACATTCATCATGCTGCGATTCGGGCAGCACCTCATCAAGCCCTCCGTGGTGTTCCTCAGGACGGAGCTGTCCTTTGCTCTGGTGAACCGCAGGCCGGTGGTGCCAGGACGTATCCTTTCCATAGGTGCCTGTGCTGGGTCTCCATGGCCCTCTTGGAAAAGCAGGAGACGCTGGGGGCGCTTGGAAGGCCAGGTAGGGTGCGACACGGGTTTATTCTGAAGGCAGGCAGTGGAACAGAAGATGCTTGATCAGTGTTGCAGAACTGCCGAAAACAGTTGCTTAGCAACTGTGACCTTAGAGGTGAATTTCCATTGACCTTTTCACCACAGAGGATGTATAAACAACCTGGTGCTACTGAAAGCATTTTAAAGTCTATCTGAGGTGGTACTGTTTAAATTTCATATTACGCTAACTAACACATCATCCTGCTTCCCTTTTAATAATGTCACTTATTTTTAGAGGTGGTAACTTTTTCAGGGAGGATTTTCAACTTTTCCTGGCTCAATGTACACCATTTGTCAAATGCCAGTAGAATCCTGTATGAAGACTTTGAAGACCCCTTTTTTTTTTTTTTTGGGGAGGGCCAGATTGCTTTGATTAATTTAGGTGGGAAGGGATTAAATAAACCATCTGTATAGTGCACACGTTTCATGGGGAAAATATGAAGCCCCACGTTGCAAGTAAAATTCTCAAGTTATAAACTGGATTGGAACTTGATTATACAAGATGCTAAATGTACATATTTCATGTGTTTTGTAGTGTAGTGTGTTATTTTCCAGTCAAAATTTTGCTACTCTGTAACTTGCGCTGATTTCAGTGGCTTGAAGTGCAATTTTTCAGAAATGTTCAAGCCTGATCACTTTTTCCATAGACGTCCGTGGTAGAACTTCAGTAGGAATTCAGGCAGTGACTGACTGGGTTTGGGAAAAATTTAAACTTGTCAGGAGTTTATGGAAAGTTTTCTTGTTAGTTTTGTAGTTTTACGTTGCTTTTTTTTTTTTTCATAATTTAACATCTAGTAAACTTTAATATCTATTTCTTAAACCCACAAATGTATTTCTTCTGAAATATGGAACCTTCCTTTCCTCTCATCGCTTTTGTAGATTATAATGGTTCAATACTGAACTTTTCTCTCCACCTGCTTTGAATGGTGCTTGTGTGTATCAGAAGTCAGATCATGGCAAAGATGCATAGACTTCAGAGAAACTTAAAAGGTGTTGCTGCTTCACCAATATATTTTAAGGAATAAAATAGACAATTTTTCTGAACTTTGAGTTTCTGAAATGCCTGGTGTAAATCCAGTGTGATTCACGGATTTGTCGTAACAAAAACTACGTTCAAAGGTGTCTAAAGACAGTCACATCAGTCACTGTGCACTGCAGAGCCTGTAAGTGCCTGAGCAGTGTGTTGCTCTATGCATTGGTCTGGATCAGAGAGTAAATAAACTGTTTTCTGTTCTGTGTGTGCAGGTTTTAAAAACGGTATTTAATTATTTTTTTGAATTAATCAGTTAAGTGAACAATTGCATCAGTTGTTAAAAATTCAGTATTTCAGATGAAAGATTCTTGTTTTAAAGTTTTGTGAGCACCTAGTAACGACAAGTTAAGGAGCCTATAAAACTTAATTATTACAAGATTCTTTCCTTCTTAAATAATTAAAGATTATAAACTCTAGTTGTATAGTTATTGCTGACTTTTGGCACATACATTTATTTGCTCAGGGTTTAGCTTTGTTATCCTGTAATGAGTATTGCAGCGTATTTTATAGTGTCACGTTGTTTTAATAGCTTGTGTTGTAATATATAATGTAGTCTTTGTTTCTCCATTGAATAAATGTTCAGGTAATAAAAACCCAACTTTTTCCTTTCTCATTACAATCAGAAGAAATTAGGAGAGATCTTGATGTAAAGGCTAGAATACAGTATGTAAAATAGAGCCATTTGCAGTTATAAGCCTTTAAAGTGTCTGTATAATGCAGCATTCATCTTGAGACCAGGCAGTAACAAGTGTATTTTCTTTGTTTTATTGCAATAATTTTATCTGCCTTGTCTTTGGCATGTGTGTCCTTTTTTTTAGTAGAAACTAAAGTATTAATGTATTTGAATTAGAGAGACAAAGGAAATCAATTTGAAAGCCAGCTCACTCCAGGTGGTGGCTTTAATTAACTAGTAAGGTTGAAATTCTGTCTTGAAACAGAACAGAGGATTGGAATTATGAATTTGCTGTAATTTTAAAATAAAACTATACTCTGGAAAAAATCAGCCAAAATGGCCTTGTGGAGTTCAGTGTTTGTGATTTGAGCAATGTGAAAGGAGACTTGTTCAGTTAACACATTGCAAAGTTTTGTTTTGTTTATTTTGAGCTGTCAGTCCTGTGAATTTAGCTTGACATTTGAAAGGCAAATCATGCTAATAGTAACTGAAAATAGGTAGAGTAAGAATATAGTATTTATGGCAAGGAAAGAGTTCTCCTGTTCCTGGAGAGAGCTGCCTCGTTTTTTCCAGCATTACACTTCTGCCCAATGGGTGCACGGAGTTCATGGACTCAGGAACCTGTTTGTATTGTGATCCCTTTGAGGGTTAGTGCAGATTCTTGGATAGCAGGGTGCTGGGTTGTTATTGTTGAGAAAGGGATATCTGACATTAAAGTGGAATCTTCAGTGCGCAAGCTACAATGCGCACACGTGTGTGACAGTAGGGAGCGTTCTCCTCTTTCGGCACAACGAAATGGAGGAGAGCTGCAGGTGGTCAGGGTGCAGGATTAGTGCCTGCTCCCCTCAGGACATCCAGGCCCTTTGCTGGCACCTATCAGGCAAATGCTGGAGGCTCAGGGGTGTCTGACCACAGCTGTCTGAAGACATTGTCATTGAACATCTGTGACAAATAAGGGGTTTGTACCTGCTCTGCTCTTGCCTTCTACTTGTCTCATTCCAGAGCAGGGAGGCACGTGGTACTGGGGACAGTCTTGATTAATGAGATACTGGTTGTTGGGGTGTACTTTTATGATGACTTCCTGTTTTGCACAGAAGTTGTCTGATTTTGTTCTGCTACTGCCCGTGAATTGTTGAGGAGCCAAGAATCTGGATGGGAACAGGAATATTGTATTCAGTGCACATCTGGGCTGTAAGCTTGGGAGTGGGGAGGAGGTGAGCTGGGTATTCTGGAATCTTGCTGGGATACCCTTATACAGGTACCCATTCCCTTTTCTTACAAGAGTCCTTGTTTCCTCTCAGTTCTGTCAGCTTTCTGCTCTGCAGAGAGTGATTGTGAAAAGCAGTCACTTGTGGCTGCCGTGAACAGCTCCGTGGTTGTTTTGGAGGAGGCAGCTATTCAATAGCTGGACCAGCGCAGGGATGTGTCTGTAGTCAGCAAATGCATTGTTTCTGTCACACAAAAGGCACAAGAGCAACAGAATCAGCTCATGCAAACAGCATGAGCTCAGCTTCTCCTTGGCTTCTTCCTTGAATTACTTCATTCAGAGCCTTGCCGCTTCCAAAGTTCCATAGAGCAGCACTGCGGTGCTGTTTGAAACAAATTCCATCTGCTCTTTGACATGGACTTTCTGTCATTTAATACGGCAAAAAATACCTTGTGAATGACCTACCAGTTTATTGATATTTTCCTAGCCCCGCACCAGAGCTTTACATGGTTTCGCTCACATCTTCAATAAATATGAACAGGTTTTTATCACTGCCTTTCTCATGGTGTTGTGCAGGGTACTTGTTTTCATCTTGTGTTAAATATGAAAAATGAATTTGAACATTAGCAGAATCCATTTGGGGACCAGGACTTTTTATTATAAATAAAATTATTCATTAGTTATGTCCAATTTTTTTTTTTTTTAGTAGACAAGGTATTGATCTTTAGATTTGTGTTCAGGATGGCATAAGAAGAACTAGTACAAAAGGAACACAGCAACATTTGTAAATTGATTGAATGCAATATGTAATGACAGAGACAAACAGCAGATCTATGGCAATACTATATTATACAAAGCATTTTTCAGCAGTTTATTGAATTGGTTATTAAAAGGAACAGCCTTTCCAGCTGGGAACAGCAAGCTGAGGGTTATTGGGACCAAGCAATTTTATGGAAATTTGTGGTGGACAGTTTGGCTCCCTTACTAAGGGCACATGTATGTATGTGTGTGCAATAAATTAGAATGAACTCTTTGCAACAACTTTTCTTATGGGATTGATTATGAAAAGGTTTTTCCATTAAAAAAAAAAAAAGGTAACAAAAAAGGAATACTGTTTAACTCTGTTATATACTGAATTTCACTGGACTGTTTTGTATTGCTTTTTTCATAGAGATCTAAGTTTTCCCAGCAGAAAGTATTCTGATTGTGGGGAATAGACCATGTATAAAACCCCAATGCATATGATATTTTCTGGCAACTTCATCACTACGTGGAGTTAATGGTCATTATTTGTTGCCGTGGCCGTGTGCTGTTCTGTGAGTGACTGCAGCTTGTTCCTTTTATTAATGAGCAGAGAAAACATTAGTTGAACCAGATGCTCCCTTCAAAGGCTTGCTAACACCCCGAGCTGCAGCATAATTGTTCTGGGTCTGCTGCACGGGTGGGACAGGATCCAGGGTCAGGCAATGTGAGAACAGCATCTGCTCTGCTGCACAGCTTGTCTGGCTGGGAGCTCCCTGTCATCTGCTGTCAGAATTGCTGTATTGCTTGAGACTGATGGATCCTGTAGTGTCACAAATATTTTCATAATGCTTTCCTTAAAAGTTTTGCAGTTTAAAAGCAATAATCCATTTGATTAGTATTGTTTCTTTATATATTTTAAAAGTAGTTTTTCATTTAGTTACAGTCCTGACAGAGTTTCCATTGAAGATAGCACTGGAAAGAACAGTAGTATTCTGTCAAAAGTTTGATTGAAAACCATGGTATTTATCTTGTACATGAAATTTTAACTTTTCATAAAGTTACAGAGCTGGTTATGATTTTATTTTGTACATTATACTTTTATCATATCTGTATTTATGCTCCATAATTATGAATTTTATGGGTTTCAGCCCAAATAGGTGTTAATATTTGCCATAAAACTAAGATTTAGAAAATAAAATTCAGTTATATTGCAGAATATATAAGTGTATATCTACATATTGCAACAATGTACACTGCAGGTTTGCAACAACCTGTTAGACATATGTAAACCTGTGGGAAAGTATCTTTAGTGCTCATTACAGAGGCTTCCTATGCATTACTATTAATATTGGTTTGTTTAGCACAATGTTAAGGAGCAGTCGTGCTCCTTTTAGCTCTTTAGCAAAGAGCTAAAAATAAAGGGGTTTGGTAAAGGTCTGTAATTTAAATATGAGGCTGGAGATGCAAGGGAATCACAATGGAGACACAAAACGTTGCTTGGTACAATGAGGCCTGGACTACTTACATGAATTTTCCAAAATGTGCAATAATTCTAGAAGAAGGGGGTACTAGGAAGAGAATGCAGCTCTTTCGCTAGTGCAGAAAAGACCTCCTGAATGGGAAGAACAGTTATAAATGATGGATCTTATTTGAAAATGGGGGGAAGTATAGAATGTATCTCTTCCTCAGGAACACAGAGGAAATTCAGACTTATTTTATGTATTGTCAGTATTTGATAAATTGTTTTTGAGATACCAGACTGAAGCTGTTGAGAATCAGTGAAAACTCCCAACTTTTTTTACCTCAAATCTCCCAAATAAAGCTGTTCCATGGCTCTTACATGAGCAGTCCTGATCCCTCACATAGGACTTATTAATGCCTTATAACGTTTACTTGTGCAAATGAGAGTAAGAAAAACAGTTCCTGTGCTTAATAACATTTAGCAAAATTAAGCTGTGTTGTGCAGAGGGCAAGGAGTGGGACTGTGCCCTTGGCAGCACCGAGCCAGCAGAGCAGCTTTGCTGCATTGTTAAGCTCCCTCTGGGAAAAGGGCTATCCTCGAACAGCCCAAAGAATGACTGATCCGCTCTGTGTATGCAAACCACTTGAACTTCCTGGTGATAGAGAGGCCAGTTAATTATCTCAGGGCTGGAGTCATTTTGTTTGCAGTCTACAAACAAAGGGATGGTGTTTGACTCGCATTAAGAAATGCTGCTTCTGAAGATAACAGATTGAGGGCTCTGTGCACAAAAGCTTGTCTGTCTGACTTATTTGTGGGGATGGAGTTCAACTGTCTCATTTGGTCTGATAAAAATGCTTTCTCTCCCTTCAAATCGTGTCTTGCTTGAAAGGTGCTCACTGTTGAAAGAGGATGTCCTTCACCATAAGGATATGCAATTCTGTTTGCATTGTTATGGTTGCATTAATGTACTGGTATTGATGAAAATCCCATTCTAAATCCTTTGTGCCAGTATTGTAGGCAGAAAGGAAAAAAAGAATGGATGCAATGAAATCAGAAGTATTTCTTGCCAATTTGCAAATAGAGTAAATTACCAATTAAATGACTCATTTACATGTATTCAGCAGATCAGTGGTAAGAATTTCTCAGATTGTAGGACAACCTGTACTGGAAGAGGTGCTAGAAAAGCTGCTTAAGGCCACATAAGGGAGAGGCAGTAGCACCTAGGTTGGGCCCTGCTGCATCTCACCAATGCCATGCAGGGACGAGCGGTCTCTATTAGTCATGTGCTGAACCAACCTTCAGCCCTGACTGTGTGGAGAGTAATGAGATCTCTGAAAAATGGGCTTGTAAGCGGTGTCATAGTATGTTGGATCTATGCAATTAAATTTCTTGAGTACATTGCTAACATATACTAAAATTCAGCCAAAAAATTACAATTCCATTTTCGTCTAATCACTTTCATTCACTTGTTTGTCACTATCATTGATTGGAACTTATAAATGGCTTAAACCACATTATGCATGAACCTCTCTCCTGCTTTGTGTGTTTCAGGGGCACTCACTGTCCGGTTCTGAAGGTGTGTTACTAATGTTTGTCTTCTGAAAGTGGAACTGCTTGTCCTTACGAGCTCCAGGGACATGCAAAAGGGCTCCCATTTTGTCATCTTTACCCTCTTTATCAATTTTCAAAGCATGTTGCAAATGTAGTTTTAAAGTAACTGACTGACGTGAATTTAGCTTGAGGTTTCTGTCATTGAGGTGACAGAAATACCTGGTAAAAAGAATTTATTTTAGCATAGCAAGAAACCTGGCCAAATGTTTAGTGAGAAAAGGCTCAATCTAAGAGTGGAAGAAGTCAAGATTAAAAGGCAGAAATCAAGGCAATGTAGAAGGATATGAAATTAAGAGGTAGCAACTTTTGTATCAAAAGTGGCAGGGAAACTGAGGCAGGATTCAGAAAAGGTTAAGTGAGTGTTTCCTTTGAGGTTTAACACAATACTGGGCATTCTTGTTTTAAAAACTGAACAGGACTTCATTTTATCACTCTTTACAACTACATGAAAGGAGGTTGTAAAGAGGTGGAGATCACTGTCTTCTCCCGAGGAACAGTGAATAGGACAGAGGAAATGGCCTGAAGTCGTGCTGAGGTGGGGTTAGATTGGACATTAGGAAAAATGTATTTGTCAGAGGGGCTGTCAAGCACTGGCACAGGCTGCCTGGGGCACTGGGGATGTTGCCATCCCTGGAGGGTTTTAAATGACTTGTGGAAGTGGCACTTGGGGACATGGGTTAGTGGTGGCCTTGGCAGTGTTGGGTTAAGGGTTGGACTCAATGAGATGAAAGGTCTTTCCCAACCTGAACAGTGCTGTGATTCTATAAATAATGAATACTTTTAGTACAGCAGTTACTTTCTAGTCTAGTAGACAGCAAATTTGTAATTAGTGTGGTTATTGAACAAACCTGTAATTTTACCCTTTTTATCACATCAGTAAAATCCAAACAAATAAACGGACAGTAGATAGCAAATACGAAGGAGGTGTTTGCTGCTGTTGCACTTTTGACACTATGGAAAATTTAAGTACTTGCATCAGTAGCAGATAACCACAGGCTTTGCATTCAGGTACTAATTACCATGAACTTTAAAAAGAAAGGAGTACAAAGAAATTTTTTTTTCTCAGTGCATAACTGGATTTCAGTTCAGGTTTTCTTTACTCTTTTAAGTAGTTTCTGGCTAATGAAGGAGATGACAGTTACAAGCCATTCCTGTTACAGTTTGTGCACCTTTTGCCCTCAATATAGCCATTAGAAAGTGATATGCAGCACGCACACAGTTAACCAAGTCTGGGTAAAGTATTGCATGACTTGCTCTTACAGCAGAATATAATTAAAAGAGATGATTGGAATACATGGTTATTCATAATAGATGTCGCACAATTACCATAAGTAATGCAATACATGCAAAATCTCCATTTGTAATGAGAATAGATTTGCTGGAAAGTCAATTGGAAATTTCATTTATTGCTTATTGTTTCCAGCATATTGGGATATTTTGTGCTATTCAGTGTAATACAACTATGTGTTTTCTTCAAGAACATATTTGAGAGGCATCTGGCTTGAATTTCCTATTGCAACTCCTAAGAGGAGATCTAGTGGTCCAATGTCAATCTGTCATCTCTTTGTTGTGAACAGCCTAATATATAGTATTTTTCTGTTGAAACATACATTAATATTCCTTGGCATACTGTAATTATAGTCTAAAAAATAGTTTTCATAGTTTCACAAGTAACCATTTTGTACTCCTTATATTTAAAGACCCTCTATTGTGGTTTAACCCTGGTCAACAACTAACCACCACACAGCCGCTTGCTTGTTCCCCTCCAGCAGGAAGAGAGAGAGAGAATTGGAAGGATAAAAATAAGACAACTCAGTGGTTGGTATAATGACAGTTTAACAGGTAGAACAAAACCTGCTCACGTGAGCAAAACAAAACAACGAATTCATTCACTGCTTATGGGCAGGCAGTGTTCAGCCATTCCCAGGAGAGCAGGGCTCCCTCACCTGTGCCAGTGACATGGGAAGGCAAACATCATCGCTCTGAGCACGCCCTCCCTTCCTTCTTCTCATTCCTTCTTCTTTTTCCTTCTGCTTCCTTCAGCTCTGTATGCTGAGCGTGACACCACATGGGCTGGGATATCCCTGGGGTCAGTTGGGATCAGCTCTCCTGCCTGTGTCCCCTCCCAGCTCCTTGTGCCACGCCCAGTGTGGGGTGAGGAACAGCAAAGCAACAGTGAAAACATCCCTGAGTTATCGACAGTTTCCAGCACGAATCCCAAACTGCCCCATGGCAGCTCCTGTGAGCCCAGCCCAAAGCAGTACAATCTTCAGCAGCAAAGAGGGAAGTAAAGGGCATGCCAGGTACATGATAAATAAGCAGGAATGCTCCCTAAACATACAGGAATGAGAGAACAGACCACTGTGATGTGTCATCCTAGTGCCTTCTCCAGGACTTAAAGAGTGAGCTATAATGCCATAGCCTGATCCCTTCAGACTGCCTGGTGTAGATGTCAGTCCTTTGAGGGTAAATCCAATTTACTGTATTCCCTCAGTGAGTGCAGGTGCAGAGATCTGGACAGAGTCTAGGCACGAATACAGATTTCTTCAGGTGCATCTTCAGAAAAAAGCACAATTGCTTTACTCTGAAGCGATACCAGACTTCTGGATACCTGTGTATCTCAAAGCTAGCTTGAGTTTTGAGATGCAAGGCCTCAACTCTGTTGGGCTTCACCTTTTCTGGCATCTATTGTTTTTAGGTGGGACAAAGTCCTTCCCTCCCTGTTTACCTTCTCTGCACCATGCAGCACAGGTAACTCATGCCCAGTGATGTGCTTTCTCCCACTGGCTGCTCAGGAGGGGAGCACTTATAGGATCTCCCACTTTCTGTGTGTCCAACGCTGCTCACCTGTGCGTCTTCTTTTGTTCAGGGAACGTTTGCTGTGGTGTGAAGTGGTGAGACTGTCAAGTACAGTGATTCTAAGAGGCCCTATTAATTGCTTTGCAGAGCTTCAGCTGAGGGTCAAGCACCCTCTCTGAGCAGGTAATTGGGTAAATTATGTTTTAGTAAGTTGTCTTGCATAAAGTTAGATACCAATGTAGCAGACAATGGAGGCTTTGTTGTAAAATGAGGCTACAGTGGGAAGTGGAGTGCATAATTCATGGATACAGAGGCATTTTGCTTTATCACTCATACCATAGCAAGGTTTCTAAAGCTGCGCAAGTGTGCACAGTCTGCTATTCATTTGCTAATGTTATTTGACTTGTTATTTGTTCCTTAGAACCTGCTGACTTCTACTGTTTCTAATCAAAACATGAACCTTAGCATCGCTCAGTGATCTCTCTGGTGCAAATCTTCAGATTGTACAAAAAAGTTGAATATTCCTTTTCTGATGTTCCAGTGTAACGTTGTACTGCATTCAGATGAGTGACCTCTCCACAGAAGCTGCCTAAGAGCAGTTACTTTTAGTTCAGGATTGAATGATCTTTTCCTGTTAATAGCTGGAATGTATTGAGATGGCCTTGTTGCTGTTTGTTTCATAAAATTAGAAGTTGTGCGCAATGAGTATGGGTTTAAATAGGTGAATTTTGAAAATTTTGAAATTCTGCTTTTTATGGAGCCTGGTCTGATGAAATTTGTGTATCAGAATACAAGATTTTGTTCTGTTGTGTATGTAAAACTGTAACTATTTCTGAACGTATTTTAAAAATGTGTCATTGTTTCATTCAGTATTTCTTCTTCTGTCACTCTCAGGTAGAATTTCCTGGTTGTAGGGGAAGAATATATGATACAGATTATATATTTAGATTATGCCATAGAAATGAACATTGCCAGAGTTCAGACATTGCAGGTGTGGGACTGAGGGCACAGATTGCAGGAACACTTTCTTAGGCCCAGTTTGGCTAATGATGTTTTAGTTGGATAAAGCCTAACTCATTTGGGATTTAATTCACTTTACTACATTCATACACCAAGAATAAAGGTGAGAAAAAAATTGATAAGGATATGGGTCAGTAAATAAACTGCATTTCTGGCTGAGAAGAAACCCAGAGCCCAACTGTGAAAACATTACATTTCTGGAGACACTATTAAGTTCAAAATCATGTGGGATTTGGGAAGCAAGAGGGAGAAGTAGAGAAAGGGGAGGGGGAAACAGATTTGTTTACATGGGAACAAAATTTCCAGGAATAAAAGGCTTAGACTAACAATGACATTAATAAGAGCTACAGCTGTAAATCTGAAGCTGGAGATTCCTGAACTATGAGCAGGGATTTTTTGTTGTTGTTGTTTCTGGTTTTTTTTTTTTTTTTTAATACTGAGAGTAAACTTTTTGACTGAAACAAATTGCTGGAGTTGAGCATTTTTTCTTACCTGGTACTTTGAAATCAAGACTGAACTTCTCTTTAAGGTTAATAAGAACCTGTTATCTGTATGGAGGAATGGTAATGATGGAGTCTGGATTGACACGGAGGAATTCAGAATAGTTTCTTTCTCTCTCCCTCACTGACTGATGTGGACCGTTAGTGTGTCAGCAATGAGCTGTGACATTTTTTGCCATTCTCAAGCCGTCAAAATGGAATTTCATCTTTAGAAGAAAGATTGATATAACAAGGAAGGGAAGAGGTGCATTAGGAAGTGCAGTCAAGATAATTGGATAATCTTTCAGACAAGGAGTGGGTTCTATTTTTGAAGTGGTATCATTTACCTTCAAAAATAGTAATTGATAATTACAAATAAAGCAGCTTTATTGACTGCTTAACCTCATATTCCTGACAGGATCTTGAAAGGGAGCATAAAGTTACTCTATTTCTAAATATCTATTAATAGCTAATTTAGAATTTGTTAAAATTGTGCTTAACTCACATATTACTGATTGTATTTCTATACGTTTTAACACTTCCGTGAATTTCATTCATTGTCTGGCAAATTTAAATTAATTTGAACTGCCATCTGGAAAAAAGTCTGATGTTTTGGGATTTTAACTCTGCCTGTTGATGAGGACACAGCAGAGCATCTCTGCCAAGCATTACCTGCCTGTTGAACGTTTGGTGCAAGGACCACCAGCAATGCTGCAAACAATCCGATGCTTTCTTGTTAGAGCCAACTGCCTCATGTCTCAATAGTCTGTAGAAACTTTTGGCGCATTTGCAAAATGAAATTGCATGTGCTTCCCCTTGCCAATTACTTTAGCTCCAGGTAGTGCAAATTAAAGACAAAATGAAGGAAAACTTTTAAATTCAATTTGCATAGCTCTGTTGTGGTGCAGAGAAATTACGTTGGGAGTGAAAACTCTGTAAACATTTTGAAATAAGAGAAATGTATTTTTCAAATTACTCTCCTTAAAAAAAATTAGGGAGAGACTTGAGACATGGCTGCTTACACTGAGATGCAGAGGAACCAGCAGAATATTGCAAGAAAGTTTTTTTGGCTATGTTTTTTTCTTCTGCAGTCGTTTAGAATGAATGCAAAACATGGACTTGCCACCCTCCTTAGGTAGTGGGAAGACTTTCAGGATAAAAAAAAGAAAGCCACTTAATTAGCATCCAGTCATGTGGAAGGATGCTAATGACATTTCTGCTCAATTAATTCTTCCTTACTATGACCCTATCAATATTAATAAAATAAGTTATACTTGCTTGTCTTTCAAAAAAATTCTGAATTTGACCTGGAGAAAGTTCATCACAAAAATATTGCGGAGTTGTACAATTCTATTTTTATCAGTGATGTTAATGGAGCACTGCTGACTTAACATAATATTTTGCTGAGGCTATTTTAGCTTAGAAAACAATTAAAGTTTTACCTTTTTCTGTCAGGTTCCTTAACAAAATAAAATGAAATTCATCTAATGATGATTATGACTTGTTTATAAATACCTGTGATATTGAATATAATTTTTTATAGTGTAGAAACATCCTTCTTACATGAAATGTAGGTGTTAAATGAAAGAATCCAATGTTTTTTATAACATTTATTACATCTTTATCTAAAAATCTTAAGCTTGTTTGACCCATTTTTAAACTGCAAGGACACAACACGTCAAAATGAGGTTGTTTTTCTGTGTATGTGAATGATAATCTTAATCCAAACCTCCAGTCAGAGTCCAGGTCAGGCTTTATTCATCCTTAAACAAGAAAAATCGGATCCATTTATCTGCCATTCACAGTGGCATTGGTTGTTTTACTGTAACCCTGCTGTGTGGTGTGGATCCTTTATTCCAGTCGAGGACTGGTTTTTAACATTCCTTGGTGTTTTAGAAGCCCATGGATTTATCTGCTCATTTGTATCTGTTCCAGTGCTTGCAGAGTAGCAGACAGTCTGTAAATCTGACTGCTAAAACCAGGGCTATTTTCTGTGCAAATTAAATGGATGATTTTGTGTACCTGCCACAGTTAAGAATTGACAGAATTATACGTGGGATCTATTTGGAAATGTAATGGGGTTTGATCCTCCTTAATTTAAACACCAGGATGCATAATCATGAATATTTTGATATGAAACGGATAGAAAGAATCTGGCAGCGCTAAACGAAAGTGTAAAAAAATTAGTATTTTAACTAAGCAGTAGAAATGCAAGGTCCTCTTCCTCAAGTGCAAAACGATGGCTGTTGTACCTCTGTACTCCAAAAATCGACTGCTTTTGAGATATCTGTTCCTCCATTTTTTCCACATGGGGGCATGGTGAGGGAGCAGGGGAGAAGAAATGATGTGCAATCGAGCTTTGAGTCTTTTCTCAGATCCCCCTTGATCTTTAACCATCACATTGATGGTACCTGAACGAATTTAACTTTGTACCTCAGCTAAAGTGTTGTCCATAGGGGATCATTTTATATTGCCTACAAGACATCAGAGTAAAGAAAATAATGCGATTTGATAACTGTGTTTTGTCACGATTGAAAAGGCACAGAGAGATGCTCTATTTGTCTTTCTAAATAATGAAAGTTGAATCAAGATTGTCATCTGAGCTGTCAGAGGATTCAGCAGCAATAACTATCTTCCATCTCATTACTTCTCCTTCCCTTTTGAAACTTTTTAATCTTTGCAAGAAAAATTGTCAGCTGTGTAGATCTCCGGTGTTTGTTGTGCCCATTTACCGCACAACATAAGGATACGTTCTTACTTCTAAAGCCTATTCCCCAAGCTGGTGATTTTGTGAGATGACAGTGTTCTCACCTGTCAGACACCTCCTGTGTTCCTTATCCCTGCAGGGTTTAAAGAGAAAAACCAGTAATTTACCTAATCCATGCTCTTCATCCCTGCAGGTTTGAAGAGAGGAAAATAATGATTTACCTAATCTAATTCCGTTTTTAATTCCTATTTTGGTTTGAAATGGTGGTTAAGGTTTTTTCTGCCATATATATTTAGAGGCTTACATTTTTCAAAGCCATTGCTGAGATGATGTTGAGGGTCTCCTGTGATAATTGTTTCCACTTGTGGACAGGGGCAGTTTCATTAACTTTGAAAAGATCAGTATTTGTCCTTCTTAGCAAGGTGTGCATACTTGTTCTTCTTAACACTGTACCTGTTGGTCAGCAGTCACAGACTGTTGTTCTTTTCTACCTACAAGGGGTAGAGGATAGCTTTGAGAGAAAGATACTCTGAAACATAGGGAATTTGAGAATATTTTCCAGTTGGAATTCACATATTTGGGAACATGTGACTATTAAAAACATGTGCTTTGTTTAATAACTAAAAATGCCACTACAAATGCTGAACAGAAGAGGAAAAAAATGTGGAGGTTTAAAATGTGTTCTGTGTTTGTCATGAGAGACACTGGACCTTTGACCATCCCACTGTTGCAGGGCTGAGGAGGTGCCATGTGAATTCCTTGTCCCATTGTCCTTGTTGCTTGTATTGGAGCGCAGTGAAAGCCAGCAGACTCATCTCAAACTAATGTTATTCCAAATCTTGAATCTAATTTTTGTTGGTTGTCAGTTGAGCTGCTGCACTCTGCAAAGCCTCTGCTGTCAGAGCCACAGAATTCTGAATATCTGTTTAAGAAGGTCCTTTGTGACCTTCTAATTATATTTCATGACAGTCTTGCTTTGCTCAGTATAATAATGAAACTGAAAACTTCCAAAATTAGTTTTAATATAAACATATATTATATGCAACACAGTGATAAACCTCGTAAAACTGCCAGTCCCACTGAGTAATTAAATATCATTACCTGTAGTGACTGCTGGATTGTCTGTCGTTTGTTAAGGAAAGGGAAGCATAAGTGTGCTGCATATATTGAAAGCAATTCAATTTGCCCACTTAGCAGCAAGGTTTAAGATTGATTTCAGTTGCATGATTCATCTTACAATATTAGTAGTTTTGTGCCATTTGATGTAAAAATATTATCCCTAAAATGTTTTTCATTTTATATTGTTGAGGCTTAATTTAACTCTAAAACTTTCTATGCAGATTCAGTTGAAAATTAAATTTCAAATACCCATGCCACATGAAAGAAAAAAGAGGCAATCATCATCTTTCTGCCCTCCTGCTTGGAGTGCTGGGCACACTGAATCCCGAGGATGTGACACAGGCTGCTGTTTTCTTTAGGGCTTTAAGTCTGCTCTGTTAGACGCCGATGCCCAGGGCCTGGCCTTCACCACTGTGCAGTGTTTGGTAATAAGGATGTGATGGTGCATTTGGCACTGACAAAAGGAAGAAGAGAAGTAATTAATTAGGTTTGACTCTGCAGATGACAGTGCAGCTCAGATCACTTCAGAATATAAAAATACCACAAATGATAGACATTTGGAAGTAGTTTCCAGTAAGGGAAAAATGTCTTTTTACTGGAAAACAATTTTACTGAAGCTGGAGAAATAGTAAGGAATAACTCAGAAACTGGTAGACTTTTTATTCCGAGTTCCCTCCAATACCTTTAGGCAGATATCAGAGATTTAGAACAGTGAAGAATAGGTAATGTGAAGGAAAACAATATTTTTTTCCCCAGTTCTTCAGAAAGCAAAGAAAGATAATTAAAATTAAATAAACTTTTTAGATCAGCTTGTTGTATATGATGGCAGTTATTTACTCAAAATGTCTCAAGTTATTCTCCAAAGCTGTATTGGGTTGGCTGTTTCAGCTATATTTCTGTAAATTAGATGCCAACAGACATACATTGCTCTGAGGCTGGACTAATATGGGGAAGGAAACTGGATAATTTACTCAGGTCATGTTCAACAGGATTCTTGAAATTTTGCTAAACTTCTCTGGTTTCATACATGACTGAGTTGATTTTAATTACTTAAAAGCACATTGCCCATCAGTGGTTCAAGCTAAAGAACTGAAGAACATAACTGCTGTAATCGAATGAATTTTCTTCTTTTCCCATACATAAAATACTGTAATAAATTAAAGACAATCTGATAAAAAGGTTGGTTTGGTCTTTTAATATTAGACTCAGACACTCATTTAGGAAGCAGCCAATTTGTAGCTAAGAGGAAAGTTGGATTTTAATAAGCCTTTTGTAATCTGGTAAACTACACTAATCAAAAAAAGGTCTTGTTCCTACTTGTACTCTTTGTAGATTTGAAACACATTTTTCCTTGTATTAATCTTTCAATTTCTCTGCCCATTGTGCATGTGTGTCATTTAGATGACTGTGGTGGAGTGAGGATGCTTAGTAAAGTCGTAAGGACTAGGATTTCTTAGAGTCCTCTTAAATCAATATATAGCTGCTGATGGCTGCTTAATGGCTAAGAACCTCTTAGTGTTTTCCTTGACAATATAAAGGGTTTTGATGGGAGAAAAAAAAAAGTTGTATTTATGCAAAACAAGTCTTTTAAATTCCTTCCTGTAGTAGTTTGGTAGTAACAATTTACACTTATAACCCAGACTGAGCTTAGTTTTTTTGAATGTTAGGTATCAATAAAATAGAACTCTTTTAATGCCACAGCTGAATATGCCTCATTCAGTTTTCTTATGTTGATTTTGATCCACTGCAGCAGATTTTGAGTTGTGTTGAGATATACTTTAAATCACTGCTTTCAAGAAGAAGAAAATATTACTGACAACAAATTTTCTCGTCTTTTTTTCCTGTCTGTTTCCTTGCATAAATGCTACATTCTCATTTTGGATCCAGATAGCTTTAGTCAGCAATCAGTTTCCTGTGGCAGTTATGTCTCAGTGTTTGAGCCCTTGTTAGGATCACTGAGTAACCCATAGTAACAGCAGAAAATATGATAAACTTGCTTGGTGTGTGAAGAATGTGGTGTTTTTAGGTGTATCAAGTGAAATCTTCACATCAGGATTTGCTAGAGCTGAAGAACTACTGTTTGAAGTTTCAATATATTTGTCACGAGCAAATATTCAAAATCATGATCCTTCTTTTAAATGGAGATGCATCGCACAGACTCCGAAATCTAAATGATATGTGCTAGTTTCATTTGGAAGTATAATTAAGGTGTATAATGTCATTTAACTGTTTAATGAACTCTGCATAATGTAATGGAATACAAATATTTGACCTTCCTGACAGTGACTGATGGATTGAAGTTGCACAGCATGATATCATTAGAATGTCAAATAACATCATTATTCATGATTATCAGGAATTATTCAGGTGAAATGGCAAATGTAATGGAAAGCTATTATTTTTGTGGGGGCCGCAGATTGACTTTCTTTGTCAGTATCAGTCTTTTGATGATACAGGGGGAAGATACTCAGATTTATTGAGCTACAAAGAATTAATGTTATAGGTTAAACAAATGTCAGTAATATCAGAAAAGTATTTTCAGTAGGTCATGTCATGTATTAAGAGTCTAAGAGTAACTACTAGAGGTAATGTTTTAACTTTTGGTTCTGCTAAATATTAAAGCCGTCTTTAGATTACATGGTTTTGCAGCATATAAATGTATCAATAACCACTATTTTCTGGCTGGCATTTTTTGATCAGCAGAAAGGAAAAATACCATACAGAGTCTTTACAGCAGAACTGCAATTTCACCCTCTGTTCTCAGAGGCCTAAATTCAGAGCCCAGACTTTTGTTCTGAGAAAATTTAAACTGAAATCACAACGAGGTGTTTTGACTTCACTTAAAACCTCAAGAAGTTGATGGCCTGGGTCAGGAGGTACCATATACTTTGGAAAAGGCCACTCAGATGCCTAAAGCTGACACTTCTGCAATTTGATGAATTATAGAAATAAATGCTGAGTAACCTCTGCTGATTTTGGGTAATTAAGATCTTACACCTGAGACCTGACTGAGCTGTGAAAGTACGTTTTGCCTGTTGGGACAAAAACTGTGACAATGTTTTATCATGTGCTTTCTGCTGGATCTGAGTCGTGCCAAAAGTTCTGGTTTTGGCCCTGACCTGCAGATGCCAACCATGCTGTTCCCTCCAGTGAGAAGTGGCAGTGCTTAAGAAAGAGCTGAAGGAGTGGCTGCTGTTCACAGTGAAAACAGGATGAAACTGCAAATTATTTAACTGACTGCACAGAACAAGAAACTTTCTCAGGATTCCTGGAATTTCCATAGAGTTTGGGTGGTGACGGTGGTGTCTGTAATGAGTATTTTGTATACAAATTGTCTTTTTATTACTAAGAGGTGGTCTAGAGACAGGTCAGTGGCTGCAGCATGGTATGGCAAGGGCAGAGCAAACACCTGGTGAGCAGGAAAGCTGTGTGGTGGTGGTTGCATGATGTGCTGTAGGACCACATTAATGTCATTTTAGTGTCGGGCCAGGATTGTGCCTTGGCTTTGCGTTATCTGTTAGGTGTTGGTAGATTTAGTCAGGGATAGATGTCCCTACTCACCTCCTGGCACAAGCACTTCTAAGCTTTAAAAATCCCTGGTAGGCCATGGTAGATGGCTCAGACTGACCACCCTCTTAGTTCCTAGAGCTGCCTGGGTAAACACATGCTGTCTGAAGATGTCAAAACAACTACTGCCTTGGTGAGGTACCCCTACAGTTTAAGCACATTCAGCATGGAATTTTCAACAATTGGCTTTTGTTGTACTTTACTGTTCAATTTTGCAATTTCTGTTGAGTTCTATACAGCCTTAGAGGAAGTGTCTCTTTTTTTTTAACCCTCCTTTTTTCCCTGCTGTAGATATATTGACAGTAATTGGGAGTGCTTCTTGATTTGTATATTGAACTCGAGTCCCAGTCCTAATGCTCGAATTTACCTTTTGTTCATGATGTGCAAGTCTTAAAACCAGGCTGAAGTTGGCAGCTTGGGAATTTATGTGGAAGGATGTTTTCTCTTAAGTGCCCGTACAATGTAAATGTGCTTGAATGGGCTGACAGAAGGCCAGGTGATTTCCAGTACCTATTTTCAGGGTGTTAAAACCTTTGAATATTCTTTTGCTCCTTGCTGCTCTGGGCTTCTACCTCAGTCAACAGGTTTTCAATCTCACCAGAACTCCCACTTCACAAGTTGTCAAATGACTGCTCAAGCAGGAAATGGGAACCTTGAACACGGCATGTATGATTTGAGGTGTGTGTTATTACCAGGGAGCTGAAAAGTAGCCTATCCTTGGATATGCAAAAGATGCTGAGATATAACCCTGGACTGATTAGGAAAGTATGGCAATGAGAGAGAAGTTATTGTTGCCATATTTTCTTTTTCTTTTTAAAGCACAGGAATACAGTTAGAAAACTTTGGGGTTTTCCAGCTGTTCATCCCCGCAGCAGCTGGGTGGGCAGTGCCTTATATGCCAGGGGCTGTAGCTGCAGCCGTGGTGTGGCTTGGTGGCAGAATGGGGACAGCGTTTATCAGATGCTTCCAAGCTGAACGTTATGCATATACAGAGTGTGTTGCTCCTCTGAATACAGAGGATCTTGGCTTGCAAAGCAGTTCCAGAAGAAAAATCCCTGTGCCAGCAAGTTGCAGGCCAGAGCCAAGGGCACTGGCCGAGTCATGTGTACAACATAAACAAATTCCTGTGTGGTTTTCAACATCATGTTCTGTTATCTTAGTGCACTTAGCTTACAGAACAGAATAAAACAAACACAGAAGACCAGTCAAGGCAGTGTTGATCTGACCTCTGTGTACTGCTGTGAATAGTCCCTATTAATTTAAGGTCTTTTTACTTATTCAAATGCGGTCACTTAATAAAACTACATTTGAGTAGGACTTTGTAGTAGCAGATGCTGCATTTATATAGCAAAATTATAATTTTAAAGCTTTATGAAATCATAAAAGACATTATTACGTATTACTGTCATTGGTTACACATTTATAATTTATTCTAAATAAAAGGAATGTTAAGTGGAGGGTTAATCCATTATTTTTTCATGGATTCAGTTGTCTTTCCTAACTGAGGTTGCCAGTTTGGGCTAAATTTTCAAGGAAACAAGTATTAAGGATTTTGGATGTGAACATTTATCATGTGTGTACCATCATAACATTTACCTTTTATACTTCAGGCCGGAAGAGTTAGTTCCCTGCCAGATTTAGCAGAGGGGCAGATTGTATGTCAAAAGTAAGTAGGCAGCAGAGTTGAGGAGAGATACTAATGGTGATCCAAAATGAAGATTTTACAGGGTTTTGCCTTTTATTAGACCGTAGAGAAATTACATTAAACCGATTCCTTGAGGCATAGATCCATATGAAAACAGTTCGAGTTTGGGTGGGTTCTTAAATTATTTTCACTGCTTATGAAGCCCTTTGTTTATTGTATCATTAGTAGCACAGAAATGGAGAATGTCTTCCTATTTAAGAATCATATTTCTCTTGAAGCCTTTGAAATATTTCAATAAGCATATAATATTGTAATCACACTATAGCTTAGAATCCATCTGTATGAGAATGTCATTCATACATTCAGATACTCCTGGTACCGTTGATCAGGCATGTGTTTTGTTTTCAAGAACCTGCAGCACTAGTACAATGTAATTTAATTTAGCTGCTGCCATTCTCAGGTTAGTTTGTTGCTTTAGTCCAATGCTTGTGCATATGTTATCTTGCTTGATGACACGGGAAAAATTGAAATGGATTAAAATGCATTTTAATGAATTATAATTACCTGAATTCATAAGATACTTTGAAGTAGAAATAGCTTTGTGAGCTGTTAGAGTTATAGGAGCAGATCTAAATTCTGTAAGGGTTATCTTTGTCTCAAAATGAATGATAAGAAAAACTGAGTTACGATATGGAAAATAAACATGAGATTTAGACGTTTTTAGTCTTTTACCTTGTCCAGTGCAGGTGACTCAGGTTTTCCACAGGAGGATACATTTGCTGTAGACTTTCCTGAAAGAGGAAAGAGGAAATTATGCCCAAGTGTCCTCTGTGGTGTCTTTTATCTCCTTGTGCAGAGTGTGTCAACTCCTTTTCCTTTGGCTAGTCAGGCCAAACAAACCGCAAACAAAGAAAAGCCCGAATTTAATGGCTACTTGTTGCCTCAAAAAATAGTAGGGTGAAAATTGCATCTCAACAACTTTTTAATGTCTATTACTGGAGTCAGGGCCTGCGTTCAGCACCTACTTTGCACTTCAGTTGTTAACAACTGCTGTGGTCCATCTTGGAGTCTCAATCTTTTCTGCTGGCTTGTAGGGATTCTCAGGTCTCTTATAGTGAATTTAATGGAACAATAGTTAGCTTTGATCGAAAAGATACTGTTTTCGTGTATAATAAAGAAAATCTCCAGTCTCCTAGGACTTGCTTTCTTTAGTTTTCCATCCTGCCCTACCATAGATCCAAGTAAAAGTTTCACATACTTATTATAAGACTATTTATATTCATGACTATTTCTATATAGAAGCAACAAAATGAACTTTTGAATAATACCTTCATTAAAATTAAAAATGAGCTTTTAACAAGTCTGTTGTTTCGATGTAAATATGGAGTAAGGAGAACACTGCTTCATCTTCAGGATACTGGTATTTAATTCAACCTTTTTTCTTCATCTTCAGGTAATGTTGATTTTCCAGCAACGTAGGGCTACGTACTGTAAACACAAAGAGATATTAGAGTGATTACGCACAGAGTACGTCTCATAAATATCTTTTCAGTCTGGTTTAGGCATTAGAACAAGTGCTGTTGTAATGGCACATGTAGTTCTGTTCCTGATGTAGTAAATTTTAAGGGATCAATAACAGCTTAAAGACAGAATTAGTAGCTACCTCACATGTCTCCATATGAATGTAATGGCTGTCTTATCTGTGAGGAGCTGATGGCTATAAAATGAAATGCATTTAAATAAATGCCTAAAGATGATTAAAATATCATACAGAACCAAAGCACTTCAGCTGTAGATAGTCGTTAAATTGACCATTAATAACTTACAATATAAGGGAATATTACTGTATTCATAAATTTTGTATGCAGATTTTATTAAGCTGGCATATTATATGAATTGATTCCCTGACACCTTCTGGCTGTGGCTGTATAGATAATAGTGTCTTGTAGGAGTTTTCTATAATCTGGGAATTCTGATTGACTGTTTCTAGCTAGAAATTAGAGTTTTGTACTGGGTGGCAATTCTTTCAACCAGCTGGCAATCAAAGAACATAAATAAGGTGTTGTGTTTAGAATGACCATAATGTTTTGTCAGCATTTCTGTCACAAACTTCTTTTCTTCCAATGCTTATAACCACCATCATAGGCGTAAGATGCTCTCCGAAATTTAAAGACGTTGCTACCGCCAGCTCCTTGCATGATTCGGCTGTGGGATGCAGGCTTTCTCTCCAAGCTTCTTCAGCCTAAACCAAGCTCTTTATCTGCTAAATTTGCCCAATGCAGAATTTCTTGATACCCAAGTACACACAAAGGAATGCTCACAGACAAATTTCCATGGCAACTCTGGAGTCACCTCTCAAAAGACTTTATGCTGCTTTTCTGTCCAGCTCTTTCACAGTACTATTACCAATAAATAAACTGAGAATTAAAAGACAATTTATTTCAAAGCATATGTTTGGCAGGTGTTTGAATGTCACACAGTGACTCTGTAAGGATCTGCTGGACACTGAATTATCCAACTTCTTATTTTTAAATACATTAAAGTGTAGCTGTTTAGTGACAGTAAATTAAGATAAATTAATGAGAAACTAACAGAGAATATTTGAGTTAATATTCCAATAAGCAAAAATTTACTTGAAATTCACTTAAGAGTGCTTGAAGTAAAAAATGAAAACATGAATCCCAAACACTCTCATTATAATTCATAAAAGGAAGTAAATGACAAATGATTGGGAACCTTCACCACCCTAACATGCTTCCATATATTTTTCATCTCTCTGATGGATGCTGCCTCACCTTGCTAAGGTTAAAGTATTTGTTGGTGATTGTATGTACATTACTGCACATAGTCCTGGTGGGAAAGTGAATGAGGTTTGAAAACATGGATGCTGGAACTTTGGCAGTATTGCCAGGCTTGTGTAGGGGAATGGTGGGGTTGGATATAGGGTTCTACAGGAAGGGACTTAAAAAAATTAGCCTAGCAATATTTCTTGCTTTTTGATGAAGGATTGTTACTTGTACTGTTCTAAACAAACATTAAAGAAGTAGCAAACTAAAGCAACTAGAGAATCTATGTAGGCAGTGATACATGTTAAAAAATAAAATACAAGGAACTCATAAAAAAGTTTTGTGTGTATCTGAATGTAGAAGAAGCTGCCTTGGCCTAATAAACTTTGGCTTGGTGTTACAGAGTTTTCCCCTCAGCTGTATGCTTACTTTGATACGTTTCCTCTTGCTTCTCTTTCCTGTAAGAAACATTCCTACACCTGACAGACAGTAACAAAGCAGTCCCACTGAGCCCAGCGGGGCTAGTCAGGGCGTGAGAGTCAGATGTTGAGTGTTATATATTACACTGGGTGTAACATATATATATATATATAAAATGTAAAATATATATGTATATCTATATATATTTCAGCTGGGGTTTAGGTGGATGCTCGTTGTGTAGCAGCTCCAGTGGAAAGATTAGATTGTCCTGCTTTGGAACTGGTCAAACCTGCAGCTCTCTGAGCTGGTTGGGTTTGCCTTCTCCCTTGGGTGCTGAGAGAACCAAGCACAGCAGCACTGGAGGGTGTCATTGAGCAGTGCAGGAGCAGCAGGGGGACAAACCAAGAGCTGGCGTGGCTGGGGGGCTGAATCCCATGTGCTCTCCTTTCTGCACTGCTGGATATTAAACAAGGAAAGGATGGATTATGAAGACTTTCAAATAGTGCAAGTGATACACATATATGAAGTATATTAGATTGAGGAGTTGATAAATATTACAAAAGATGTCTGTAACCTATTTCTCTTTGATGTGCCAGAATGCTTCCTGCCATACACGTTATCTTTGATACATTGAACTGATATTAAAAAGTTTTATGTCTAATCCTTTCATTTATGTTGAGCTTTGCAACTAGAAACACTGGATTTTAATTTAAATGAACTCTTTATATTGTTTAAAAAACCACACTTAACTAGCTGAGCAGAAATAGCATTTTTGCCAATCAAGTTTATGCTCGTCTTTGAAAAATTTTTTCTTGCCAACAAACCATATTGGTGTCAGAAAGTCAAATTTTGCAATTGTTTGATGATGTTCTTTTTATTTTTTTCACTATGTTTAATTGAAATTGTGGAAACATAAGCATAAAAATGCTGAGGAACCTGTCACGTAGGGTGGTGCCTTCTCCTGCTCGCTTATTTTTGGTGCTTCAGCTATTCCTTTCATGCCCTATATCATTGCTTGCAAAGCTAAGGCTGAAAAGCCAGGAGATGTTGGACATGAAAAGAGACCTAGTAAAATATCTAGATAGAGAAGGCTGCTGACTGAAAAAAATCAGAAATTAAGACAAAACTAAGCAAGAATCCTGGTCAAACCTTAGAAAGTAATGTTAGAGATGAGCTTAACAACAGTCGCCATGTGTGCTGCTTAAACCAGTTGAGTAGAAACAACATTTTCCTTCTTATATTTTAATTTGTTGAGGATGGAATGAAAACTTTCCAAATATTTTTGTTTTGATTCAGTCGAGAGGGTTTGTTCTGTTCTTGAACATAAAAGAGTATTTGTAGTATTAACACAAATATAATTTCGGTTTAGGAGCCTAGAATTATTAAAATGTGTATTTCTGAAAAATCAGAAATATTATGTTAATAAACACTATTTTAGTATATCTTCTTAAGGGATGCTTAAACCGAAATTTTCTTGAACTTTTTCTTCTTCAAGGGCAAATGTTCACCGCCTTCCATTGCTGACAGGCTTCTCCAGTTAGCCATCTGCACTGAATTTCTATTCCTGTGTCCTTGTGCTCTTCCATTTTAGCGTTGAAGTCTGTAAGCAAATGTCTTATTGCTGTTGCATCTGTTCTGGAGGGGCTGTAAGAGCATTGCCCCATGTGCTCTGTAAATACTGGTGAAGAAAGGGAGAAAAAACTTACACATCACACCTTTGGCAGTGGGAGTAAAGGAAGAGATTTGTTTTCCCATGCAGTATCCCTATTCTGCCTTCTCTTTCTTCAAGCCTGTTAATGAAAGACAGATGTACTTTCTAGACACTGGAAGGGCAGTGAGTCTCCAGAAGTGCAGAAGCCAGAAGAATGAGAATTTCCAAGTTGTTTTCGGCCTTCCCAAACTATTCATAATGCTCAGAGTGTGTCTTTGAGCATTCCAGCTGGAAGAGCATGGTTTAGTATCATTAAGCTGAATTGTGCTAAATCTGTTGTTGCCTCCCGGCAGATAGCAAAAGGCTTTGAGGAAAATTTGTCCAACATTGCTGTGTACGCTTCCAGCAGGTTGTTACATGGCTTTGATGGATAGGATACAGGTAGGAAAAATCACCATAACATCTGGAAAAGCAAGAATAGAGGCAGAGATATTCTTCTGGAAGAAGGTGACCACCTAGAGGTGCTGACAGATGGTGAATAAACAAACTTGTCATGTGATTTGATCAACTAATTACGGTTTTGGACCACATAGCGCAGCGATATCAGGCCAAAACCAATCTAGATTTGTTGCTGATTTGAGAGTACCTGGCACTTTGACTCAACCTAATCTCTGGTGTGTAGCTTCCACCTCAGCAATCATGATGGAAGAGAATGTCGTTCTGTCCCTGACACTTTGTTGTCGTAAATACTGTCACGATGATATCAAAGTGAAAGTCACTATCAAAGGAGGCACCGAGGTTATTCTTTGAGGAGAAGTTATAACTTACACCCATTCTGCCTTAGACAATGATGGATTGCAATGGAATGTTCAAATAGAAAAGAAACTTTTATCAAGGCATGAAAAGCAATGTGCTGGAGAGTAATAAGACACAGTGGGGAGGGAGAAAAATCATCAGCAGGAACCTTGACTGTCAGAAGGTCTCTGAGAGTAAGATATGCAATCAATGTATTTCTAGTCTGTTACACCTTGTTTTTTTAAAATTTAGGGGTTAAAACCAACACTGCTGTATAGGAGAAGAGTTCTATGCTTGTGGAGAATTTCTATGATATGATTTAATAACCATTATTGGAATCCCTGAGAGTCCTTGACATCTGGGAAATTAAGGCCTGAGGGACTTCATCTCTGAGCTTTGCAATTCTAAAAAGTATGCAGCATTTTTTACTTGTCTTATTGATGGTAACAAATTAGACTTAATCCAGATTTATCTACTTTTCCTGAAAAATCAGGACTTAACTGAGTTTTTTAATAATATGCACATATTATTAATGAAACTTGATCTACTTAATTTAACATGAAGAATAAAAGCAGACTTTTCTCTTGCATGCTTTGGCATTCAGTGAGGCAAATGGTAGATGCCAATTTTTGTGAGGAAGCAAGTAATGTTTATTCAAGCCTCTTGATTTTCCTGCAATTTATGGGATATGATAATTGCTGCAATTTTAAGATCAAAAAACCATTTCTATTCATTTGAACGCTAATATCTTTAGGGGTTTGGGACTTTTCTATTAATCCAAAATGTACAAAGGCTTAAAAAAAAGGAAATCCCAGAATTTAGCAATGAGTTTGAAGGAGTGCATGAAATATGATGGTTCTCTGTGTGAAATGAATATCATGGAGAGTTTTATCAGTAGGGTTGAATTAACCACACTGGAAATCCATGAATTGCCAATATCGGAATAATGAAACTTACGTCCTGTGCTTCAATATAATGGACTGGAAATGAAGGAAATGTATGTACATGTATACAAATATGCAGTTTGAGAATTTAGAAAGCTATTATTAAGAAAAAGCTATTATAGTTTTATAAGAAGGTTTCTAATTCTAATGAATGAACTCTTTAACATGCTGGTAATGCTGCTTCATTTAAATTGAAAATAAAAGATGATATGAAAAGACTATTCCCCAAGTGGTATCCATGGACTAGAAATCAATGCAATTGGCAGAAGCGCTGTACTTTAATCTTTGTGCTTTCAAGAATCAGTGCTATAAAATGTCTCTTCATTTCTGGGTGTCACACTGGAGAAGTGTCTGCAGCCTGTTCCTGGGTGAGGCTGTGCCCGGTGAGGCCACGTTGGGTGACAGGACAAGGGCAGGCTGGTCACTCTTGCACTCTCTGGTGGCAGTAGCTGTGAAAAATGCTTTTTCCTCTAGATGGTTCTGAAGTTTTGTCGAGCTGTGGCTTGTGCTCAGGACAAGCTCGCACATCCTTCTTGGAGAACTTGTTACACTGTGGTTGGCCCAGGCCTCTTTTCCATGGTGGTTTGCTGTGTGATCTGTTTGCTGTTGGCCCAGGGCAAGCAGTCTCTTCAGGGTGCAAATTCCATCCATATTGTGCCACTTCCTGGCACCTTCCAAAGGCTGTGTAAAGGCCACTGACAGACTTGCCAAGGTGATGTGGTTGGGGCTGGAGTTGCTGCTCCAGGCTGCTAGGGAGCATAAATACTGTATTTTGTTAGGAACATAGTTGCATGATAGGGCTTTAATATCTGCAGCCTTATGTATCTATTTTTAGACAGTCTCTTTTTTTGCTATCTAACAAAAATCACTGGGATTAAACAATAGAGTATTTAATAGAGTTGATAATATTTCCCCTAGGAAGTGCTTTCACTAATGACCATGTCCATAGACTCTTATCCTAGATCCCGTACCTGTTAATGTTTGATTACAATTAAATATCTCAAAAATGGACCTCACTCAGCACAACCAGATTATGGATTAAAACAATGAACTGTAATCAGACAAGAGCAAAAGCACATGCTGCCAAGTCCTTCTAAGGGGATGTTTCTCTGGGTGATACTGCAGGAGTTCACAAACTGTGGAAGTTAAAATATGACAAGTCAGCAACATAAATTTAAAACCAGTTTGTTGAGTGCAGTTAACTGCAAATTTTCCATGATATTACCTCATTCCCAAATGCCTATTTGCCAGTATGTTAAAATATCAATTGTGTGAAACTTTACTGTAATTTTCTGGTGTCCTTAAGCAGGAAGACTATGGAACTCAAATGCCGTTCGTGTTTTCTCTGAATTGGTGGTAGTATAACCTGAAAGGGTCCTCTAGACTGAAGAACATTAGAAAAATTAGCCAGAGCTAATCTGGGACAGAAAACAGCACAAAAATTTACCTCCCACTCTAATGACAGCATAGGACCCCAAGAGTTTAATGAACTGGGTGCCTAAATATTTTAATATGCAAGTTTTCACATTTTGCAGATAACTGAGGCATCTTTTAATGTTTTAATGCCATAAGATTGGGGGGGCGGGGGGAAAGAAAGAAAGTGCTAGGGAAAATAATTCTGGGAGGAAGAGAAACAAATCTGCTAGGCAATTGGAGAGGCTTCCTACTGAGAAGCAACATCTGGTAGGTGTCATACTTTTGATAAATTTTCCAGGAAGCTGTGTCACTACAAAACAATGGCAAATGGGCTTTCCTGGGTATAAGAACTTCCTTTCCAGTTTAAGATAAAGCCTCACAGTCCAAACTGAAGAAAGAAAGAACGAACAGCTGGCAAGGTTTAAAGCTTGGTTAACATAGAAAAAAAGGAAGGAATGGGTTCACTTCCTACAGAATGTGTCCAAGGGCTGTGGCTGGTGTGTAATACCATTTTTCTGGACCACATGCAATAATTCAATGAACACATATTTACATTTTGTAAACTAAAGTTACTAGTCCGTGTTTCCTTAATCACTCTGATTTAAGAGGGTTACATATGGCTGACTTTTAAAGACAGTGAAGCATAAGGAAAAAAACGAATAAACATGTGATTCTGTGGTTGGTGTTAATTTTTATTATAGAACCCAAAATGAGAGACTGCAGCCTAGAAAGAAAGGAAAATAAAATGTCATTTTTGTAATTGAATTTTCTCCAAAGGGCTATGCCAATCATGCAACTGGTAAATTGCTATTACCCAAGATGAGTATTCAAGTTCAGAGGTTTGTTGAATTACATCAGTTGACTGAATGATTAACTTCCCTGTTTTGTTACCAGTGCATGGTGTAAAGAGAGTATACAAATGAAAAAATCAAAGATGCCATAGAATTGATACATTTCTTCATTTTTTTGGGTGAACTTTATTGTTCAGAGAATCAAGTAATTTAAACTTTGAACCTGTAGTGGAGATTTTTGGGAGGAGTTAGTGGTTTCACTCGAAGCAAAGGATTTTTTATTCTCTGGTAGGGGGCAGCTGTTCTTTAGAAAACCAATGCAGAAACTTTACCCAGTAGGTTTCTTGCTTTCTCTCCCCTTTAGCATGCAAAGATGTACAAAAATTAAGTCTAGGAGATATTTTTGTTGCTACTGCCTTATATATGAAATAATAACACCTTTCCTTAGACTCCTTAGCAAAGTTGTGATCAAGTAAAGGCTGTGCTGCAGGGTGTGAAGAAATGAAGGAGTGCTGAGATCAGGAGCTAAGTCACAGCCCAGATTTCTTGCTGCCTTGTGGTTTCCTTACGTGCATGCTCTCAGTGGATTCCTGCACAGATATTGAATGGAAAAGCTGCAGGTATAGAAGCCATAAAATACTTCATGGTTTTTGAAATTGGAAAACATTTAAGATCAGTTTTATTACGTTCTGCGTTTTACTTTAGAACACATTTTTGTGGTGCCATATAAATATTTGAAAAATATCAAATAGAAATGAAGAACTACTGGTGCTTGATTTTGAGATGTGTATTTTCAAGAAGTGGAAAACAACTCAGCACTGGCTGTTCCTGTCATTCTTTTAGGGAGCCAGGATAATGAGAAACACATAAGGAATAGTCTGGAAATTTTGCCTTTGGATGTTTTGAAAGATACTTCAAGGGAGCTTTTTGATCTTGTGACTGTTAGGAAGATAAGTGTGGCAATGTTCTTGTGTCTTCTCTAACCTTCCACACCCCTCAAAATTTTTAAAAAATAAAACACACAGCAAAGATGGAATTTTCAAGGGCTGACTGACCAAAGAAAAGATGTTTTTTCTTGAATGCGTTTTTAAGATGGTGTTTTAAAAAAATAGGATATATCCCTATAAAGATAATTTTGTAAACTGCCAGGAAATGGTCACGTATATCCTTTTTGAGTTTGTTCTTTTGTTTGTTTTGTTTTGTTTTTTTTTTCATTGTGGCTCTAGCATAATTCCATGTACTATCAATTAAAAGAGGGGAAAGTGACTGGAATTTCCCAGGCTGGAGCAAAGATGGAGGAATGAATACTTAAACTGCTTGCAAGTAGTCTTAAACCTGAACATTTCAACTGAAGTCACATCCTTCAAAATTAAATGTAGAAACCTTTCATCTCCTTAGGAACCATAAATCCATACAGAAAGCACTGCCTTTGTGAGCTGGGTTGGAGACATCTGCTCCACACCAGCAGCACAGGCAGTGAGTGGGATTACAGACGTACCGTGCAATGGCCTAAGAGACCTGTTCAGGCCGGCAGTAAGGTCTGCAGAAGGCTGGATTCACTTCCCAGCTATGCCAATAACTTCTGTATTCCTTTATCTTTGTCTCAGAAACTCAGGAATGGCAGTGCTGTTCCCACAAGGCCGAGCAGGTATTTTCTGATCCCAGAATGTCTGGCACTTGGCACTGCAAACAGCAGTGGAATGTAAATGCTTGTAAGATACTCTGAGATACTCGCTGCTACCTACGACATCATCATCGTAAGCATTGTTAAATACTGGGAAAAATCATGATGCATTTAAAAATAGCATGGGAGACAGGATGCTCATTCTTCCAGCCCAAACAAGATCAGAGAGATGCAGATCGTGAACTATCTTATGATTCATCCGCAAAGCCTAATATTAATAGTTCCTGATATTTCGTAATTTGTTCAAACTTTGCTTTTAGAGAAAATTCATGTGTGGGTGCCAGATAGATTCTGCTGCTCGCTCCAAAAGTGCAATGCTCTGCTTTGTATTGCCCTGGTTAGGTCATTTCTTCTTCTTAGGTCCATATGGTACTCCTTAAAAATTAAAAATCTTCCTGAAGAATAACTTTTAAAGTAAACTTTCACAGATGGGTTTTGGTAAGATGTCAACAAACATGACCTTTCAATCTCTAGTGCAAATGGCAATAAAACCCGAGCCTATCTAATCTGCCTGCAAATAGCTGTAGCTTCACTGATCTAGTCTAATCAAAGGAACAAGCCCACAGGGGTTTAAAGGATTTCTTGCTGTTGCTGCAGCCATTAATTTAATTGCTAGAGTACAGTGAACTCTCAGAGTACAGTAAATGTTTGGATCTGCAGGGAGATAAACAGCTGAACCCTTGGAAATAAAATCTAAAGCAAATAGGGTTTTCTCTGCAATTAGTGTTGTCTTAAAGTATGTTTTAAAAGCAGGCCCCAGTAGAGCTGACATGAGTTATCATCTGCATTTCCATGTGCTGTACCACTGGTTATTCCAACATGTCCTGCAGTAACTCCAGTGAATTGGCTGAAACTGCCAAGTGGAATGCTGAGAGGTAACGTGTGCCAGTCGTGCACGTGGGGGTGGGAACTCTCACTCCATCATCTGTGTGAATGCTGCCATCCTCCTCCTCTTAAAATTATAGTCTCCATTTTGAGATGCTTTTTCCCCCCAAGGATGAATTTGCAAGGTGCTACTGCACTTTTAATTACATCTAAAGGTAATTACTACAGAGGACAGTGCTTAAATTATTAGGAGAATGTAAAGAACTAATGATATGGAGGAAAAGGGCTTCTTCTTGAACAGACTCTTAACTGTGCAGGTCTAAAGTGATTCCAGATTGAGGAAGGTGTCTGAATTTTAATTTTATGTGGTGCTTCTCAGGGCAGAGTTGCCTTCCTTTCAGTCTCAAAGATATTTTGGTTTTGATATTAATAGCAGAATGGATTTAGCAATTGTTGTATAAGGTGTCTTTTTGTTTTAATCAAGGACAGAAAATGAATGTTGTTTTCAGGAAAAATTGTTTCCCTGTAAAAGTCTATGAACAATTTACTGGTCAGCAAAGTTGGGTGCTTTCCCTTTTGGCAATGCACATTCCCACTTATGGAATGATGAATCGATTTCATTTAATAATGAGAATTGGCTTGAGGCAAAGCCAAGCTTAGAATAAAACAAAAAAGATCCTTATTGGGTTAGAGTTTAAATTGCCCTCTACCTGCTCTCCATCCCAGCTCTAACACAGCTCCTCTTGCTGCCCTCTTGCTGGCAGATGCAGGACTGGGGAAAGCTGCTGTCCCATCTGTGGAGGTCATGGGGCAGAGGAGGGTTGTGTGAAGATGAAAATGTTCATCATCAAAAGGAGTAGAATTTAAAATCATTTGTAGCTGGAAATGCAGAATCCCAAGTACAGTTGTAGATTCCTAAGGTGTTTGTGTGAGATTTTCAGATGTTTAGATGAGCAAGGACTTATATTCATGACTCTGAATTCTAATTAATTGGTAAGTAATAAATACTGAAGGTTTAACTTAACTGTAGCTTCCAATGCTGCCAAATATTTAGGAGAAACAAAATTTTTCATGTTACCTTTTTAAAGAGGAGTGTAAGAGTACAGATGTATTAAGGAATTCATGTGTGTGCTTTCTTTTTAATGGAAAATTGAAGACCCCCTTTTGGTTTCCCATTGTCAACCACAATCCCCACTGGCATTTTCTCATAATAAAGGACAGGCAGTTTAGTGCATCCTCCCAGCTTCACAATATCATGTGGGTCATCCCTTGCCATGGACCCTAGGCAATTTTATGAAATGTGTTTCTCACTGGGCTTGGCTAATCCAGCAGAAGTATTAATGAGAAGGTTAAAAAAAAAAGGTAAAAAAAAAAAAAAAAAAAAAACAAAACAAAAAAACCAAAAAACCTCTAAAAATTGTCAAGTGTATTTATAGATCAAATTTGACCACTGAAATGCAGGAAGTCTCTGGGGAAAACTGTCATTACCTGACTCTAACAGCATGATCCAAATTAGAGTCTTTTACAAATGTACACTTGAAACAACCCCTGCCTTGCCAGCAGACCCTCCCCTGTGAGGAGCCCTCCATTGATTCAGGCACGTTTTTCTTTAATGCAAATGACTTTCCAGTGTAGTTATTCAATGAGCAGCATTGCATCAGCAGGTCCCAAAATGGGGTTTGGCAGCTTTTTTTGCAGTACGGTGCAGTTCTCAGGGGAACACACTTTGTGCATCAGATGTGTCACACTTTCTATAAGCAATGTTAGAGCCAAGGATAGGCTTTAAGCAGGCTTCAGGCACTAAAGATGCAGCTGATTATCCAACAATTTCAAAATCACTTTGGTGACTATTAATTTTTAATGAAGACCTTTCATAGTTCTGTCTGACCACAGCCAATATTTCTAAGAGAAAGAAACACAAAGTATAATTTAATGCCAATTGGTGACTTTTAAAATCCATGGTGTGTCTTGCTTTTGTGTTGTGCTGCTTCAGAAGGGAATGAATTTCTTTATGCTGACATTGTAATCTAGGCCTACACTACCAATGTACTTAAAATCAGTCAGGTATAGAAGTAAAAAAATTCCAACAGTGCCCTCAATTTTTTTAAAAAAAGGTTTGCTCAGGCATGGAGTAATTAAACTGTTCATGACTGCATGCAATTACATCACTATGTGCACCGTCCTGTTTCTGTAATTTGTATCATTGGAGGGCAAAGTGTCAAAATCTCTGTAATGATGTTTAATTCCATTTTAACATTTCCTAGAGGAATTGCTTTGAGTTGGTTTTCAAACAAAACTTAGGAAACCCCTTGAAGTTTGTGGGAATTATGTAAGTTACAGCTACTTTTCTGGATTGGTTTGATCACGCAGTCATTAGTTGTCATACCTTCTGATCTGTCTCTTTGATTCTTACAAACAGGTAGGACTTGGAGTAACCTGGTTTTTCCAGATTTTCTCAGTACTTTTAGCAGCCTAAATGGGTTGAAGTGATTTAATTTTAACACAAATACATTCTTTTATTATTTTAGTTTTTAATCACTCTGCAGAAATTTTATGTGTTGGTGGGACTTTTTGCAATGAAGTACAATATAGGAATTGCCACTGCACTCTTTATTGAAATCTGTAAGATAATCGAGTGTAGATTTTATTGTTCATGCTGTGCTCTAGTTTGTTCTGTTTAAAAAATGAGAGAGGGGTATTAAAAAAAAAAAAAAAAAGATGTATCTTGAGAGCTATAAATATACATGTGGGTTTTTCCCACTCAGTTGAGATTTTTTTCACTTTGCAGAAATGTTTTTTAAAGTAATTATATTCCTAGAATAATAATTCAGAAGGTTTGAGATTAATTACTACTGCACTGCCATTAAATCTCAAGATATTTAAAGACTTTCTTATAGTTGGATTCATCACATGAAATAAGTAACTGCAAGGTGTTTTAATAGAATATTTAATCTTGGTTGCTCATAAGAGTCTGACCATTGAATTCAGCAGGCTTTGAATCAAGAGGTAAAATAGGATAAAGGGCTGCACTGAATCCGACTGGACACGAGTTCTAGTCTCTGGTCTTTCAGTGACCATCTTTGGTGCTGAAAAGATTTTTGCCTCTTCCTCCCTCATTATCTGTTTCAGCAATAGTGACACTATAATCGCAGTCACTGAAAGCTCCAAGAACTCAGATTAGGTTCTGAAATGACGTTGTGGAAAAAGTGGCAATTTCTCCGTGGATGATAGAGTGTACCTAAAGCAGCAGGAGGGCTAATTAGGCAGAATCTGTGTCTCTGTTTCTCCATATACCAGGGCAGAATAATTGTTCCGCTTCCCGCCCATGTTTTTAAAAATGTACTCATTAAAATGTAACCTTTTTCAGACACGCTCTCCCTTGTTATGCATGAAGCATAATAAGGAGATATTTTTAGTATAAATTAATAGATAAATTAATAAATAGTTTGGGTTTAAAAGTGAATAAAATTTGTTAACTTTTTAGGCAGACACATGCTTACTTTGGAAGCCAGAGAAATATTTTGAAATTCATACAGAAAGGTTTTATATTTAAAAGTGCATAAAATACCAGTTGCACTTCTCATCGAGAAGAAAAGTTATCTAATACCATGTAGTTTGATTCCTTCAAGAACGCTGGTAGCTCTCCAGAGCTCTGTCTGTAATTGGCCTCTTGGGATGACTGTTTTGTTTTTTGTGTAGTGGACAGGGTGAACATGATGCCCAATTATTAACTAGCACAAGCCAACAGACTAATCGCATTTTAAAAAAATCTTGACGCTTTTCCCAGGCTTAATAATGGTATCTGTTTGTTGTATGTTGGCTCCTAGGGACACAACCTGGAGCTCAGGAGTGCTATTAAACTAATTACAACACAGACCAAAACAGGTTCTTGGCCCAAAAGGATGAGAGTGCAAAATATACGCAAATTGCATATGGTTCCTTTAATAGTGGTGTGTATGAACAGAAAATGCCATTTGTCCCTGCCCTTTCTATTTATGGAGCTTTGCATATATAAAGACAAGAATGGAAAGAAAATTACTTTCCTCTAGCAGATTTGAAAGGTAGGGACAAACCAGTGCTTATAGAAAGACAATTTATTGTCTAAGTGCCAGGAAGATGTTTAGTATTAATTTACTAGAACTCAGCATCAAAGTGGACAAGAGACACTGCGGGACAAACAAGGCTTCCCAGATTCCTTGTAAACATACTGTAAAGTGTCCCAGCAACTTGTTAGATGAGACAGGATGGCGAGTTTCAAATGCCAAGAAATCACTGAAATGCCTATTGGCTACGGGAAGGAAAATGAGATAGCATGGGCTTTTAAAACTTGGAAAGGTTTCGGCTGCCAGGCTTGGAATAATCAAAGAGTTTATTTCATTGTAACATACTTTACATACAAGAAGGCAAGAAAGCTTATGAAGACTTTATAGGGAATATTTAGCACAAAATGAGGAGTAGATAAGCCAAGTATCCCAGGAAGAGAATAATTAGAAGAAAGCCAGCAGTCTAAAGACAAACAATTCAAAACTGGCATAGATCCAGCTGCTATAAAGTCAGATTATTCTAGAGCAAGAAATATACCACTGTATACTGAAATTACAGTCAGCTTATCTTAAGCAGCAGCTTGTATCCAGGCAGTGTGTGGTGTTCTGTTCTGAACAAACAGAAACCATATCTCATTGGCAGAAGAATCAAAGATAAATTCATGTGCAGAGGTGCCGCTCATCAGGAATTATGTATTTCAACAGACAAATTCTTCAGGATGCTGATACTGTGTGTATTGGGGGAACAGAGAGAGAGAATTTTGGGGTTGGACAAACACTGCAGAGCCACTTCAAGAGTGCATTTTGTAAAAATCTGAAAATGCTCTCTGAGAGAAGATCTTGTTTTCAGCAGTATTACCTGGCACAGAATGAGGTCTTGGGGAGGTTTTGTGGGAGCTGGCAACAAATTTACGCTATTCCAAACTGTACCTAATGAAATTAGAGCACTCTTGGTGCTCTCATAGAGAAGTTCATTCTGCACTTGAAGAGCAGGTTCAACAACATGAAAGCACCTCTGTTCCCCCTCTGCTGCTTCCAAAGAGAGCTTCTGGTGTGATGCTTCCAAATATATTTGGCCTTTGACCTCAAAGTAAGATTGACATTGCTCTTCATATTGTCAAGAACCTTCTTGTAGGGCTCTGGGGAAGGTGAGAAGAGATACAAGCATGTGGTTTCAGCTGTGTGTTACACATAATAAAGGCTAACATACTGCTCTGGTAGTGTTTCATAAGCTTTTCCCAGTTTTTTATTACTTCAATTCTTAAAATACAAACATCAATTTATAATATGCAGAAGGGTGGCTGAAGCAATCAGTATGGTACAGGATCTGCCTAGCAGTGATGGTTGAAAAAGGATGGGACATGGCATTATGGATGGGAGGAGGCTGAAGAGAACATGATGATTTGCAAACTTCGTAAGAGGCATGGCAGGTTTGAAAAAAAGTTAAAAGCACATATTTTCCTCTCTTCACTTCATGCTGAATATCCCTATCCACAGCCTTTCCTCTAGACTTTGACCTGAATGCTGCATATGGTGTTCCTGGATTTTCTCCTCACACAGCATTTCAGAGCATTAATAAATCCACACTATGCATTCCCTGTTCCCTCCACCCTCCCCCTTGTCCTTCTGTTTCTGTTCTTTGAAGTAACACCAATGACAACATTTTTTTAACAAAAGATCTAAAACAAAGTTGTTCCAGTGGTACATTCCCTCTCTCCCCCACCACCTGCTCCTCTAAAAGGCAGCTGCTTCCTACAAAGCATGTCAGGAGCAACAAGCTTGCTGTCAGGTACCAGCATTCCCTGGCTCTGTTAGTCCTGCAACCACAGACAGCACATGTTGGAAAAGCACACGCCGCATCACCAAACTGCCTCCCCTCAGGGTCAGCTGCAAGCCGCTTATACATGTCTGAGCTTGTTTTCAACTTGTTTTCTTTTCTTGCCATGATTATTTCTATTTCACATGATATCCTTACAGGCAACACTTTAATATCTAATAGACAAATAACCCATTTTCAGAAATTATTCCTGTATTTAAGAGCGTTTTATTTAAATATGACAATCCTATCATTGTTTCACCAAAATGACAACTCTGTAGAAGCCTTCTTTCTCCCATGTCAACTTTGAAAGCTTTAATTGTAATCTCAGCAGCAGGAAACTTGTTCCAATGTAGTCAATGTAAGAATATCTGTCATTCTGTAAATCACTTTAATAACAGGGGCTTTTTCATTTACAGTAAGTAAAGCTATTATTATTACCAGAAAAATAACACATCTTATTTGCTGGACACAGCTTGTCATGCTGTGTGAAATCCAAACACAACTAATGAAGACTGCAAGGGAGAGGAGTGCCATCCTTCCAAGATAACTCAATCTTGCCTGTCTCTCTATAAATACAGGAAGCCTAGAACAAGCCTGATATTGCAAAGTCAGCCAGGAGTTAGGAAATATCAGAATTAAAATAATTTTTACAGTTTTTTTTTTGATTCCTGTGTATACATGCCAACTCTAATTACATCATCAAACTGTTTCTTGCTTTCAGATCTCTGTATCTCTCAGTATGCAGAAACAGCGGTGGAAGCTTCAGGAGCAGCTGTTGAGAGTTTTGCTTCCTTGCATGATTGAGTATATGGCCCTAGTTTTTATACACTGTACTAGGACTATCTGCAGTACTATTTGCTTTATAGACTTTCCTGTGACACTTACCACATCTGCCTGTATGTACTTCACAAAAGCAATGAACTTCTGCTCACACTATCTCTGCTGAGAAATGATGTGGTGGTTGTTATGCTTATTTGTCTTCATAGGTGGAGAAACAGTGAGAGTAAACATCAGCTGATGTGGGGAGCCTAATCTTTTAATCAGTAATTTTTTGTCAGAGCTCTGTTTTATGTAGCCTAGTAACATACCAAGTTCATCTCTTCCTTTGTTCACAGCTATGAGAAATTAGGACCACACCAAACCAAAGAATATACAATAAACAAAAATCTGAAATAACTTATTTTGCACCACACCCGTCAGGGCTTACTTCTGTTGCCCTTTTCCAGACAGGACACAATCCTCCTGTGCCATTCACTTTAGATGGTCACTGTCCTTTCCTGTCATGTCACTTGGCCATCTGACCAGATTTTTCCTCACTCAATCTTTTTCTAGGTCTTCACACTTAATTCCTCTGTTTTCCTTTCTCCGCCACTAATTCTCTTGGTCTCTGAGCTCTTGACAGGATGAAATAGTTTGACTGTTTATATTTTTTTGCTGCAAGGTGTACTTTTACCACTTGGTTTAATTCTCCCTTCTGGTTTGGGCCAGTTTTTAGTGGCAGCAGAACTGAGGAGTTCTTCCAGCCATGAGAGGTGTGGTGAGGGTAATGTACAAACGGTTGCACCTCGGGAGAGATGTGTGGGGAAAAGAGACCTGTGGATGATTTTTAAGAGCAGAGCTGGTCCTTTCATTTAGCACTGAAGCTGTGAAAACATCAAACCTCAACAGAGGGAGTGTGTGCTGATGTAGTTATTTGACTGAGGGTGTTGGAATGGCAATTTTCCAGCTGGCTTTATTGCACATCCAAATGAAGAGGGATTTTTTGACAAAGACACCCAGTGAGCTCCTTCTTCCCACTGCTCACGCCTGAAGTGCAGGAGGGTAATCAAGGAAAAGGTCAGCAACCCTTTGTAATAGGTGAAAGAAAATTATTCACCATAAAGCCCACTGACCAAAATAGCCCCAAAGGTTGGTTAAATGCCATCTGCTTGGAAACAATGGTGGTGGGCATTCAAAGAGGATTTAGCTGGATAATGATCCACATGCGGAAGTGCGGCACATTTCTAACAGCTCTTTGCAGAAAACCAAATGTTCCAATGCTTTTAAAATCTCTTTTTTTTTTGCAATGGGGTTGGTGGGCAGTGCCAGTTCCTTGGGGTTTGATGCTCGAAAGGTCTGTATCCATTAATTCAGGGACTGCTGTATAAAGAATGCCTGAACTTCCAGAGAGGTATCAGGACTGTAAAGTTAAATATTTTATTACGGTATAAAATCTAGAAATTGGTAGTTTGAGGAACATGACTGAGTCGAGCATTTTAATCCAGGCTTAGTGTCATAACCATTAATTTGTTAAAAAGTGATAGATCTTTGTAAGCACAGTTCCGCTGGATGTGTTGTGTAGTACTATAATTGTACATGCTTCTTCAGAATTGGGATGTGAATCATATTTACCTGTAGAATAAAATAATTTGATTAGTGAATGTATACAAATAGTCCATTTTGCAAAACGGTCTGTACAACGATAAAGCTTGGATTTAATCTCTGTTGCAGAAAGCACATTCTGGTTTGTCGGTGCATATTGGACAGTAAATCAATCTTCAGCAAAGATCTGCTTAGGATTTTTATTCCTTAGTAAATTCCTGCAGCCACTGTGATATTTAACACCAGGATGGGCAGAGCAGGCAGCCAGAGGCACCTGGCAGGGCTTCTGCCAATTTTCTCTGTAGCCCTTTGTCAGGTTCACTGCAAACTTCTGCGTTCATGTGTGAGGATAAAGAATCCGAGAGTGTATGTGTATGTGCATGGTAAATTTTCAAAACACCGTGCGGGAAATTGGCAGCATTATTTTGATAGGGAAAAGGTTTCTGGAGAAATGCCAGTATGGTGCTTGGTTTCTAGAGTTCACTTCATAACCTTGGATTATATCACTTAGGGTTTTGGTGCTTGTTTTTTTTCTATTTCTAAATGAGCATTAGTTCTAACACACTCGTTGCATGCATATTAGTTACTTAACCCATCCTGATATACGGAAAATCTAAAATTTTGATTTTCTTTTCTGATTCCGTAATTGGGGGAAATAAACCACACTGGGTATTTAAAAAGTAAGGCACTATTTAAAATAAGTTTAAAATAAAATCGCTGATCTTGAGTGTCATAAAAATACCTGGTCATGTTACAGGATGATCCTCTGTAACTGAGATGTAAAATTCATGGCAATGATGGGAAGTAATTGACAGTCAAACCTGAAGTTCTGCGCTTCCCTCTGTCCTTTTCTCAGTGTTGTTGCCTATTTTTAAAGTCACTGCCCAGAAGGCTCATCTAGGGACCATTTTGTTATATTGTAACCAGGAGATTGCTGTCTGTATTGTATTTACTTGCTAAGAAAAATGGAACATTAATAAAATATTTTTTGCAAATGACTGTTCTCTATAGTGAGAATACTGAAGAAATAACTGGGTTTGGGAGGAAACTTAGATGATAAATTAGCTGAACGCTCATATCGTGTCCTCTAGCCCACTGTTCTAAGTGGTTCTGTGTGCTTTTTTTATCTTAAATGAGGTAGGATTGTTTTTACTGTCCCTGCAGATGTGATTGTCTTTGAGAAGAGCATCTGCATTTATTTCTTACAAATCGCTAGTAACAAATGTTATCTGCTGCTCTAGTTTTACATATAAACAACTTCAGGTTTTCTTCCTATAAAAACACAAGAACGCAATGCAACTTTTTGAGCTGTATTGTACAAAGAAACAGACCTATGCAAGGTTTAAACAGGATAAGCTAAATAAAATGACTCTGTCATTAGGAATTTTGAGACAGTCTTAATTGTATTTGCAAAAAATGTCAAGAAGCATTTATAAGTTCTCATGTTTTAAGTGCCCAAAATGCTGAACTGCCACACACAAGACTTTACTTTTAAAAATAGCCAGTCATTAAATTTGCCTTCATTTGAACAAATGAATAGATGCAACACAGAAATTAATTTCCTAGTACTAGAACTTGATTTGATATTTTAAAAAGTCAATATCTTTAGAAGATACGTGCTGTAACGTTTTCCTTCTGTGTTTTCTGAGTTAGAGCTTCTCAGTGTATGTAAATGTATATGTTTTTCTCATTACTTGTTTTTCAGTGTATGAATATACATATTTATAGGCTCTTGTAGCTTTTCAACTTCTTCAATAACGGCAGAAAAAACATTGCTAGTAAGTAAATCTCTATAAAGCAATGTTTTGCTTGCTTCTTTTGCTTTAATAAGATTGTGTACGCTCTTATTGAAAATCCCTACAGGATAAGTTTGGAGCTTTGTGTATCTGGAAGCACTTGAGAGCATTTCAGGGAGGAGCTCTACAAGAACCCTGCAAGAGGAACCCAAGTCCCCTCCTTGGACTGAGTGCAATCATGATTAAGCTGAAATCCTGCTTGGGTAAACGCTGTAGCTATTTCAACACCTTTGTTCCCTTCTGGAGGTGTTTTCTGTGGCTGAACACACTGAAGTAATCATTTAAGGAGAGAGAAGGAGTAAGTTCTTGCCCTGCGGAGGGTTCCTGGAGCGGCAGTCTGGCTCCAGAGAACGCAGTGGAGCAGCATTTACTGTGAGACTGACAGGACCCCACCAGCCAAGCGGTCTGTGACGCATCTCCAGGGAGTAGAGGAGGCAAGTGAACACGGATTTGTGGGCTCGTGGAAGGGCATTTAAAGTTCTGAACTGTACCTTTTAAAAGGGAGTACCTTTAAAAGCTCTACCGTCAACTTTTTTGAAGCAGGCTCTTTTTTTCTCTTTGCCTTTCTTACAGATACCCACAATAAATATTTGATGTCAGATTGAATTAACCATGTTGGGCTGAACTGAGAAAATGTTGTGCCGTTTCATTGCGGTCTGATGGGGAAAAACAAGATAAATAATGGAATAACTTAATCAAAAGCAGTTTGGGGTTCTTTAGTGTGTTGTTTGCTTTTTTTCCCTTTTTCTTCTTCTTTTTTTCTTTTTTACTTTCTAGTTTCAACATTCAGCCAGAAAACCAGTTATTGGCACTATTCCTCTTTCTATTGAGTCATGAACTGATTTGTGACCCAGCTCACTTGCAAAGAGTCTGTTCATGGTGCAGCACTGCACAGCAGCCTCCTGTAGATTGCTTCTTTCAAAAGTGTGGGTGAGAAGGCAGACTGCACAGAGGTCTTGCGTTTAATGTGGTGTTGCTGTACTTTGGGATGGGAAACATGGAATCTTACCTTTTCTAGTTATTTTCCAAGTAACCCTACCCTGTGCACTCTTATTCAGATCTGTGAGTCGCCATACTGCAATCCAAGACGGTTTCAGAAGCGGTGCCCAACTGTTTTTTCAGTGCTGTGTACCAGACAGTATCCAAGCCATTAAAAGAAAAAAAAAAAA
>VZRN01005367.1:144066-276084 GCA_013397935.1 Dasyornis broadbenti
AAAAAAAAAAAAGTGGGGAAAAAAGATCTAATACAAGGGATGGTTTTGAATTTATAGAAGAAATTAATTTTCTTTACATGTTTTCAGTTTAGCTGGTTAAAAAAAAAAGTATAATTTCAGAAAATTAGAAAATTGTTTTCTTTAATACAACAAAATTAACTATGACTGTAGCCACTTTATTCTTTTATCCTTCCTTATAGTCTGTTTTGACCAGTTATTTCATGGCCTGTAAAAGGCATGAAGAAAGGAAGAACCGACAGTCCTGATTGTAGCTGGGTTGATTTCAGTAGTATCAAGGGGATGGAATACATAAAGGGAGTAAGAAGAGATAAAAATGATTGGATATGACATTTAGGAGACTAAAGAAATACTAGAATAATCATAGCAATATAATGGTTGCAAGAAATGAAGTCTTTCATTAGATCAACTTATATTGCTGGGAAATGAAAAACATATTTTGAGAAGCATATTTTCAGCTCTTTAGTTGTGGTCCGCTCACTCTCTATGTATCCTGATATACTTTGTATGCCCTTCTCCCTTATTTTTCGCACAGTAGCATTCAACTTTTAGTTTTGTTCAGAACTCATCTTCAGTTTCAGGCTTAAGAAATATAGTGGCTGGTTGGAATAAATATCTCATTACAAGGTGAACTGGCTGCTCAATACCTGTTCTGGTAGATATTTATTTTATTTATTTATTTTTCATAGGTTTTCCCTGTGTTGTCTTAAAGGTCATGTGACCAGTTTGAGAAATTTCTTGTCAAATGCACGAATTTGTTCTTTCATTAGGATGAGACAAGAAGTGGCTCACTGACCCTAAACGTTACCAATAATGTGGTTCTGAACCTCTCCTTTCCATGTGAGGCTCCGCTGTACAAGAGGCTGCTGGAACATCATGCTTTTAGTCTTACTTAGGTTGTGACTTCAGTGATTTTAGTGCATGGTGTCCCACTGTTTGTAAAATATCCAGTTATGGTAGACTTGCGTGTGAAGTTAGGCACGTGGTACCCAGATAATTCTTTTGCATTTTGGATCTGCACAAAATCCCTTTGCAGGTACAGGCATTTGTGCAGGATGCAAAGAGCTGCATGCATTCCTGATGTGGGTGAGATGCACTTGCTGTGCTCCCATTAAGCATTTGCATGGCACAGTATGAGAAAGCTCTGAATGGAAATTTCTAGCAAATAACATCAGTGGATCTTAGCGTGCAGCTGCCCCTGCAGGGCAGCGGAGGTGCCCTGGCATGGGGACAGCTGGGGAAGAGCCGTGGATGTTGCTGGCTCCTGAATCTGTGCCCTGGGGACACCAATGCCAGACAAAGCTGCGGAAACACCTCATCTAATGGCCCATCCCCCTGGGTGCTTATGAGATGGACAGCAATCTGTGGGGCAGCTCTTGTGATCAGTTATCCAGACTGCTTAGCAGAAATCAGTGTTAGGGACTGGTGTTCCAGAAAACGCTGTAACCACCAGAATCCCTTTTTTCCTGGACTATGGGAGTTATTGGTAGCAAAGTGCAACATAAGATTGTTTTTAGATCTAGAGCAATACTAAAACTGGCGTGAACACTGTTAGTCTAAATAGTGAGAGGGTCAAGTTTACCTTGCTAACAGCAGGATTTCTTTTATGTGTCTCTATTGCACTCAGCACTGGGAAATATCACTTCTTTTGGTTTATGTTAGGGAAATCATGCTTGCCAAAGCACAGAATTTTGAATTTGAAATTAGAACGTTTTTTGTTTGACTGCCATGACATCTGTTTCAGCTGCTTCAGTGCACATGGCTCTAGTTTATTGCACATTCTCTGGAACAGTTTTAAATTGCAGGGCAGGTGTGTATTTTGAGCATTTCAGGTCCTGTTGGAAGGCTTTCCCTGCACACATCTGACACTTTAAAATAGGTCACGTACAGGTGCCACTGGTATTCTGGATAAAAGGTTTAGACCGTTGTTTCTGGAAGACATTTTTTGGTGATGCTTAACTGAGACCTTGAGAGAGGAGAGAAACATGTAAATGAAGACAACTTCTCAGACCTCTGGGATCTGTTACAGCCTGAGTTACTCTTAACAGATAATTAACTGGGGCTGTTAATCAAGTTTAACAGGTGTTGAGTAATGAACCGAGACAGGGCATCTGCTGTGACCTCTCGCTCTAATCTGCTTAGGGAACCTAATGCCAGTTGGAGCCCAGAATGCTTTGTAGTGACATCCAGCATTGCATTTTCCTGATGCTTCCATCAGTCTTGTGATCATCGAAGAATGATGACATTTGCAACAGGAATACATAAAGAATCAGTCCAAAATTCCCAAAGTGGAAGCTATTAATGAATAACTTCATTTTCTTCTTTACTTTGAAAGCATTTCTTTGCTTAAATTGAGTGAGCAGTTGAACTTTTGTCCATGTGTATATCTGTTTGGCTTCCAAAATGTAATGAAATCCATTTTAGAGTGCTGCTTAACTAGGATCATGTAGAGCACTGCTGTAAGTGGTAGGAAGTGATAATTTCAGCATGTCGTTTCCACGACCTCTTTGCAATAACAACTTTGCAACTTCCTGTTATGTTTTATGTTAAGTGATTTTGCACATTTAAGAGACCCAAGCTTTGCAATCCATTGTCACTGAGTAGCAACTGCAACACCTTGACCTTTGTATAAACCTCTCCCTTGACCATTAAGCTGCCTGGTTTTCCCAGCATTCTGTCCACAAAGTGGGCGGTGTCAGCTTGGAGTGCGAGGCCGTGCGTGGAGCTGGCAGACAGGATTGATTGTCAGAGTAGCCTTGGGCCTCACTTTGGGTCAATCAAATGGTTCAGGGGAGGGGAATCCAGTGCTGCTGAATGTGGTTTGTGTGTGTCATGTCTGCATACAGAGTAATTTCCCATGTTTTCATAATTTTTTTTTAATATCGTCTTGTCTCAATTTATTTGCACTACCTTTTACATCTCTTTCCAACTTTTGCCCCAAAGGAAAAAGTAACCCAAACTTTCATTTCCCTCCTCTTACCAGATTAATCAGAGATGCTTCAAGGAGAAATTAAGGCTGGGTCATGTTGTGAATATTGCAATTCTGTGATTCTAACCAAGTCTGATGATTTTTAATCTGTTTTGCCTTTAAATGAGGTGGTAACTGTGGCTATTTTGCTCCAGAGCTCTTTTATAATCTACTTTACTTGTGCTGGTCATTCTGCATCTCTGTGATCAAATTCAAAGCAATGTTTCCAGCTATTCGCTTTTTCAGCACAGCATGGATTTGTGTATCCAATAATAATTAGCATAATGCATAGAACAAGTGTGTTTATTGTAAGTGGATGTTTCAAAGTTGTAACCAATGTTCTTGGCAGAAGAAACAGCAACATTTCTACTGTTGGCAGTGTTTGACACGTGTCCTTTGACTGGTGTGAGAGATTATGGTGCTCTCATTTATACAGGACTTAAAGTCTGACATTTTGATTATAGATCCCTGAAGTGATCACGGAAATTAGAAAACACTCTACAATATTTCCTTGCATGAAAACTAGAATTCTGATCCAGTGGACTTGGCAGGCAGTTCCCATTGAGCTCAGGAGATTTAGGTTATCGCCCAGGAAGTCAGGAAAAGCTCAGTAGAATTGATATAATATAAAGCAAAAAGTGAGGTGAGAAACAAGCCCAGAATAACTACATGGGAATTCAGAATGAGGGAGATGGAGATATCACACAGCAACAGAGAGAGCAGGAGGAAAATTGAATACAATCAGAATTTGTGCTAGGAAGGGAAGGAGGATTGTACAGATTGAGAATTTTAGGTGAGTGGAGTCTGAAGAAAATCAGGGGAGGATTATGGACCAGTTGTTTACCTGGGGATGGGGAGAAAACACCCCCAGTGTGGTAACGGAGGACCAGAATCAGAGCCGAGAGGCAAGAGAACCTGTGGCTGCTCTCTGTTCAGGGACAGGTGTGTGTAATGTCTGATGTAATTTGTCTTCCGAAAGGTTGTCAGTATGGACTTGCGCTTGGCTGTTCTATTAGAGAGATACTGTTTCTATATGCTTTTATTCAGGATATATAATTTTTCCTAATGGGAGCCATTCCTGTCTATTACGTGCATTAAAAAAATATGGTAAAATTCCTTGGGAAAGCTCTTAATTTACGTGCTAAATAGCCATGATTCAACATAGCCATATTTCAAACATGGATATTTGATATTTCTTTTCCCCTGTCCTCAAAAGTATGAAAAGTGATTAGAGCCTATTATGGACTTATCCAATTTCATTTTAAAAAATTCAGGTTTGTAGTGCTGTGATCCTCAAGACCCTCTGGGAAATTGCATGGAGTCTCATGACAAGTGTGATATTAACCTGTACCATTATTGCAAGTAACAATTTGTAGAGCTGTTGGATGTGTTTTTCCCTTTCTCTTATTCATCTTGAGACCTTGCTCATCTCTTCTGCATTGCCCTGTGTAACCTTAGGGAGGATTTTGGTTCTGCTTAACTGTTTGCCATCTTAAGCCATCTGGATAACCATGCCTTCCTTTGATTGTGCTCATAAGACACCTTTAACTTTCAGAAAGAGCAGAATTAAATTTTAGCACTTTGGCTCTCCTCTGGATTAAAAAAGGGAATAGGTGTCAAAACTTGGGATCTCCTCCTCGATGTTATTTTTGCCAACATATATAGTACTGGCTCTCTGGACTCCTTTCCTGCATTCAAAATTAACCTGTCTGCTCCTCTGAGCCCTTAACCTTTGCTCTAATAGATAAATCACTTCCTGGAAATATCTGAAAACTGTTTGAATGGGTTTTTTCCCCCTCAGCAATGTCTTTTCTACAAATGCTTTTGTTAAGTAAAGTAGGTTTTAGTTATTCATAGGTCTGTGACTCTTTAGCAAGTTTTAAATGATTAGTCACCAGTGCCATTTTCTTTTCTGTTTTAGTTTTTTTGTACTTCAATTTTTTTTTTGTTCTCAGAGTGCTTGTATAAAAGGCAGTAAGGTGTGATTTTTGTTTTTCTGTGACTGCACAGTGAAATTGCTTTTGTAAGTAGTCAGAGTATTCTATTTATCTCATTTCATACATGAAAACAAATGGTCTCTTTAAAGGTAGATGGTCCTGCGTGTTACATCACTGGGAGCCGCATAGGCTGCAGAACACGGGTTTTGTTGTCCAGTCCTTGCTGCTAATTGACTTGCAGATAGAATAGAATATTTCATGTTGTATTTTTTATTCATAACGCGGGTGGCAGTTATAGCTGTGGTGTATCACCTTCAAATTCTTTTTAGAGGCAAAGAGAGCTTTGCAGATTTTTGCAAGTTCCTCCAGAAGAACTTTGACTTTATTAATTTGTCTTTGATCTCTTTCTGAGAAGTATGTAATGGACACAGCAGAAATGATATGGATGTGTGGTAGCAGGTTGTCATTCTCTGATCCCAGAATGCACACTGCAGTGTACAAAAGGATAATGTCTCGGTCTATCAATGCTAGGAGACGAAACTGAAGTTCTTTAGTGTTTCCCCTGGATTTCTGCAACATGCATTTTTGATTATGCCAGTTCTATCAGGGAATCAGAACAGTCACTAGAAACTCCATGTCAAAAGTGTTTATGTAGAAACTTTTTGAGTATTATTCAAATAATCTTAGGAGCTTTCCACTATTCCCACTCTGCTTGGGAGGTGCAGAGAGGAATGAATCAAAGGAGCAACAAAGTATAAATTAGTATTATCCTAAATTAAAAGTGCAAGTTTATTTATATAAAAGTATAAATTGACTATTGATACATTCAACAGTTGCAGCACTGTATAACTATGTATAACTTTGTCTGTATGAATTGGTCTCTCTCTATATATAGATAGATATGAGTGCAGAGATCAACTGTCCAAAAATCACTTTTTTCTTTCCTACCAGTACCTGTTGCTGAAAATAATAAATTTTGTGTTCTAAACTTGGTCTGTTTGAGTCATTTGCTTGTGAAGATTCAAATTTAATTTTTTTCTTAAGGTAACAGTGTCTGTGCAAACTGAGACCCAGTCACTCCACCATTTATGGTAGGAGCTGATTTGTATGGCCCAATCTAAAACTTCTGCATTGCCTTGATTATATTGAGTATCTGACAGACAATTGGAAGCAGTGAAAACGCCAGGTTTAGTTACCAACAAGTCTTCTGGCTCCTAGCATAGAGGAGGAAAGTGCAATGGCTGTATCTTGGTTAGGATGCTGCTTCTGAGACTCTGGAAAGGAATTCTCTTTGATTAAACCAGGGCTGAGCAAAAGGCTGTTGTTTTCTGTCTGTATGTTGGTGTGCATCTGACAGGTGTCAGCTTCAAAGCCAAGACAAAGACATAAAAGCTTATTTTGGAAAGTCTTCTGGGAGAGGAATTCTTGAAATAAATATTGGATAGGGAAAATAGTTGTGGTGCTTCAGCCAGTCTTGAGAATTCAGAGAGCGTGACAGGGGAAAGGGAGAGGTAGCTCAGGCTGTGTTCCTGAGCCTACTTGGAAGTCACTGTACGGGGTAGAGAGGCACAGGATGCTGGCTGCTGCTGCAGGTATCAAGAAGCTGCCTCCACTCTTTCACTGTCTGCTGCTCAGAGTGTTTATGTCGCTCATGGTCTTTGGCACTGCAGGATTTGTTTCAGACTGGTTTTTGGGATTGCCTTGAGCTCAGTGCGTGCAGCCTCAGAAGCTCCTTCTTACACAGCTGTATCTGAGTGCATCTGAGTGTATCTTTTGCTGTGGTTAGTAGATGCCCACAGCAACATTCTGCTTATTTGTACTCAAAAAATGACTTTATAGTTTTCTTACTTCTTGCCTTCCCATTCCACTCCTACGCATCCACCAAATCACTTTTAACTGATTTGCTTTTGAAGCCAAGCAGAATCATAAATATTTAAAAACAATATTTTAGTATTTTGAGACCTTGTTCAGGTTATGAGAAGAGCAAGTGAAATTTGGAATGTAGGAACTACTGTTAATGACTGCAAGGGTAGCGTAGGTTTGTTTGGTTTTTTTACATGGCAGACTTTGTTTGTGTTAGTGAAGTGAACCATATTATATTTTCCAACAGGAAGGAAGCTTCCACGGATCTTGGTTTTTATAATTCTTATAATAGCATCAAACTGAACATTCTTACAGCAGAGACATCTGTTTTCTCAGTCGCCTTCTGTAGGAAGAGACTTTGTTTTGTTTTGAAATACATAGTTCATGTATTTTAGCAGATGATCATATTTAAGCCAGATTCTGATTGTCATCAGTACAAATTGAGAATTGACGCAGTGTATTTCACTTCATCTCTCCCAGTTTATGTTAGAGTAAAGGAAAACTGAATCTACTGAATCGGCTGTTCTATTTCTGTGTTTAATTGTGCTGACAAGCATTATTTTAAGAGAAATGAGACAATGCAATTGCAGATAGCTCCAGTATTCTGGCAGCTTATCGCCTTTATTTTGCTGCCCAATAGAGTGATTAGAAGACTTCATTTGGGTTTGACAAACAGTACGTGGTACTCCAGCCTTCCATGTGAAGCTTTGAGTATGCTGACACGTTTTTCCAATCCCAAAAGGTTTTTAAAAATATATTAGAAGATTTTGTATTTGTTCTCTGAGATGCTTCATTTTGTATAGACTTTATAAAACCTTTAGATTTTGGTATTAGGTGGGAAAAGTTCACTTTCCAGCATGTTGCAGCTACTGCAGTACATTTTCTAAAGTGCATAAATATCAGTTGTGCTCCAAAGGTGACAGCATGGAGCAATGTGTGAACTCTTTCAAATGATACTCCTAAGTCTGTGCAAGCAAATGTTCTGACTTTTGAACTTCTTCAAGGCAAATTTGAGAGTCATACTTGGTTTCAGTGTGTGAAAATTCAACTATAAGCCCAAATATGTTGGGCTCAAATTGATCTATTTTTCTTTCTGGTTTTATTTAGCTCTTGGAATGGAAATAGATGTCCTTAGTAAATCCTGAAACTTTTATAGCTCTAGTTTTATCTCAGACAAATTATTGGAAAATGCATAATGCCATTGATCTGACTAGAACTAATAGGAGTTTTAAATAGCAAAGAAAATCAGACCTTTAATGCTGAAAACCTCTTCCTCTCTTTTCTTTCTTCCTTCCTTCCCCAAAACATCAGCAAAAGGAGCTAATAAATGCAATTGATTTATTTTGAAGTGCTGTCTGTCTTTTTCACTTTTCTTCTGAATAGCAGAGTCTGTGGCAGCCCTGGCTCCAGATGTCTGCGAGACAAGCTGTAATATGTTTGAGAAAGTCCCTGTTTGATGGCAATTGTCTGGGGAGAAAAATGAAATAAGCTTTGTCTTTGCTACACTAACACTTGGCTCTGGAGAACAGCCTTACAAGGAGGGAGGGCATTTGTGATCTAGGATTAACAAATCTGTGTTTGCAGTTGTTTTGGCATATTTGTAGTAAGCGCAAGCAGTGGTTTTTCTGCAGCACATGCAGATTAACATCCTTTAGTTGTACCTTTCTACTGCAAATGCTGGGGCAATGCAGCAGAATGCAATGAGCCACCCCAACGTCTGGCGCTTGAAGAGCCCTGTCCCAGACATGTTGCATAAGGGCTGGGTTGTTTTTTTCACACAGAGCAAATGTTTCAAGCATGAAATATTTGCTTGGTGGGCTTCACATTCCTGTGAACTTGGAAAACTGCACCCATCTTTCTTGGAGTTAGCCTCAAATGTTTCATTAGAGCAGGAAAGGCCAGAAGTCAAGGTGCTCCCATGCTGTGTTTGCTTTTCAGTTCATGTAACACTTTGCTGGAGCCACAGGATTTTCTTTGCCATCTGCGCTGGTTAGTGGTCAGTTCAAACTCTGTGTGTACTCTGGTGAGAAAATTCAAGGCATGTAATTTCTATATTGAGAAATTTGGGCAGCATGACCTGTGTGTTCTCTTTCTGGCAACATCCTTTGAAGCATTTAGAGTGAAAAGAAACTGCAAGGGATTCCACCTGTGACCAATTTTTAAGGAAAGGACATTCACAGTAGAAATTATCTAACCTTCCCAGTCTTAACTTTGCAAAGGGATAATTTATTATTAATGTTTTTTAAGGCTGAGCTTGTTCATGTGTGTCAGATATAATCTAATTTGGTGCTCTTGGCTTATGTGCCACATTTAATTGCAGCAATCGGAATGGATTTCAGGAAACCATATTCCCAGTGTCAAGTGGGTCACATTTTCTTGTTTGTTAAAAAAGAAAAATTCTGGGAGTTGGATCTTGGCTTTAAGAGAATCAGCTATATTTCTCCTGCACTGTGAGTTTTCTCCTAAGTTGGCTCATTTTATTTGTCCTTTATTCAATTTTCAGTGGAAGCACAGTCAACTGTAGCCAGAAAAATAAAGCTAGAAATTCCTTAGGAGATGTTATGGATATTGATAAGATTCTGGCAGATATGTCTGTGTGGATTTGCTTTGGTGAGGAGCAGTCATTGGGTGCTAAGTCTCCAAACAGGTTGGAAAAATAAGATACAAGATTTGGTTGACGTGCTTTCCTAGAAGCAGTTAGCTTGAAGAGTTTGCTCACGAATGTGGCTTTTCTCATTGGTATTTTTTGTCCGTGCATTAAGTGAAGAGATACATCATCTTTGTTGCTGGAATGCCTAGATAATGATTAGACAGTGATGGGAATGTAATCATGTTCTAGTCCAGAGCTGAATCATAGGAATAATGCAAGAGAATTAAGTCTTCCGTTTGCTACAAGTGTTGTTTACTACCCTCTTTACCTATTGTACTAAAATCTATTTAAAATAGTTTTGGTGGGGTTTTTTTGTGTTTTGGGGGTTTTTTTTGTTGTTTGTTTGTTTTGGGGGTTTTTTTGTTTGTTTGGTTTTTTGTTTTGGTTTTTTTTTTTTTTAAATTTTTAATTTCTGTACATCAACATTCTTTGCTGGTTTAGAAATAACGGCTTTTTAACCATATTAGACACTGAGTCTCAACCTGTGCTCAGTTTCCCAAATAAAAATCTGCATGAATTTTGTACTTAATGTAAGAGGAAACATTCTCCTCGCTCTTGATGCAAGGTTGGTCAAGGCATGTTGTTTGAGTGATTACTGCTAATTGGCAGATTTTCCTCTTCTGATTGTCTGTCCTGGTGTCTTCTTTATTAAAGGAAGATTGCTGTCCACCCTTCGGGATCCTGAGGCCTTAGAGAACCCATTTTCCTGATATTTTTTCTCCTTTTCATCTCTAAATAATGTCTTGTATTAAATGTAGGTACAGAGGATAACTGAAATTGTTGTAAAAGAAAGCTGGACTGTTACAGCCCCCGATTGTTGCTGGAAGTGAAATACTGCAGAATAAACCAAATCAAAGCTTAGGGGGGTGAGATACGGAGAGAAGACCTTCCCTGGCTTATACAGTATCAAGGAAAGTAAACAAATGCACTCTGTTTTCCTTGATTTTGAAAGCCTGAATGTCCTTTTTCCATTAAGAGTGTTTTGCTATTCTTTTGGAAATCTCTTTTAATTAAGGCTATATAATATGTTTCCAAGGATATGAAAGAAATTATTCACCATGGCTCCAGCAACCACTGTTCCTTTCTGATGAAGAAAAGCAAATATTTCTTATCAGTTGGAGAGGCAGCAATGATTAGGAAAAGGCTCTAGTCAGGAATCAATTAATCTTTCTCTGGGCAGTTTCAAAATATCATTGGCCATTTTGCTGTGTAATTCTATGGTGTGGTGATGCTGCAGCAAGGTGTTGTGATCCTCGCTGTGCTGGGACATTGCTGGCAGTAGCTCTCCAGCACACGAACTAAGAGAGGCTTGGCTGAACCCATTTAAAAGTTACTGGGATGCCACAGAATGTTTGCAGTATCATCACAGAAGCCACTGCAGTGGATTTGACACAAAATGCGTCCAAACAGGACTGGAATTACTCTGAACTCCCCAGCTCATAAAGCTGCCCGCCAGCCTGGAGGTGTTGTCAGGGTGCTTTCATCCAGAATGAGCACAGTCCAGTTTCTGCAGTGTCAGGTGGACAAAGAAGAATGTTTTATTAGCTTCCTGTACTAACACAGGACTTGCTCAGAGTAATTCTTGCTTGTCCCAAAAAGAGCAGGAGGTGAAGTGGGAGCACTGCCCACTGCCCCAGTGACCCGGGAACTGAAGCAGGATCTCCTGTGTGCTCCTCAGAAGTGCAGCAGGGATTCAGCTCCTGCCCGTGCTGCTCCAGGACTTGTTAATGCCTGCTCAGGCACAGTCTCCCCCTCTCCTCATCTTCACAACCCGACCTGAATTCCTCTGTCTGCATTTTGGTGATTAGCTTAGTCTCCTTCACTGTGTAGGTTCATCATAGGGAAAAACTGCCCGAGAAGAGGGAAGGTGAGCTGCTAAATATGACAGTGCTAGAAAGTCAGACAAAGAGAATCTTTTTGCATTCCAAAAGGTGATGTCCTTGTAAAAGGCTTCAGTCTGCTTTTTGTTCAGCATTTTGCTGAGGAACTGTCCATCTCATTCACTTCCTCACTGCTAACAAAGAGGAGCCCTGACAGCACTGGCTCCAGGTGTCTGTCAGGAGAGCAATAAAAGTTTCAGCCATACCTAGTGTGATTGTGTTTGATAGGTAAAAACAGACAGATGCTAATTTCAAAACTTGACTTTCAAGCAGACAATTCTCTATATGTCAGGTTAAGGAAATGAGAAGTATATGCAGCTTATAGAAACAAGTAACTGAGATTTTTTGTGATGAAATATACTAAATTAATCTTTCATTTTATAGTGCCGATCAGAATTTTTATCAATAAGGCTTGTGCATTTATTTTCTGCAGACACTGCAGTTTTACTGTCTCCCTTCAAAACAGAGATGTTGGAAAGGAATCAAATGTGATTCACTGGACATATGATGACTACCTTGGAAGAACACAAATGGCTCCAAGGGCAGGATGTATCTGCTATCATCTCTGATGTACAAATCCTGTAGTCAGTGGGGTTAAATTAGACAAAAGCCAGGCCACTATATCTTTTCCTTGCTTTTCCTTTGCTTTCTCCTGCTATTCTCCCTTTTACATTTTATTTTTAACTTCCATTTTAGACGTGTTATGAAAGTGATTTTGACGAATTTTTGCTTTATTTATATAAAGGTGAGAGGTTTGGCACAGGATTGAACAGCACTCCCCAGCTGTTGCTTTCCCTGCAGGGCTCCAGGAAAGCATCTTTAGGAATTGGTGAAGGACTGCTGGACCTGTAGATTCAACAGTTGTTTGGTGTGGATATGGCATCTACGTGAACATCTAAGAAACCTGATTTGCAGTACAAGTAAACCATTTTATGAGCATGCTCAAGTAGCAGAGGTAGCTGGCCTTCAAGTTCTCGATGGACCGCTTTTAATATGATAAACAATACAAATAACATATTTCAATAGACAAGTAAGCAGCTTCTTTGTAACTAGAGAAAGTTGTTTACTTTTAAGGATATTAAGACTTGCATATGAACGAGGGCAGTATTTATATTATTCACTAGGTGAATTTATTCTCAATATGCTATTCTGTACCATGTACTTGAATGAGAATTTAAAGTTTTTATCTGGAAATTGCATTGATTTCCTTTTTGTTCCTTGGATAGTCTTCAAAGTGATGGTGCTTGTGGCAAACGTCACTTTATCAGCAGTCACACGGTACCTGTTTCCAGCTACAAAGCACTATGAAAGTCTTCAAAGAAGCAAATAAGAGCTCTGAAGGCTTGTTAGGATGGCCAACTGCAAACCCATCACCATCAGAATTACCCTAAATTCATTGCATAGTCTGGGTATTTTAATTAGTTTGTTGGTGAAATAAATGGGGACATATGTTACCACAGGAAAGTAGCAGGAGATGACAATCCATTAAGCCCTGACAGGTATTGTAGGCTTGAGAATGAATAATGAAAAAAGTGACAGTAATTAAAACATGTTTACTTAAGATGACAATTACTTGAAATACGGCTGCATAGTAAAGACCTCATTATGAGCCAGACTCTGTACGTAAAAATTATAATTATGCCAAGGGGTAATTAATTTGTTCAGGTAGGTGAGTGATAGGTCACTTGTGGTTCTGTCTCACCTTGTTTACATTTGCTGGTTCTGGTAATGGAGATGGCATTGTACTTTGATCTCTCACCTGCTTTAAGGTTCAACATTCTAGTGTTATTTCTGCTTTTAAATCAAAGTATCTTTATGGATTCTGAGTGAAGACATGGTCAAGTCTTGAAAAGTATATAGACTTTCAAATAATGTATTCTCCTGCATAACAGGATTTCCTTTTGCTGGAATAGTTGTTGCAGCGTGTTTGCATCTTGTATCTTTTGGTTTTCACTTTGGCAGTGTGGAACTAAGAACTGTGATTGAACTATTATAGTTTTGGGAGAGCAAGGCTTTGAGGGATGTAAAAATAATCCAAGAAAAGCAGTTGATATGTTTTATCTTCCCTTGATAGACAGTTTGAATTACGCTTGCTCAGACAGGAGTTTCCAGGAAGTCTCAATACCTTGAGGTTTGTCCAGGGCTCGTGGAATCACTGATCATGTAACATTTACAATGTTCTAAGAGTCCCAAGTCTGCTTAACTTTTTTCAGAGTTCAAACATCAGGTGCTGCTGAGGTGACTGTCGGTTTTTAACATTTTCAGAGTCTTGTCTAAGAATGGCTCTGAAATTTGTGAGTAACCTCAGAAGAAGAGCTGAAGATTTTTGAACTATTTTTACATTCACTTTTTGAATGTAATTTTGTTTTATTTTCCCCTTTTTGGTATGTGCTTAAAAAAACATGAAAAAAAAAGACAGATGGCCACTTCATTTCCCCTTTTTTCCTTTCCGTACTTGCCATCTTATGTAATAATCTGCTGGAGTTCAGCTCTTTTTGACTACAAAAGTTTGGCGATGGGAAAAGATTGAAGCTTATTGAGAATTCCTAAAGGATTTTTATTTCTTATTGCATTTGAAATACACTGTGTATAATACAACACAGTAAAATAATGATAATATCCATTACAAAGTGCATCACAATACAGAACAATAATGGTAAAATGCTTATGTGTTCAGAATTCTGGGGACTCCGCAAAGATGTGATGTGGTTGTTGTTACATTGCGATGTGCTGACTTAGTTTGACAGATGTACCTATGTGACCAGGAGTATCATCTCAGTGATAAATCCTGACCGAAAAAAAAATCATTCCTGTTGGGGAAATAATCTCAGTAAAACCTCTTTTTTATAGCATTTAAATGTAAGCATTATTAAAAAGAGGATCTGGTGTTAAAATGTCCTCCATTCCAAATGATTAATATCTTATTTCTCACTGCCTCTTAGGAATGAAATATACTGAGTTGCCAAACCGCTATCAGTAACATCTCCCCTGCTCAGTGTGTAGTGTTGTCTCATTTCTCTTGTATGTATTAATTGTTAATCAGTCATGGCAGTGTGAAGTCTGATAAACAAATTGTGCTTTCACTGCTTCAGTGAAGAACTAACAGATCCTTTTAATGTATCTTGGGAGTGCAAGAATTGCTTTACAGCTTTGTGCTACTCGTGTGTCGTGTCCATTACCCTGTTTCTCTAACAGTGCTGAAAATCAAATGCTGCAAGGAAAATGAAACAATTCACTTACTAAAGCATTACGGATTGAGGTGGTACTTGGGAGGCTGGGAAGGAAAATTCCTACCCTGAGGCTGTCTTATAGTCCTTAAAATGTGGGAACCTCCAGATCTACCTCTCTGTACTCTCCTTGCATGTGAGCTTCAGAAATGCCTGATCTGTTTTTTGTTTCTACCAAGCTGCTGTACCAAAATTCTGAGACCATCTCTTCTACAGGCTGCTTATGCCATGGGTGAGGAGAGAGGGATTGAGGAAAGTTCTCTTCTCACTGTTGCCTTCTAACAAGAAGGATGCATTAGGCATATCTTGCCTACATTTTATGACCTCTCACTTTTATCTTAGTGTTATCTGAATTAATGTTAGTACAATTTTAGCTAAATGTTTACCAAAGATCATACTTGTCATCTCTCAGTATTTATTTTCCATAATAGTATTTTGCATGGGAATTTGAGGTAAAAAAATGTTTTTAAATAATTATTTCAAGAGTGTTCCTTCATGCTAGAATTCATGTTTCAAAGACATAGCAGGTACATCTACAGAAGCTTTTTGCTGACACGGGAATAACTTGATAAACAAATGCAACTGCCTCTGTATCATGACTTTCATAAATACAAATGTTAAATTCGGAGTTGTTCTGTTCAGGCTATTGTTTGTTGGTTTCCTGCTGTACTGTTCACTTGTTGCAGAGAAAAACAGATTTTTCCTTTAAACTCTGTCCGTCTGAAGAAACCTCTGACTTCTAAATAGAAAGACAAAGACTGATCCCAGTGTAAAAGATAATACTCTAGGTTTCCAGGTCTCCAAGGCTGACTGTAGAAAAGAAACAATTTTCTTATGAAATTTTCACTCCTTTGAAAGAATTCTGCCTTTGAAGTGTAAGATTTAATATAGACAGATCTCACTGTACTACCATAGGCAGAGAGACAATAATCTTGATTTTAATATAACGGCAGACATTCTAGGAAGTTTGTTGCTGATATAGCTCACACTGATCAAACTTACAGTGATTTTTCTACCACTTTGTGTAATTTAAAGCTAATATTTAGCAGAGCTCAGTCTTAGCTGGGAGTGAGCCCACTGTGGTCAGTACTTACCTTCTTTCTGCATTCACTCCTATTGATTCCAGTAATTCAGTTCAGAGATTTTGAATTCCCACAGCTCCTCCTTGACCTGCTATTGAAGAACTGGGTGGATTTGTCTTGGCAACACAGAGTTGGAGGTCCTTAAATACCCATTAGCTTTAAGTTTATCCTTGTTTTACTTAAACACACATACGCACACGGAGTCATTTGTTCACTCTTAGCTTACATTTTCTGGATCACATCTACTCATAAAGACATCCTTGCAGAGAGCAAATACTCATTACTATCTCAGCAATTCCCCACTAAGGTCTAATTGATTGGCTTGTAGTCCCCAAGCCTACATTGGAGAAGGTTTTATCCTATTAGAATAGCTGGCAAATTGCTTAACTCCCATTACATGACAGGGAAAACTGTCCGTGATGAAAGTAAAATTGCTCTGTGACATGCAAAACTGACTTTAATAGGAGATTTATCTGCTATAGTTCTGTGATTCCTTTTGTTTTGGTTTATCTAGGGTTTTTTTGAGTTGGTTATTTTGGGTTTCCCCCACTGGAGGGTAAATTCTTCATGACAATGCTAAGAATTGATAAAATTTAGTGAGCTTAATTTGATATGAAAAAGAGCCAAATCTGTCATTGAACATTTTTCGTAGTGTTAAATAAGTAAAACTCAACTGCAGGCGAAATCAGACACTAGGCCTGAAGTAAAATTTTGCTTTTCTCAAAGGGTTTCTTCATCATTTCCACAATCGGAGTGTGGCTTCTGGGAGGGAGAAAGAAAAGCTGGAAGCATTAATCCTATGTTTTCATGAAATGAAAAAGGAAATTTGAGATAAAATTGGCACAAACCGTGATTTTAATTTACCATTTTTGAAGGCAGTTGGATTTGGTTTTGATGTTTTTTCCTATAGCTTTACCAGTCATTTAAATTTCTTATTTGAATAAAGGCTCTCAGGGGCATATCGGGATCGCAGTCTGTGCCTGAGATTCCCACTGACAGCGGTGGGAGATCTGTGTGTGAGCCAGCGGTGCTTTGTGGCTCATAGTTATTCTGTGCCTTGAAGGCACAATACACTTCTGCCACTAAAGATTTCATTTACATATTCATACTACATGGGGTTACCCAATTCTTTCCCATAATAGTTCTTCAAAACACGCAAGAAAGATTTGCTGCTGTCACAGTGCCCTGTTGACCAAATCTGCAGAGTGACTTGGACCTCAGATGCTGAGTTGTCACAGGGCAGAACCGGCCTTTGGAGCTGATGCTCGGGCTCCTACAGTGAAATGTGAGGGAGAGTGGGATGTGACAGTCACTGTCTCTGTGACCTGAGCTTATTCACGCTGAACATGGAAGAATAAGTGTTTAAATCCTGCTCTGGGAAGGAGCTTCCACGTTATCTCAGGTGTGGAGTGCTTCTGACAGAGACCAGAACCTCTGGAGGGTGGGCAACTGTATCATCAAAAGCTGGCCCAGGAACGTCCCTTTCTTAGGAAGCAGGCTGGAAAGGGGACAGTGATGGTGCCTCCTCCACACAGCAGATGGGGAAGGGCTCCCTTGGCCAGGGTGGTCCATCCTCAGCTCCTGTGAGGCAGGAGAGACCCCAGGCTCTGTGCTGGGCAGAGGCATGGTTCATCTTCTCAGGGGAGTCCATGCCTTTTGCAAAGGAAAAAAGAAGTGAGAATATGTTTATACATTTATGAATATTTTCAAGCTTCAGTCAACCAGAGAGAGGGAAGGGGGAGGCTGATTCAATGACCTAGAGACTGGGGAACTTTGGGGAAATTAGTTCTAGTGAGGAATCCCAGGATCCAGACTCTGCTCCAAGGACTTCCCATGCATTTTACATTAACTGAGCGCTGCAGAAAATGAAACTTCAGGTGATATTGCCTGTAACAGTTAGCAGCATCTGCTTTTGCTGATTCACAGGGATTTGATTGATGTGTTTTAAAATTGCTTTGAGGTAACAAAATCCACATGGAGTAGGAACTCAATATTTATTAAAGAGAAACTTGCGGCCGGCTTCACACGATGGCTCCTAGCTCTGCTAATAGCATTCAAAACTGTTCTAAAATTACAAATTGCCATTTTCATACATGGCACTGGTGTACAGATATCCAAACCCATGATAACCCATTCAAACATCTTGTTTTCATTTGGCTTTAGGTCTTCAAGATATTATTTTCAGGGCTAAGCTCTGATACAAACATATTTTAGATCTTAGGCGGAACGATTTAATCACGTTTGCCCTTTTTTTGTTGATTATATTGCAAAATTTAGGTGAAGTTATTAATCTATTTCCAAAAAGAAAATAAGGGAAAATGTTCTTTTTGAAAATGATCTTGTGGTGTTCCTTTTGGAAAAGTTTTCTAAGATCCATGGAATTCTGATCTTGAGCTGTGTCAGCATTTCCTAAGGGACAGAGTGTTGGAGAACAGTCTGTACTTTCAGCATTCACACTCCTCGTTCTGTTTGAAAATAAAGGTGCAAAAACAGGGAGAGAAAGAGAAAGCACTGAAATTAAGGGCAAGAGGAGCTGTAAACCCAAATCATGCTTCACTCCGTGCCTTTGGACTGATGTATGAGAAGAGCATTTCTCGCTGATGGAGGTGCTAGAGTAGCAAAAAGTACATCATAAAACTGCTTTAGGTTTTATCCAGGCCTAGCTTTATCTATGACATTTTTCTGCAATTTCTGTGTGTTTTCAACTTCTCCTGATAAAATAACTTTCAGACCCCAAGTGTTGCTTCTATGTACAGCCGTTGGAAAAAAAACCAGCCCAAACTGGTTAATGGATTTGGCTGTGAAAGTCACAGAATTATGGAAAACAGGAATATTTATAGACAAACCTGCCAGGGAGTTTGTTAAATAATAATGGAAAATTACAGACAGCAAGGTGGTCTCATTATCTTTGGTACAGAATTAAATCTAGCATCCAGCAGAATTTGTTTAACCTTTCTGTGAAATTGTACTGAATTGCTTCAGACAGCAACAACAACTCTGCAGACCCTGTGCTTTTTTTTTGTTAGGGTGTTTTTTTTTTTTTTTTTTTTTTTTTTTTTTTTTTTTTAGCATAGTTCTAAAAGTTAATGGCAAAGTTTCCTGCAGACAAATATTGGAAATACTGCCCTTTAAACAAATGACCAACCTGCTTAAAAAACTGCTGTAAATTTTCTCAATTTTAGTTACACAAGCCCTACTGGTATATCCTTAGTACTACAAATGAGCAGGAATTCCTTTTGCAGAGGAAAATGAGGAGAGGGATCTTTGCATTTGAAACAGTAAGTGGGGAATGGGAAAGGACAGAAGAAAACCCTACCAGTTAGTGACTGATTTGTTTTTTGGTGCAGCAAAACTTTTATAAGACCCTTCCCAGTTCGTGGGAGAATCATTATCTGTTAGTACAGTTTCCCCATGCTGGGGGAGCCTGGTTGGAGCCCAGATTTGCTGCTTCCCTGGAGAAAGAAGGGGAGATGCCTTGAGCAGAAAGCCATTGAGCCATTCTGTCTGTTCTTTGGGAGAAGCAGCCAGGTGCGGAATTCTCTGGACTTCTGTTGCTTTTAAGCCGGAGCAGGGGATGCTGCAGGCCCTCTGAGAAGTTCTGGGGAGCTTTTTTGAGAGCTCTCAGGTCTGCATCATTCCTTCTTTAAATCTTGTGCTCTGCAGTTTATCAGAGCACCACTTTGAAACAATCATTAGAGAAGAGCATCAATGTGTGGGATCTGTCTGCAAGTTTTTGCAGTGCTCCTGCCCTTCTTGGCACTGCTTGTTTACCTCTGGTGATCAGCTTCTGGAGCTCGGGATCAGCAGGTCCTGAGAGCTCTGGGTCAGTGGTGAAGCTCAGACACTGAGTAGAGGGCCCTAAGGAGAGCTCTACTGCGGGTAAAATGTACCTGGAAAGGTAAAAACTAAGGCAGAATCAAAGGGTGGGAAATGTAGAATGGTTTGGGTTGGAAGGGCCTTAAAAATCATCAGGTTCCAACCCCACTTCTCAGGCCAGGGATATCTTTCAGTACACAAAATTGCTGAAAGCCCAACCAACCCAGCCTTGAACATGGCCAGGGATGGGGCATCCACAGCTTCTCTGGCAAACCTGTTCAGTGCCTCACCACCCTCGATGTAAAGAATATGTTCCTTTTATCTAATCTAAATCTTCCTATTTTAGTTTAAAACTTATTCCTTGTCCTATCACTGCAAACCCTGGTCAAAAATCTCTTTCCATCTTTCTTATAAACACCCTTCAAGTTCTGAAAGGACACAGTAAAGGTGTCCGTTCTTCTGACAAAGAAACCCAACTCTGTCAGCCTGTACCTCTGACTGAGGCATTTCTCGAGCCTCTGGGGAACTGACACTTTGGGGAAATGATGAGTTTTTAGTACACATTAGTCCTTTGCCTCTCATAAACATCCCATCCACGGCTGGGGTGTGATTTTTGACTGCTGCTTGGCTGTCTTTCAGAGACACTCTTGCACATGGCAGCCTAAAGACGTGCCTGTTCTGATAACGCATTTGTATTTCTCTGACTGTGACATATCCAGCCTCTTCCAGCCTGTAGACAAGGGAATATGAGCCTTGTTAGCCTTGCACTATGGCCCGCAGTAGGGAGCGCTCTGTCTGTGGCATCCAGCACAGCCCAGATGAAACACCGAAACAGCGAGAGTGTTTTGAAACAAATATGTTTACAACCAGTATTATTTGAAGTGTAAGTTATCATTGATGTAATATAAAGCTTGGTCCTGAGATGTCTTTTTATCCAACTCTTTCCTCATGTTAAAGAGAGTTCAGTATTTACTTTTTTTTCTGGTGGGCAGTTGATTGCTTGAATTTAAAGCGCAATGGTTGGCACACCAGACATGGAAATGGAGCAAGAGATGGAGATAAAACGGGGTCTGTTAGAAGAACTTGATTTTGTCTGTGCAAAACACTAAATGTTATTCACAGGTACTGTATCTTGCAGTCACTTTTATGTGACTGTGCTCAGAGATGGTTGGAGTTGTGCTTCTGTAATGAATGAGAGAGTCTTCAGTGCTTTAAAAATATATGCATTATTTAGGGAAGGTAGAGAGTTTTCAACTTACATTTATTCTCTGCAATCATTGCCTGAATGAGTTCAGTTTAATGAGAAATTGATATTGTACCAGTCCAAATATATTTTAAAAAATCCTGAAGTCATCCTGAGTTCAAGTCAACTCTAATTTTTCCCTGTAGAAGACTGATGAAAGGCAATGACATCAGCCTTGCTAATAGCCCTTCCTTTAGCTTATTGTTAATGATCACCATCAAATCAAACGCAGACTTGGTGGAATTCCAAGGACTTAAACGGAGCTGCACCAGAGATCAATTTTGCCCACTTTAGATACCAGGAATACAAACACTGAGGCCCAAGTCATGCTCAAAGAGCCACTTACTGCATTTCTCTTGTCAGGGCAGTGGGAATTTAGTAACTCTGTCTTTCCCTTTTAGAAACAATTGCACAAATTTACACATTTTATTAATTTCCCTCAGCAAGAGTAGTCCATCTATATCATGCTTTTTTTTTAACCTCCTTTTCACTGTTTTGCTTGTGTCAAGAGAAATCCACATTTTGCAGGAATTATCACCATGCTAAGTATATATTGTAGAAGGAACTTCCTGCTGGGTCACATCTGTTGGCTGGATAAGAAAGCAGATACACGATAATACCTATTCTACTGCAGCATGCTGTAAGGAGGTAACACAATTAACAAAGGCTAATTAGTTGTATTTTACTCATGATATTTTATCATAACCATAAAACTGGCTGAAATTGTGGAAAGCTTACTACAGGAGAATTCTTGTAACAAAGAACATTCATTTTTCTGATTTATCTTCCTCTGTCTCCTGTTTTACAACGCAGGGAGAAGATACTTCCTTGGCTATTTGAAAGCATGGTTAGGTTCATCAGCTGGAATTGGTTTTTATGGTGTTATTGCTCTAGTTCCACCAGTTACTATCTCCTGAATATATTACCTTTTAGTCACTTTAATATTTGCTAGAAACTGAAGATTAATCAGATGAACTCCACAAGCAGCTGTAATTTGCAGTTTGAAATGATGAGGAATTGTTTGGGAGAAAGGTTTTTCTGGAGCTGTATTGCAGGGCAGGAATGGAAGGTGTAGAGTTAAGGGATCCTAAACTCTGGAATTTCCTCATCTAAGAATGCTTCACTTTGTAATATTAACTTTTTGAGGTAGATTTCTGCAAAATCTTGCAAGTTCTGGATGGGGAGGGAAAGTTTTTTCAGCTCATACTGGTGAATTGGGATTGAAGTGTTTTATTGCTTTGATGTAAAATGTCATTTACAATCCTCTGAGCTCTTAGTACATTTGTGTGTGATTTCTGCTGCTGTAGTGCTCAGCTCTTCAAGTCTTTGGGTTTGTTTGATGGCAGTACGCTGATTAAACAAAAGAATCATAAAGATTACAATGATAAAGCAAAACTTTCTGTAAATTGAGGTGCTTACATAATTACCACAACTCACAATTAGATTTCAAGCAGCAGACCTGAATCACACCTGTATATTAAATAATTATCTACATGGCTTAGCAATTACTGCAGTTATTTGCCAGTAGTGCATTGGAGAAGGAAAAGGAATGCTGAAAACTACAGTAAATAGGTTCTTTGTGTATCTTAATTGACAAACATTTTTGAAGTTCAATAACCTTTCAGAAAAACCTTCTTTCAGTTGATTTCATGCTCTGCTTTGTAAGCTGTTTAAGTTTACAACTTATGAATATTTTGTTTCTTGCTAAGTTTTTTTTTTTTTTCCAAACAAATGACATAGATTTCGTATTTGACAAAATAAATGTGTAGCTGTTGGAGGATTTTTGAGATCTAAATGTCATTATTATGCTTTTCCCTTTTTTTTCTTTTTTGTAACACCATCTGTTTAGTAAACATCAAAATAGATTGATATGAAACTTAAGAAGTTCATAACAACAACAAAATAATGCATGACAGATTATATAAGAACAAGTCATTAAAATGGCCTATAAAGGGACAACCATCTGTAGCATGAAATAATCTTTCTATTGATGACAGTAATCACTTTCTAAGTCAATGACAATTTTGGATTTACAGCATAAATAGTAATCATGTGAACCAAATAATTGGAATATATTTTTTGTAATTAATGAACTCTTACCCCCCCATTACTGTTGTGAAGAAGCAGCATTCATACAAAATACACGTTTATGCTTAATAAAGATTTGTATATTTTCTCCCAAGCTTACGAAAAGCAATTATAAGTTCATTAAATATATTATATCTAAGTCTGAAGAAAATAAGTTTGTGTTTATGGAAAAAGTTTCTAATGTCCTCTGTCATTCTGAAAATCTCAGCAGTAGGCAAAAGAGGGGAAAATGCTGAGGGTGCAACATCTCTTAGAGATTCAGATGCACACAGATCCCCTCTTGGAGAGGCCAGTGGGTGTTTTCTGAACAGAGAACAGCCAGCAGATGTCCCAAGAGGAGAATATCTGTGAATTATTTTAATTAAAAAGGTACCTGTTCATAATGATTTGATTTTTTGACCTGTTCAAGGGCATGTTCCTGGGAAGTGTCTACTTTTAGTTGCACACAACCTCTGCCTGTGAAGCAGCAGCAGCCTCTCTCACATCAGGATGCCATGGTCACCTCTGATGATTTGTGTCTTGCTGGAGGTCTCCACCCTCTAACAGATTGATCCTGTTGGGAGTTGATTTAATTCCTTGTACATGAAAATTTATGTTCTTGGACTTAAAGCAACCCTTGTAATTCACTTTCAATGCAAAAAGGAATTCACTGAATAGAAAGTATTACCTTTACTTCTTTTATTAGGCATATAGTTAAAGCCTTTAATCTCCAAAGTACTTTAAAAATGCTAATTAACCTTCACAAAATTTCCCTCCCCTTAATGGTAGGTGGCACATGAATGACTCCCTGCAACATTATAATCCAGCCATTTCAGTAATTAGTTTTGAAGTACAGCACATGAACTAATTAGAAAATTGTGCAACTACCAGGCACCTGTTGGCCACAAATGCCTGGGAACTATCCAAAAACGTCACGTACTTTCAAGTGATGCTGTAGCGGTGTACCTCATGGAGTAATTAATTCTTTGTATGCCTTGAGATGGGTCTCTGGGAGTCAGCAATACGGGAGCTTTTCTCCTCCCCAGCCCTGCACCGTGGCCTGGTGTTGAGGAGCTCTGAGGATCCTGGAGGGCTGTGCCAGCGAGCCTCTCGTTTTGTGAACCGTGTGTATTGTGCACGAGCAGAGCTGTGGCCAGGAGCCTGGCCTGCCTGGGGCAGAGCGGGCTGGGGGCACTGAGTGGCTCTGGGGCCACTTCACCCCCCAGTCTCCAAGCAGAGCCTAAAGCCACCACAAGGCACGTGGAAAAGTAAGCTTGGCCAGACACTTCAGCTTTCTCTCCTGTGAGGGAGGTTTTACATTCCTGGTAAAGGAGAGGCACGGTAGGTCCATGTTGAGTGCTTTTTGCCTATAAAGTTCTTTTTTTTTTTTCTTTATTCTCAGCTGTAAAGCAGCAGTAAAACTTGTGACAAATACTGAGTTCTTGGAGCGTGCATTACCTGTGTATGTATGTGTTTGCTATGAAAAATACTTCATGCTGTCTGTTCTTGCTGCTGGGCATGCTCTTTACTTCTGAAATAAAGTTCCTTGGTGTTTCTCAAAGACTGCTTTGCTGCCAAATAACAGAGCTCCAATTTCAGCTCAGAAGTTTGAATTGAATAAGCAATACCCATGTCTGTGTGACATAAATTTAATTAAAGGAAACCATCTCCAATCAAGTAGTTCTTGCCCTAGAAGATGCAGCAAGCAAACCTGGATTCATTTGGGGGTTAGAGCCCTCAAGGACAATAATCTGCAGCTTTGTGCTTTTCGTGTTTTCTGTTCAATGCACAGCCAGGCAAAACCGCCTGAAACTGGAAATTGAGTGTTTCAGTTCTGGTTTGCTGCAGTGGCACAATCCTCTTGTCTTACTGACGCTTTCGGAGTCAGTGATGCTCTGATTTTTAGTAGTTTTACTTCTATGTATCAGACTTTTAATAGCGTATAAGACAAGTTCTGTTTTCTGTTCAGATAAGCACAGCTGAATTCCAGTTACTTCCCATGGCAGGGGTAATGAAATTGGTTGCCTTTATCCATGTTATGATACTGTGGACAGCCTAGGGTAGATCCATTTATAGCACTAAGAAGTGCATGGATTGCAATACGTGAGAATGTCATATCACTGGTTTTTGTCTGAGTTTAAGAAGTTTAAGAAGTTCCTCTGATTTTCTGTTCTTTGAAGATATATCTGATTTCCTCCATTTTAAATTCAAACAAATTCGTGTGGTCATGATTATAATTGCTGTGTCAATTTTCCCTAAGTCAACATCCAGCTGCACACAGTTTACAACAATCACTTCCACCATTTGGCATTCCCTTGTCTCTGCTGCCCAAACATCTCTCCAAAACTCAGTGACAATACCCCATAAACAATATTATTTCACACTAAAACCAAAATCATTGCTTCTCTTGAAGACAGAGGACCTAAACTGTTTAGGACTTTTTCCAGAATTTTTCATGTCAACTTTCAACAAATTTGTTCAGCTGTTTTCCCAGATAAAACAATTTGACTAGTTTTGTGTCCCCTAGCTGTGGACTTTGTATTCTATCAGCTGTACACTGAATCTGTTATTCAATTTTGGAAGTCTTTGAAAACTTTGTTAGGTTTCTTTTTTTTTTTCAGTGAGGGAAGAGAATCCCCATTCTTCTATCCTGACAGAATTATGTTGGTGGCAGTTTGTGCAGAAAGATTTTTGTTGTCCTGAAGTTCTCTGTTTCACATACCAACCAGGCCATTCCTCTGCCTTCCAGCATCTCTTCAGCAGAAGTTAGTGTGTTTCCGGAGCTTCCCAAACTGATCAAATCATGCTGCCTGGAGCAGTCCGTACCCTGAGGGTAGAAGGGTTTGCTGTTGTTGTCTGGTGTGGGTTTTTCTCAATTACAGTGATTTTCTTTTCTTAAGATGGTGATTTTTCTGTCTGTGAGGATTGAGGTTTCCTGTAGCCATTACTTTAAACTTGATACAAAATTAAGCCTTTGAAACTTAATATTTCTGTGCTTTTACTTTCCACACCTTCAAAGGAAAGAACAAATTTTTTTTGCCAGAAAATCACAGAGACTCTCATGTGCATTCCCTTTAATCATTTGCTCTCAACCTTCTTCCTCCAACTAATCCTGTCCTCATCCCCAAGAACTAAGAATCAAAATAAATATTGAAGATAGATTTTTTTTTTTTTTTAACTTGAAATTGTACTGACTCCCGTACAGCTGTGCTTTCCCACACGTTTGGTTTTTTACATAATGTTGAGTGCCTCCAAGGTTTTTTAGAGCTCAATGTGAGAGTTCTTGTTGGTCAGTACTTTGAAAATATGATCTTTTCCTTAACTAGGTATTAGGTGTATACATTAGACTAACATATACTAAAATAACTAAGTAATTTTTTAATATTTTCAATATCAATAATCAGCTATCGAGCATATTAAAGAGGTGCCACAACAACAATAAAAGCTCAGTTGTTTTGTTTTTTTTTTTTCTTGTTTACTAACCATAATTTTTAATTCTCACCTGCTGTGGCTGCACTAATTTAATGTTGTTGAATTGTGGTTGATTGTGTAAACTTTAGCACAGAATTTAGTGCTTTAATATTATTAATGAATTCAGTATTGGATTTTCTAAGTACTCACTGGATGAGTGAAGCAATAAATTAGGAGCTGTTTAGTTTAGTTCTTCGGCACTGGCTTTGCAGGGGGTCACTGGAGGTGATTTTGTTGAAAAGGGTTCAGAGCACCTAAGGTGGATTCTCTCCCTTTCTTGTTTCCCCTTTTCCTTAGACAAGATGAATTATTTAGGGTGTTGGTCAAGGAGGGCAGGATGATAGCAGTAGCTATTCCTTAGGAAAGTAAAAGAATCTGAGCAGCTGTAAAAGCTGCTGGAAGTACTGTTAATTCAGGATGTAAATTATCCTAGTCCTCATTACTCCCTCTATGTCCTCATCCAGGGCAAGTTGGGCGTTTTTCGTCATGCCTGATTTTCAGTAATGGTTGTGATAGGAAAGACTTTGAAATTCGTTTCATAATATTTATAGGCTTGATCCCTCTAGTATTTAATGGGTATTTGCCTGTTTAATGAGTTTTTCCAGGTGACAACAGCATATATAAAATAGTGCATTTGATTTTGTAAGAATCTACATCCTGTAAAAGTGATATACACCTTTCTTGGAAAACTAATCTGATTTCTAAATTCATGTGATCCATAGAAGAGTTATATAATACTGGTGGGTTACAGCACTTTTTTTTTTTTTTTGTAACAATACTTGGTAAAATCCTTCTCTAGGCATTCACAGCACAAAAATAGAGGTAGTACTTGGTGGTACCTGCAGACACTAATCCTGTCATCTCAGGGCACACTCAGAAGTTTCTAATGCTTTGTGTGATGTATGATTGCCACCAGTTTCTCTTCATGGCTTCCTGGGTAACAGAATTGTAGGTACTTAAAATAAGGAAGATCTTGAAAGAGCAAAAGTTGGCTGATTTTTGTGTGATGAGTAATTCTCTAGCATTTGTCATCACAAGTAAAGGTTATTGGTATCTCCTACTAATTCACAGTCCGTAGCATATTTGCAATATGAAGCTTATGAAATTTTAGTTTATTGTTTAGGTAACAGGTAAATGAATGTAAAACTGTGAATTTGTTCACCTGCAATAAGCCTGCAGCTAATCAACCAATTTATGACTCTCCTCATGTGTTTTTCATGGTGTTTTGCAGTCTGAGAGTTCCTTTGTCAAATGTGTGCAGTCCTTGCTTCAGCAGAGATGAGCACAGAGGTCACTGTGCCATGTGTTACACGCTGGCCTGGATTTGCTTTCTCCAGAAGCTGACATTTGTGCAAATATGCAGGTGCTGACACTCCACACATTCTGAAAACTTTATTTATTTTCTTCAATGATGATGTTAATCAGACAAAAAGATTAATCTGCGTAAGCCTGAGGGCAGACTCAGTGAAAAGGACATGATCAAACTGGGTCACTCACTTGTGTTACCTCCTTCGTGGTTTATTTATGCAGAGACCCTTGGGTATTCCTGCACAGGTGAGGCCCCAGTTGCCCCCAGGAGTTGTCCTGAGATGAGGAACATCAGCTCTGAGGCCTCAGGCAGCTGCACGCAAAGCTGGGTGTGCTGAGCAGGGCTTTCCTTCCCCCAGGCAGGAGCTGCCCTCACCCACAGCATCTCCTGGCCAACACTTGCATCACGTGGTGGCAGTTCTTTCCTTGGCTAAGATATGCAAATCATGGCTAATTTCTTTTTCCCTTATCTTTTAATACTCAAAACCCAAACAAATAAATACTTACTAATTTATTCTCACTGATCTTTTTTTTCCTACGCTGTCCTTTAGCTTAGTTCTTGCCTCCTTTTGTCATTTTCCGTCCCATCCCAATCCCTTATGGTAGGGATGTTACAACTGAGATTTCTTTGTCAGCTTCTATTTTGGTACACTAAACAAGTCTGAGTTTTCCAATAATGAGATTTATTAAATAAACACTTAAGGATATGGCAATAAATTAAAAAATTAGCATTGTTTTTCTCTATTCCAGTTAATATTATCTTGTATATATGTTAGTAAGTCACTTAAATTTACTTGGATGCAATGTAAAATGCTATAACCTCTTCCCTTGCTGCTTCCCTTAAAAAATAGATGTAACATTTCTTATTTGATTAAGCAGACATTTCAGTATAAGATAAAAATGGAAACACAACTTCCCAAGCTGTGGAAGTTTTTAAAGTTTCTACAGTAGTTTAAGAAGCTGGTGATAGACGATAACTTGTGGTCAGCCTACTTTATTTTTCCCTTGGTTGAGTTCTTAGATGTTTTTTGTCTCTTAGAAGAAAGAGAATTGATTAGGGAATTCATCTCTCAGAAGAACAACTTTTCTTTCTGGGTGACTGAGCACTGGAACAGGCTGCTTGAGAGGCTGCAGTGTCTCCATCCTTGGAGATACTAAAAAACCTCCTGGACATACAGAGTTCTGGGTAATGTGCTCTAGATGACCTTGTTTGAACAGTGGGGTTCAGCAGGGGTGGGTAAGATAACCTCTGGAGATCCATTCCAACCTGAACTGCTCTGTGGCTCCCTGGTGGAACACCAGATCTGGCTTTCTTGTCTGTGCATCTGCACTGTCCTGAGCAGTACCTGGCACACAGTCTGATGGTGTCCCCGTATCTGCCCTGGGAACCTTGATTGATTTCAAATCACTGCAATTTTTTGTGTCTGGCCACAAAAAGTGCTTGTTGCAGGACTGGTGTCAATGCCAGTGTTTGATTTGCTGGGCTGGGGCAGGTTCACACACAACTATTACACGTGCCATGAAAGTTTTCGGAAGGGAAAAGTTTCTGCGTCTTAAGCTTAGGCTGCATCTATGTACAGAACATATCCTTATTGCCTAAACTCAAGCTCTCCAATTTGGAGATCTCTTGTTTAGACTTAGAAACATCCATTCTGTGAACTCTGGTAATGTTTTTGGTTTTGGAATTTGAAGTGTATCCGTATTCGTCTCCTTACAGAGAACCTGTCCCTTAACCCCTTATGCCAGCACACAGCTGAGTTTCAGGAACAGTTATGCTGCCCCTCCAGACAGATTTCCGTGCTCACACTGTGGGAAGGTCTCTGTCACTTGTAAAAACGTTTTTCTGGTTTGTGAGGTTGGGGTTTCTTTTTCCCTTCTTTTTTTCTTGTTTTTCTCTTTTTATTGCTTTTCACAAGCTGATGTTTAGTCATGCATGCAGAAAATCTTACCAAAGTAAATGGTGGGGCTCCCAGATATCTCCAATATGATCCAACCTATCCACAGCAAGAATACACAGACATCCTATTGACTGCTTCTGATGGTGTATAATGAGTGCGCACCTCCCAAGGAGTGCTAAGTACTGTGTCAGGCTGCAAGATTCAGGGGTGTTGGAGAAAGGTTTTGTTTCATTTTACTTTTTAAAGAGAGAATGGGACTAGGGAATGAGATAGGTATATTTGAAACTTGACAATATTTTAACAGGCTAGAACTAAAGCTTCTGCTTTTGCATAAATCTGACAACTTTTGAGCTGAGTACCTTTTCCAATCTAGTTCTGATTATAAGACTACTAAAAGAGAGCTTTGTAATAGGAATTGATTGCAGCTTTAACTCAGGAGCTGTTACTTCCTTTCCGTAATGTTCTTTGCTCCCTCCTTCAGTTTACTCATTGTTAAATCATTCTCTCATGCTGCTTGTTTGGTGCAGGCACAGTTGTGTAACTGCTGGCCCATAACAAAACATTTGTGGCACAGGTGGTTTGGGGAGCACAGGAGCTCCTCTCAGACCGTCAGCTGCTCAGTGCTTTGATGTCTGGAAGACAGCTTTCTTAATTTCATTGGATAGAAGGTGGTCCAGAAAATTCAAGGTGCTGACAATTCTAAGGAGGACTAATTCATTAGTCTTTGTAGTTTCCTGAAAGGAACAATTCTTTATGTTTTTTTTAAAAATTAAAGATTCAGAAAAACAATGAAAATCATGTGGAACATTTAATATGTAATGAAATGAGGACAGCTTTTATGCTAATATTCTTTATTTCTAGCTAGGCTAACTTTAGTTTAAAAATCATCACCATCACTGCCCCTTTTTAGAGAGAATAAGAACATATTAAAATGGAGTATTTTTTATTCTTTTGTGCTTTGTCCTTCTCTAAAATTTTTCTGATGTAGCTCTGCCCTGGTTGCATTTGTCCAGCATGATTTCAGTATTGGCCTTTTACCTTTATGCTTCAGCAAGTCTATTTCCCCCCTATAACTGTTTTCTGCTTTTCTGCTAATAGCTATTCCGGCAAGTATCATTCTCGAGAACCTTCACTTGTGTTTCTTTGGCTGAATTTACCATAAGGCAAACTCAGGATTCCCCAGCTGTCACAGCAGCACAGTCCTTACAACCCTTGCCTGATGTACTGGAAATGCTTTTATTTCACCATGGAAGCCTGGGAGCATAAGGATGCTCTTTGATTCCGCAGTAGTATGGGGGGTCTTTTTTGATTGTGTTTTGTTGTTGTTGTTGGTTTTGTTTGTGTTTTTTTCAATACACAGTAGGGGGTGACAATGTCTGTAGTTTTCTGTCTTTATTCTGAGGAACTCTTATTCACAACCTTACCCTTACTGTGCTTTATGAGCTTCTATATTCCCCTGTGTTCAGGCACATTGTCCTTAGCACAGCGTGCTGACCACAGGTCTGAGAACCCTTGATTCAAAACTAGTGGCCACTTTTGCTTTGTGTAATGAATTGCATGAACAGCAGTCTCTAAGCATCATGCCCTGCTTTCTTTATGGTGCGCTATATTTGTAAACATGTTTCTTAACTTACTTCAAAACATGTTTGTTCTGCCCCATTTATTTGCAGATAACTTACTGTCTCTTGGATCTTTAGCTTCTTGTTCTAATGATTGCTTTGAAATATTATTTTAATGAACCTATGTAACACATCATTGTATTCTTTTTTTTTTGTGCTTGGACTGCTAATGATACCCATCCATTAAGTAAATGGTTTTGTAAGCAATACAAATGTAATAAATAAAGTTAGTCGGCTCTTTTTTACCACTTTTGTGCTGATAGGCACACCACATGCGGGGGAGGTAATGTTTCATGACCAGAATAGTTCAAGCTCTAGGCAGCCTGAGAATCTTTGTCCTTAGGTTCAGTCAAAGAGCTTTGGAGAACTTCCTGAACTATGATTTATGTACACTAGGGTTTATAATTTTGAATCTGGTTCCAAAGTCCCTTGGGAGCTATTCCTGAAGGGCAGAGAAGTCTGGGAAAGTTGGACATTCTTCAAGAAGGATATCTTGGGTGCACAGGCGCAGGCTGTTCCCATGTGCCGAAAGAGGAACCGGCAGGGAGTAAGACCAGCCTGGCTGAACAGAGAACTTTGTCTGGAACTCAGGAAAAACCAGGAGAGTTAGTGACTGTTGGAAAATGGAGCAGGCAATGCAGGAGGTATACAAGGATGTCATGAGGTTATAAAGGGGGAAGATTTAAAGGGTCAAAGGCCAACTAGAACTTAATTAGGTTACTGCCTTAAAGGGCAATATGAATGTTTCTATAAATGTGTTAGCAACTAACGGAGGACTGAAGAGAATCTCCATCCTTGATTGGATGTGAGACAAAACGTGGCAACAAAGGGCGAGGAAAAGCTGGGATACTTAATGCCTTCTCTGCTGCAGTCCTTAATAGTGAGACCAATGGTTCTGTGGGTGGGCAGCCCCCAGAGCTGCAAGGCTGGAATGGGGAGTAGAATGAAGCCCCCTTAACCCAAAGTCAGTGACTGCTGCATCACTTGGACACACACAGCTCTGTGGGGTCTGATGAGATCCACCCAAAAGTACTGAGGGACCTGCTGGAAGTGCTCATTGAGCCACTGTCCATCATTTACCAGCAGTCCAGGCCAACTGGGGAGGTCCCAGTCAGCTGGAAATCGGCAAATGTGACACCCATCTACAAGAAGGGCTGGAATAAGGATCTAGGGACCTGTCAACCTGACTTTGATGCTGGGAAAAGTCACGGAGCAAATCATCTTGATCATGTGGCATGCTCAGGACAACCAGGGATCCAACCCAGCCAGCATGGGTGTAGGAAAGGCAGGAACTGCTTGACCCACCTGATCTCCTTCTATGACAGGGTGACCTGCTCGGTGGGTGAGGGAGAGGCTGTGGCTGTGTCTACCTAGACTTTCGTGATTACACCTTTTATAAATGGCTATAAATAACATCATTTCTTTGGCCTGCAAGGGTTAGCATTGTGACAACCTTCCTCTGTTAAAAAAAAAAAAAAGTAGTATCCAGGTTACAAAAAGTTTAAAATTGTTTTGGTTTTCCATGGCTTTATTTTAGTATTTCTAAGATGGGCACTTACAGTGACAGCTCAAGGTGGATAGTAGGGGTGGATGATTAGAATAAAGCCACTGCCCCTGCCATCCTAAATGAGGAATTTTCTAAATTGAAAGAGGCGTTTCCTTTGAATTCTTGAGAGATCAATAACAAATGTCACTGCAAAACTTCTAGGGATGTGCCAACAGCATAAAAAAATCAAGCTGGTTATAAGTTATAAATGAGACATTTGCTTGAACTACTAGAGATGATTCCCTAATGAGATTTACATCGCTTGATTTATTTTTTAATATATTTTAATTCTCTAAGGATATCAAAAAATCTGTAAATTACAGCTCTGGAATGTAATCAGACTTAGTCAAGAGAAGGCAAGGTTTAACCACGCATATGGAAATGACAAAATATTTTACCAGGTAATTATAACTGGATAATTTAGGTTGAAAGGATGGGTCAGAAGTCCTCTTTGAAATGTTATTAATTCACTGAAGAAATGAGAGTTACTATAAAAATTATTATTTTATCTCTGTTGGAGAAAATAGTGCCTTTGCACTACTTTCAGTGGTTCAGTAAGTCTTAAGCCAGATAGCAGAGGCAAGAGTTCACTTCCCCTTAGATTTTGAAGGCATTTGCCACTAAAGATGAAAACTGATTTTATTAATGTTTTATAAGGTCTTCTACAATCACTACTAATTTTGAAGCAGGTGTAGGGCAAGCATTGTCAGCAAGAATGCTTCCACTGCCCCTGCTTCTTTTTTTTTATTATTCTTTTCCTTTTTTTTNCATGATTGCCTCAGGCATTCATTCAGGGAAAGCATAGAGGTGATGGTAAAGGGTGATTTTCATGTCTTCCACACATTAGGATGATCTGGGAAAATTATCCCATTTTCTAAATGTTCCACCATCATGAATTGCACAAAAGATTAGGGTTTGCTTTGATTGAATGGTATTTTTCTTAACTTTTGTCTGTTCTGAACTCTAATGTCTTCTTGACTGGCTACTGAAATACAGGGCAGGCTGCAAATGCTGAGTTAAAGTTTTTGACCTGTGAAATTTATTTATTTTTTTTTCAAACATCCTTTTTCTTCTACAATGCACTTAATAAAGCCAAATGCCAATTCAGGTGGCATTTCAGGTTGATGTAAATTACATTGATATGTTATCCTAAAACCTCTGCATTTTGATGCAGAGAAAAATTAAGGTGAAGTTAAGAAGTTAAAACAGATTTGATCATTTTCTTGTGTACTGCATGGAGATGTTATGTCCTGGACATATCCTGAAAAAAGATAATTCAGGATCTTATCCATGATACACAGACACAGATTAGGCACACAATGCAGAAGTTTTGGGTTGGTTAGGAGATGCTTGTTGCTCTCTGAATTGGCTCTACTGAAACTCTGAATCACTAAGTTGTTTTGTTGCAATCCGTGAAACTCAGATTTTTTTTTGTTTATATCTAAATACAGTACATCCTGCAGTTTCAAAGATATTGTCCCAGGAGATGCATTAATAATGGAGACATGTTCTTCTCTCCAGACAGATTCAAACATCTCAGGAAAGAAAAAAACCCCACCAAACAACTGGGGAATATTAAGATACTTCTGAGGACTCTTTGCTTTGAGTTTTAAAATGATCATATTTTTCTGATTTGGTTCAAAGCTACTAACTTAGAATTGCCATCAGTATAGGGATCTGTGCAGAAAAATTTGGTGTTTGCTGATAAACTGGAGTGTATGATTAAAAGACAATAAATGCACTTAGTTGAGGACCTTTCCTAAATGATGATTAATTACTCTTTTAAGGTTTTTGTTCTTTTTCCCGGAGAAATGCTGAACTACTTAACAGTAATTTGAAGTTGGCAGACCATGGACACTTTCCTGTCTGCCCTCCTTCTGCTGGCCAGCTTTTGCTGGAACATTGCAGTTTTCCCATTTGGAAGTGAAGTGGGAAATGTCCTTTAAATTTTAGCTGTCGTGTCAAATTAGGTCAGACTTTGCAGTGTGCCATAGCACAAAGTGACGCAGCATGTTATAAACAGAGCCTGCTAAACGTGTGTGCCTTCTCTTGCCAGTTGTACATTATTTGAGAATGAACTGACTTTCTGCTTATAAATCTTCATTGGATTCATAGCTCTCCTGAAAAGATGAATAGTGGGAATTACTGGGTCCTGCAATGTTGCAAATCACTTGTGTTGTTTGACTGTTCTGTTGAAAAATCTATTGCAGTCAACAGCTCCAGTTTTGTAGATGGTTGAGGTGTGTGCAGGGCACTGAATCACTTAATAAAATAATTTCTGTGCAGGAAAGTTGAACATAACACAGTTGAAGCCCCAGAGATATTGCAGGTGGCTTTACTGATTTACTGATCTACAGAAATGATTGAATTGCTATCAAAAAGGTGAAGAAAAGGTAGGCTTTGTTCTTGCATGTAAGCAAAAGACTGTGAAGGAGAACTCCACCCATTAGAAAAACGGAGGTGTTCTATTACCAGCCCATTAAACCACTCTGCTAAACATGCTGGCAGGAGAAGTCCATGATACTGCACTTTTTAGACTGCTGGTTCTCTTACTGGAAAAGTCATTCCCTGTGTCAAACCTGGACACAGGAATTAGTGAGGAAAAAAAAAAGAATCCTGTACCACCTTTCCTTAAGCATTCATAAGATGAGAAAAACAGATTAATGTGCATTATCTAGAACTATTTTTCCCACATTCTCCACTAACCTGGATGTGAATTGAAGGGTGAAATCCATATCCAGAAAAAGTACCAAATGGAATAATGTACTTCAGGTACAATGTCCTGGTGGAGGTCCTCTGTTAGATGTGGAAAATCAGTCAGATATCACAGTTCTGGCTGTATTGTCTGGGATTCTATTTTATTTGCCACACTTCATGCCAGGTGTGATATGGTCCCAGGTGTTTCCTGCCACCACTGGCTGATCAGGAATTGCACAGTGCAGGAGACAGCAGCTCAACTCAGGGATGCAAAGAAGCACCAAGGCCAATGGAAGAGTATCGGTCAGGCTGATTCCTGGTGCCCGACGTGTGCTCAAAATAGGGGTGTGTAGCAACAGGTGTCATGAAAAATGTGATGAATGAGTGATTGTGCTTCAGCATTCTTGCCCTGCTGGGGACACTGAGCCAGCCACGTGCACTCCTTATCTTGTGTCTTCCAAAAACAGTGCAAAGCTCTGGATTAAGCTCCTTGAGGTGCGAGTGAAAACTGAGAGCTTGTTGGCTTGTTTGCAGTGGTAGTGTAGATAAATTTGAAAGATAGAGTGACAGGATTCAGGATAAGAACAGATAAAGAAGTTCTGGCTAACAGCCTCTCTATCACTTAATACTCTGATAAACCAGCAACACTGACTTTCACGGCTGTAGGTGAGGCTGCTGAGTGCATAATGGCTGCTGTGTTTATTTGGCAACAAGAAGCACTTTGCTCTCCTTGAGCATGCCACCTGCTGCTAAAGGCTTAGCTGTCTCTTTCTCTAATACATCCATGGCAATTCTATACCTCGAAAAGGCTATTATTACTGTTAAGGAGAAGTGGAAATGTGTGTATATGAACCACAGAAGCCTGTGTGTGCACCCACATGTTGTAGATGTTTATCATTCTACACCATGGACTAAGGAATTATATAATATGCTGGCTTTTTCTTTTTTTTTTTTTCTTTTTTTTTTCCCCAATGTGGGCATCCCTCTTTAGCCCAGTTACAAAAACTAACATGGAAATGCGTATTGTTATTTATATCATAAATAACAAATCAGGTCCAAATCAAGTATTTGAATTTCATCACATTTAAGTATCTGGAAGGAGATTATCTCATGCTCTGAAAATCATCCCATCTGAAAGGGCAAAATCCATGAATGACTGTGAGAGCAAAAGACAGATCTAAAGGGTGAACAGATTTGGTCAAGATTAAAGATCAGCCTCAAGACCTTGATGGTTTAAGTGAGAAGAAAATTATTCTCCCAATTATAGTGAATTCGGTTTGCATGCAAATCAAGAGAATTAGAAGGAACATTTGTTGAACTTGATTCATTTGGCTCAAGGTGTGCTTGGTTCCTGGTTGCTCTTTCCTTTGAATTTTCAGCTGCTTCCACAGAGTGAAGAGCCTCCGGGGCAGTCCTCAGAGCTCTCCTCTGCCAGGAAACCACTGACTGCTGGGCTGTTCCGTGACAGAAGCCATGAGTTTCCTTTGGCAGCTTTGTGACAGTAGCCTTTAGCACCTCCTGTGTGCAGGTGATACCGGTATTAGATGTGTTTTCTCTGAATGTGCAAAATGTGTGGCAGGGACTCCCACAACATTGCTCAGCACACTCACCACAAGCAATTCCCTCGAGCTGTCCTTTGACAAGACCTGACAGGGAGGATCAACAGGCTGGGAAGATAACAGCAGGTCAGCTCAGCCTGCTAGGGGCTTCTCCATTTATTTTCTTGGCCAAACAGAAATGGTTAAAGATTCCCAGCATTTCTCACTCCGACACTTCCAAGGAGACTCACACCATTTTGTAATTTTATATACTAATATATTCTTTAACAGAGTCACGGATGAACAGGTAAATAATTCAGCTTTATGTTGTGTTTGCAGAACCACAGCTGCTTAAGAGTGAAGTTTCTAAATCCAGTAAGTCAAAACCAAAAGGTTTTGAAATAATAGCTATGCTTGACCTGAAATTAAAACATTTGCATGACAAATCACCCTAAGGAGCATAATCCATCTGCTTAGATCATGCTTTCTGTGACTGATTGGCAGTGGACTGCTCTGCCTTTTTTTATTTTTCATTTAGGAGTGAGTCCACTCTCCACAGTGAAATCCCTGTTTTTAGACATTACAAACAGAGTAGCAATTTGATGAAGTTAAGAACAATAATAAATACTAATGATATGAGAATATAGAACATGCCCTTCATCTTGGGTAAGTTACCAGTAGATGAAAGCAAAGATCTTGAAGCCTTTCTGGGAATATCGGGCAACACAGTGCAGATAATTTCAGCTGTTCATGTGATTTACTGCTGTTAAGAAGCAAAGAATCATCCATGGCTGTGTTGGGTTCAGGTAGGTGTTTTTTTTTCATGTTGGTTTGTTGTTTTGTTTTGTTTTCAATTTTCATTCCGGAAGGATTTTTCCTCTTATTGTGAGCCATAAAGACAGAAGAACATGATAAGATTCTGTGGAGAAACAGTGTGGAGTTTGTGATGCCAGAGAACACAGAAAGAGCAGCAGACCTAGCAGGGCTTGAAATCTGGGGTCTCGAGTGCCTGACAGGGAGGTCAGAAGTATTCTGTTCTCTCCAATTAAAGGACAGGGACATTGGAGCCCACTGGCTTTAAACACATCCTGATTCAATTTTCTGTCTAAATGCGTTGACCCAGTAGAGCACTTGCTTTAACACTTTTGTGAATTTTATACTGACTTAGATTTTCTGATTTTCTAGTGAGGTGTCAGACATGTAAGTGGATTATTTACTCATCTTGCTGGCCCTAAGCAACTGTTTATCAATGTGATCAAACCTTTCATGAGCCATATTCCTCACAAGCTGGAGTTGTTTGCCCTACAAGCAGATGCAGTACCAAGCCAAACCTGTGCTTTCATTTTTTCCTACTTTATAACCTTTCTACAGAGAGCATTTTGTGCATGTTTTAACCCCAGAATTGGAGTCATGGTCTGAATCAGATATTTCAGTGTAATTATTGCATTTTTAAGCTGTTCCATTTATCACATTATGGGGTCACAGACCAGCTCAAAGCATCATCATTTCCAAAGGCTGTTGCCCTGGATAACTCATAGCTCACCACATCTAAAATAGTGTACCCAGAAAAATGATTGTATTTCCTTTTCGTTTCCTCAGGATCTGAGATACAGTGATGATGTGGGATTCTGAGACTGAAATGAACCCAACACAGTGTTAGAGGTGTTTAATGAGCCCATCTGAGCTCCACAGAGGAGGACAGATATTAGGCAGAAGACTGTTTTTGTCTTGCAACATCTGGTGTAGGATGGCATTATCTGATTGCAAAGCTGACAGGAAAGCCTATTCTTGAACGTAATAATCTTGTAATACCCAAGAATGGCTGAATCATAGAATGGTTTGGCTTGGGAGGGACCTTTAAAGCCAGTTCCAACCCCCTGCCATGGGCAGGGTCACGTTCCCCTATCCCTGTTTGCTCCAAGCCCTGTCCAACCTGGCCTTGAGTACTTCCAGTGATGGGGCAGCCACAGCTTCTGTGGACAACCTGTTCCAGTGCCTCACCACCCTCACAGGAAGGAATTTCCTCTTCCTATTCAATGTAAATCCACCCTCTTTCAGTTTAAAGCCACTCAACTGAAATTTAACCCTTGTCCTATGACTGTGCCCATGTAAAAAGTCCCTCTCCATCTCTCTTGTGGCCCCCTTCAAGTACTGTAAGGTGTTGTAAGGTCTCCCCAGAGCCTTCTCTTCTCCAGGCTGAGCAAGCCCAGCTCTCCCAGCCTGACTCTAGAGCGGCTCCAGCCTCCTCTGGACACACTCCAACAGGTCCATGGGGCCCCAGAGCTGGATGCAGTGCTCCAGGTGGGATCTCACGGCAGCTGCATAGAGGGGGAGAAGGAAAGACTCTTTTAAAAACTTGGAGTTTCAGAAGGGGAATGACACCTTTTGTCATGCATTTGATTTGAACCATTTTAACCTGATGTTGATGAGGAATCCAAGCCTTCCATAACAAAATAATGGGAAGGATGAAATAAAAGATCTAACCATTCCTGTAGTTGCTCTAGTTATTTGGTTAGCGAAATTTTGTGTGCGTGTGTCATATTTAACTTGGAACTTTAGATTAAAACTGCATCCCAATAAACATTGCAGTAGATACCCCAGTCATAGTCTCTATCAATAAAATAACAGAGTTTTCAGCTGGAAGACATTCCTGGGTTTTACTGTGTTTTTAGTGCAGATACAAATGCACAGATTGCTGCTGATTTAAAGCATGTGGAAAAAGCCCATGGAGATTTATATTTCTTTCATGATTGAATGCTGGTTTGGTGTTATGTGGAAGAGCAGTCACTTGGTTTAATAGTTGCACAGCTGGTGTTATCTGAAAAATAATCATTATGATAGAAAGCACACATTTTTCATGGTTTTTGTCAGGTCTGTCAGAATATGTTCTGTGCTAAGTCTACACACTTCAACTGATGTTCCTTAAATTAATATATTAACATATAATACTTTTAAGAATGTCAGTTATAAAATGTGACTGTAATTGAAACATAACAGAGTATGACTGTGTAAAACAAAGCAATTTGCAGGACCCATAAAGTGAGAAAGTCGCTATGATCCGTGTTTAGAAACAACATAACATTATTGTCTGGAAAGCAAGTGACAAATTGCAAGAATTAAAGTTATGCATAACCAATTCAGCTTGGTAATATGTGCTGATTTGAACATCTTTAAATTATTGCAAATATGAAAATATTAATTTGAACTACAAACCAGCTTGATTACAAAATCTGGATTTCTCTTTGCTCCTCTGCACCTTTTCAGGGCTTTTAAGCAAGGGGGGAAATGCAGATCAATGCCAACTTGAAATGAGCACACGATGTCACTTCTGAGGAGCTGGGGACTTGCTGGATGTCCATTATTTCTATCTGTGGTAACTGGACAGTTGATCTTTTTATCTTCTCCCTGCCAGAGGCAGGGGTCAGGCTTGGGAAAAGAAGTTTATTTTCCCAGTCTTCTCTCTTTTTTATATGTTAGTGGACAGCCCACTAACACATAATTCTGTCCCCTGTGGAGTCCCAGCAATAGGAGGAAGGATAAGGAGGGGGTAGAGCACGAATGCAAAATGATCTGCAGTGACTCAAGTTACAGGGAGCTCCTCCTCTTGTTGCTTTGTCAGATGGCAGAGGTTTAGTCTCCCAAATAAAGGGATTTTGGGAGCTCCAGAAGGAAATGTTTCTATTTCTGAATTTGAATTATCTCCTTTTAAACCCGTGACCTGGAATGTGAGGGGCCCTATGCTGAATTGGAACTCCTCACCGTTCCAGATGATTCTGTGTCAGGAAAGGAGGATGGCGAGTTAAGTTCCGTGTGCTGGGTCTGGTGCCTTTTCCTTGGCCATTTCCTGTGTGCAGCTCCTACAGGAAACTGAGGATTTTGTGGAGGAAGAGGTTCTGTACTGGAAGAAACAGCGCACTAATCCGTACCCAGAAAGACCTGTAGAATTTACCTGAAGCATAAGCCTTAATGTGTAAATGATATTGAATGTAATCTGTTACTATCAGAAAATCCAAAGATTTGACTTAGGAAAACTCATAATATTTATATTGCTTGCTTTTACATTGCCATGACATTTTAAAACTCTTCCCAGTATTTAAAAGCTTAACCCCACACTAAAGAGGTTTCTCTTTTTTGCTATGAATATTTCATACCAAAGAAGAGTACAGTAAGCTCAATTCAAATAGAAAAATTCAGGATTCACATGGACGTGCTCCAGCATATGTTATTGTTCTAGTTAGCTGCTTCAGTAAAAATCCTGTAGAAAATTCACCTTTCCTGACATTGGTAGAACTTTCCAGGCACTCATAGCCAGGGTTCATTTGATGAAGCAGCAATGACTGCCCACTTTTAGTTTTCATACAGGCAGCAGATATAAGGATAATAGCACAAAATATAACCTGCAAGTCACAAGAGTGTCAGCAATCCTCGGTTCCCCATAGTGCAGGCAGAAAAGAAAAAGTGTTTATGGTCCAAAATGGAAGAACTCAAATATGTCCTTAACACTGAAGATAAATGCACTTAAACATTGCCTTCAAGAGTCCAGTTCATAGAGATGGCTCTTTTATTTTAGTGATTGAGTGTTTCTTTGTAAAGATAAACAGTGGTCTGCACTACTGAAAAAATGAGCTTCAGTTGCCATGGTGGCTTTAATTTTGAGATGGGCAATAAAAGGCTGCTTGTTTGCAAATGTGTCTGTCTCTTTTCCCTCTGCCCTTGCTCCAGTACTTGGCAATTTCCAAAGTGAATCTGGCTCTTGAGCTAATTGCTGATTTTGCATTAGTGTTTTCTTCACCATGTCTAGTTCACCCTCAGAAACGCAATGGACACAAAAGGAAATGGTTTGAAAGAGGAGGAAAGTCCATCAGAATGAATTCTGATCCATTTAAGCAGCACTTGTCAGCAATGTTCACCCCTACTGTGCAGTTTTCATTAATTCATTTGCCTTTTCATGGCATTTTCCAGTGCCTTCACACCCATTTTTCTAAGAGTCTTACTTGCAGACACCAAGTCATGATGAACCCGTGCAACTGCTCCGACAGAAGGAGCTGCTCTCACCCCACAATGGAAACGCTGTGGTTGTGCTCATCACTCATTGACTTCTCTACTTGTTGGAGAAGGGGATGAGCTGGTGCCACCACTTCAATGGTCTGCACTGTGCCAGCCCCTCCTGTAGCACAGGACTATTGCTGTGAACGCCAAAAAAGCCTGAAGGAGCTGATCCCAAGCAAAATGCGTGTTAAAAAAGTGTTGAGTTACAGCGGACACCAAGGTAACAGACCTTGTGTTTAACTAAATGGATAGTTTTGAACAGCTGCCTTATTCCTGTATTAATTGTAGTGTTCATGTTTTAAAGTATTTTTATTTTTCTTGTGTTTTTGGAACCCAGCAATATCCAGCTATGTGCGGATCAATCCAAAATATTGTAATTAGTCGAGAGAAATGTAACTTGTTTATGAAAAGACACTTGTAAATGTAATGTGCTGTTTTTCTTTGCAACTATAAATTTACTAAATATTCCTTTGGTGACACAATGAAGTGCATGTTTGTTCTTAGTTTTTCAGTAAAATCTCAAGCAAACATATTTTGTTCCTTTATTTTCAAGACATTGGGAATTCAAATACATGGAAAATAAAGACCCATTGTTATTGTTTCATATCATTGACAATAGGCATCAGGAAAAACCCAGGATAGAAAAAGACTTTTTCATTTTAAAATGAGGTACTCCCTACTACTGTGTGGTCCGGCTGTGGTTTCTAGAATTTTCCAGGAATATTAAGGATGAGCCCGTGCTTTCCACCTTCCCAGCTGATCACAGATGTGTTCAGCCAGCATGCATAAAGCTGGAAAGTTTATTTTGCTTTTATCTGCAAGAGTTCTGACGAGTACACTCCCCGTGACGTGAAGCAGGAGTGAAGATGTCTCCTTGTCCCTCCTTGTTGCCTGCTTGGCAGCAGCAGGGATGGGCTTCCCTCTCCCCCATCCCATCCAGGACCTCAGGCCTCCCTTTGATGCTAACACTGGGCTTTGCACTAAAGCCTTTAATTCTTTTGAAGTGAAAGCTCTTCTCTCCCTCCGTGTTTGGGGCCTTGCACACACTAAGGAAAGAGCAGAATTTTGCCCTTTTATGTTTATATGATGGATTTTGTCTTTATAGATCCCAAATCACTTCACAAAATTTGTAGGCTGGAAGAGACCTTGAGAGTTTATCCAGTTTATCCCTCTGCCAAAGGGATGCGCAGCTGAGCCCAAATTATATCTGATTGATGCTTGGCCAACTTAAACTTCTGCAGCATTTCTAGGATTCTTATCACCGGGCAGTTGCAACTCTTTTAAAATCGGAGTGCTTTTTGATTATTATTATTTTTGATTTCATCTGCATTTTGGTGAAGATATTTCTTATAGGGTCATCTTTCTCCTCCTCCCTGTACTGGTTTAGGAATTGAAACTCCAGATTAGAATCAAAGAAAAGTACATGCTTAGATTTACTCTTATAAGTAGTTGTTTTTCAGAAAGTCAGGTTATGCATATGTGATGTAAGTCAATCCAAACTTTGTATATTTGGCTCGACAAGACTTTAATATCCAATATTGTAATTTTCTTTCAATGCTTATAAAAGTTTTAGTAGCGTATGATTAGCTGTATATTATTTTCAAAGCTTTCTGCTGTGGTCACTATGTATATAACATTATTATCTATTTATTAAATAAGGTCACTGAATCTGTTCAAACTAATCTGTCTTGAGTATTGTAAAAAGGTTTCAGATTGCTTTGGGGTTATGTGTTTCTTGTTTCACATGCAATAGTTTATTTCTTTTTCATAAAATATGGGGGATTGAAAACACAGATTGATTTCCAGGCCTATTTAGTTATGGGCATTGATCAGATTCAAAGTTTTTGAAGAAAAGTGTCAAGAAGTTTTGGATAAAGAACCTTATGTAATAACAGCCATGGCCATGGGAGCCTCATTTCTCTTTATTGTGCTGCTGTATTAGTGCTGAAAACTGAGTACAAGTAGCTTGTAAGCCCCCATTATTGAAATACAGCTTCTGCTCTGGTTTATCCTGCTAAATACTATGATTTATGCTTTAATATTTTGGAATATAGTCGCAAGATTTTCAACTTAAAACAGTTTTACATTAATAGAATATATTTTATCCACCTCCTATGTAGAAATGTATTTTATATATTCCTGAATTGTTTAATAAATATGCCTTGTGAGAGAAATTTGGTTTGGAAGCGATGTGATAGGAATAACTTGCCTGTTTCCAAACACAAAAGATGAAACCTCTAAGGGATGTGTGTATGTGTGAAGGGACTGGTGGGTGCTAAACACAGCTCTCTGATGTGAAAGCAGTTTTGGGCTCTTGGGACTGCCAGCCATCCCTCAGGGGGCCCAGGCAGGAATGATGGTTTTCTGTGGGAAACACACCTGGAGCCACAGCGGCTCCGTGGGGCCGCTAGAGCCTGGGCTGTGCAGGTGATCTGGGCATCCCAGAGGTGCAGAGGCAGAGCTTCCTGGTTTATTGGTTTGCACCAGTGTGTCCCTGGGTATGTTTGCACTGGAATTCCCCAGGAAGTCCAGAGGAAACTCTCAGAAGTGAGAGAAGTGTTGTTGCAAGGCAGAGCAGAGATAGGGATCGCGTAGGGACCAGAATCAGCTGGAAAGGCAAGGTTGGAAACCGCTTTGGTTTTTTTTCTTTTTCAGTAGGTTATTTACATTGTAGCAGAGCAGCACTTGGTTTATATCACTGGGGTTTTTTCTCCTCATGGGAACATGACATCACTGTTACATTGGCTGACTCTTTTGCTGAGGAAAAAGATCCAGTCTCAAATGTACAACTGTGTGTGTGCAGCTAAATGAGCGAGGAGTTCATTCTGCATGCAACAGCAACCCAAGAAATAAATTATCATGTGTTCAGCCTTACTCCAAAACATGATCTGAACATAAAAGCCCTGGCTGCTTATAGCAGTGAAGAGATTCTGAGCTAGATTAACTTTGGGACTGTATGAGTGTGGAATTGTGTGGTTGGAGGATGGTGTAGAGAAAGGGAGCAGACCTTGTGTGGAAGGTTTTATTAAGCCAGTCAAGTCTAATGTTGGATTATCACAAACCTTTTCCAGTGCATAACAGTGCTTCTCTTTTTTCTTTCTTTTTTTGGCATAGGAGCATAATTAGATATGAAAACAGTACAATAAAAACATTGTGTCCCAAGCTGCCAGGATTCTGTTAGGTTTTCATTTCAAGCTTGTAGTTTATTGTAGCTGCCTTGGTTATATGCCAGGTTATCTGAACTGTTGCAATAGCAAATGTTTTGAGCTATTCTCAGCATTTTGAGATGTTCAAAGACCTGTTTCCTTTTTGTATGCTTAAAATTTGGGCATGGACCGCTGACCTGGGTTTTAAATGAAACATTTCCAGCATTCAGGAGTGCTCTGCCACTCTCCCAGTTCCCATGCTCAGGGGTACTCTGGCACTCCTTTCTTCTCAGTTCAGTTTTCTTGAAAAGCTTAAACCCAAATGGCAGTGCCTGACTTCAGCACCCCGATTTGGAAATCTGAGTCTACATTAAAAAGCAGTCACAGTATAAGGACCACCAGCAGAGTTTTGAGAGCGTCTTAAATTACCATCACGGCAGTTATGATTAATATATTTGTCTCTTTAGGGCTTTTGTGGCACTGATAATATTTGCTGTTCTCACTAAGTCTCGATTAAATGAGTGCCTAAGACTGACGGGCAGTTTGTCTGTAATGACAAGTGCTTTACTGTAGCAGGAAAGGATGAGCTGCCCCAGGGAGACATCACCACCCACTTGAGCGAGATCCATGAAGGGTTTATGACCCGTTTGAATCCTGATTGAGCATCACTGTCTTGACCCTCGGGGAGCCAATTGTCTGGAATACTTGCTCTGTCAGTCTGAGCGATGTGCTCAGAATCCCTCTGAAACCTGTATGTCTTGATTGTGTGTAATACACACAGAGAGTTATCAAAATGGTATAAAGATAGGGAAATATTTTGTCACTGGGTATTGGGGTGTCATGTTTATAGAGCACGCTGTTTGACTTGCCGAGTGAAATGTACCGTGAGCTTAACCCTTTCAGGAATAAATTGTTTCAAATCTGACATCTAATATATGAAGGGGTTCCTTTGAAGCAAACGTGTCTGATGGGTGATTACTGAGTGAAATTAAACTCCTTGTGGCAGAAAGTCTGTGCCCAGAGCTCTGGGGAAGCCTGGGGCCAAATCCAGTTGTGGGGGTGGTCAGTGCCCCTCCACAGGAGCCCAGTGAGGAGCGGGTGCAGCCTGGTCACAGGTCTGGCCAGTGGAGCAGCTCTAAATTAAAGCCAGGCTGATGGAGAAGGCAGCACTTAGCACTGACACAGCCTTTGTGATTCCTCTGGTCATAAAGAAGGTTTTGTAAATCCACAGCAGGAGTGGAGCTGGAATCCTGTCTCTGCAGTGGGGAATGTTGAGAAGGGGCAGTTCAGGAGGGTGTTGCAGGTCTTTTTCTCTTATTGGTGTCATTGGCCTTTTAAATCTAAAGTGCTCTTGTTGTACCAAACTCAGGATGGTCAAGTCTTAACCCCCTGTGGAATGGGGGGGTGGGGGGGATGCTCTTAGCAATAAATAAGCTGTGCCTCATTTGCTGGGCAGCCTTTAGACTCTGTTAGATATGTTGCAGGGAAGAAGGAGATAGTTGACTGTTGCTACAAAATTTTACAAGAAAAAAGATCCACAAAAGATCAAACCCAAAACCCAAACAACAAGATCAGAAAAATAACCTTTCCTCCATTTTTACCCTCATCCTGCAAAAGCAGAAAACAACATCCAGTACCAGAAATGGAAAAAAAAAAATGCTCCTTTGTTTTATAGTTAAGTGTTTCACAGCCAGCTAATCTTTATTATTATGGCTATTGAAGCAATTAAACAGATTAAACAGAATTAACGGTTGTTTTTCTACTAACATAAAGATGGCCTCTTAATTCCAAATGCCCTTTTTTCTAAGTAAATTGTACTTTCATCTCTAATTCTGAGAAGGCTGTGGTGGGGTATGCATTTTTGTCTATGCAGGTACTTTTGCTGTTAGCAACATTTTTTAAAATGACCAACTAGCATATGTAACTAACACCGTGTTAAAAAACTCATTACATCTTAAAAAGGGTTAGATAAATTAAAGGAAGTAGTAGCAGACTCCGGTATAACTCAGTACAAGAGAACATCAATATTGCTCATTGAACAGTCTATTCTTCTAATTTTAAAAGAACAACTATTTGTCATGGTTCCTGTCCTTGGGCTGGCAGTTATCTAATTAAATGCATATGAAATTCAAAAGCCTTTACTGAGGGACAGTAATTTTCTTTGGTTGTTTTTAAAGTCACCAAGATGAAAGAAGAATTACATTGAACAGATAATGGATAAATTTCTCCATTGTACATTAAGGTCTTGGATTGACTAATCATCCCATGGTTATTAATCAATGTGTTATCTTGCAGTTTGAAATTAGAGGTTCTGTTCTCATTATTGCTGACTCTAGGTAATAATACTTCCAGCCCTTGATTACCATGACACTCCAATGTACTGCCTTGCAAAACATCACAAAACTCATCCAAACCAGATCAGATCTGTAAAGAGCATCCCCGTGCATTATGTTTATGTGACTCTTCAGGAGGGTATTTTTCAGTCCAGGTTTCCCCAATGCCCTCTGTGCTGTTTTTCACAATGATGTGCGTCTGCCGCTGTTCCCTTATCACCATGCACGCCTGATGTGCTGATTTCCATGGGATGTTATTGGAAGACAGAGACACTGCTCGAGATTTTTGCTCAAAGGAGGTGATTCCCTTGGTCATGCCAGAACAATTCCAAGGGGTGGCTTGTTCCAGATGCCCAGTAAGTACATGTGCAACTTAGAAAACAGCATTTTAAAGTTATAATTTCTGTACTAATTCAGTGTTCAAAGGGAGTTTGTAGGCACGAATTAGCTCTGATTGTACCTTGTGAAGGCAGCCTGGCAAATCAAAAGGCACAGCAGTCTGTAAATATATTTCAGCACAATTAGGCATCTATGCTGATGTTTCTGAAGACCTGTTTTTGACCTCTGATGGCATATAAAGATGTAAAACCATTAAAGCAGCAGATATGAGGATGGATTCATGGCAGGATTTTGTTACTTTCGCCCCGTTAGTGGCTTCCTATTTCTTTACTTTTGCCCTAGGGTCAGAAATCCTATGAAACTCCAGGCTTAGTGCACTTGAAGACCTTCTCTCATGTGACTCAAACTGAAGTTATATTTTTTAGAGAGAAAAATAGTCCCTGATTCTGTAACTGAAGCTTAAAAGGGCATGATACAGATGCCGAGATCTGACTATTCATGTGCAGCTGTGGAATTGGGATATTAAAACTAGATATTAGAATTGGAACAATCAAGTTAAACAAGTCTTGATCTGTACCACAATTATAGCGAACAATCCAGAGGGTGATGTTGGTTTCTTAACAGATCTGTGATATTATGCAGTTTGAATTCAGCATTAAAAAATACACTGTAAAATGTTTCTCATCAACTTCAAAGAAAGTGCACTGTTTAAGGAGCAGAATGCTGCTTCTAACCCAAATTATCATTTAGTGAACTGCCAATAATGATCTCTGCTCAGGAATTTCCAGTATTGAACCCTTTTGATGGCAGAATAATGATGCTGTGAACAGACTCCTACTCCTATTTCTGGCTTTGTCTACATCAGTGTCATGTTCAAAAGCAGTTAAATAATTCTAATTTCTGGGCTTGTTGGTGTGTGAATACACATTTCTGTTCCTTTTTTAAATACTGGAAAAAGGCACTAAAAAGTCATTTCATGAATAGTGCATGTGGTTTAAAGCTAAATATTTTAGTGGTCTAGCATTGAACAGAGCTGAATAATGATAGACTTCACTTCGCATTTAAACAGAGGTGAATAATGATAGACTTCACATTTAAAAAGTAAGGTATCCATTGTATTGGAGGACGTCTTAGAAAGAGCAAGTCATTATGCACAACCAAATGAAACAACCTTTCTGTGGTGTGTTGGGATTCATATCATCTACTTTAGCAGATAAGCTAAGACATAGCAGAGATTAATCAGTTATTTACTGTAATTAAATCACAAAAGTGCTTCATCAGCTTCCTGATTTCAGTGCACTTTCACTTGCTTATATCCTGGCTGTGCTTGAGCCAACACAAACACGGGGAAAAAATGAACTCTTTGAAAGAAATTATATCCCAACATGTCAGAGCTAAAACCTCCATGGTATTAAAATTATACCCTGCTGAAACTTATAATGTCCTGGAGAGATTTCATTATGCTACGTACACTGAAGTTTGTGCTGAACTCCAACATACAGTTCACACATCTGATAAAATATTAAAGAAGGACAAATGTAGGGCTTGCCAAGCTGAGGTGCTGTAAACTTGTCCATGCATATTTGGCCTTTCATGACTTCTTGTGCATATTTATTTGCTGTTTCCGAATGAAGTGTATTGTCACGAAAATGACATTGTACTTGGAAAAATCCTATCAGGCAAAGTCAACCCCTAAAATAAGTGTTATAATAAATATGCAGAAATGTCATTCTTTACATTAGCCCAAAGGTTTTGTATAGCTTAAGGATATGTGCAGTAAGCTAACTATAAAAATAGAAGCTTGACAGTGGGGATGAATGTGTGTGTCAAAATAATATTACTCTTTCTGGGAGGATGGCAGAAAAAATGACACTACATCCACCAGCATGATTTTTATAGATCTGCCTCTTTGCCAGATGTCACCTTTTATAAACTACTTTATAAAAACATGACAGCGTAGTGAAGTAGTGTGTTTATAGCTTGATAAACTTTTGTAATAAAGTTAGGATTGGCTGAAAATTAAAGCCTTAGAGCCTACTCATTAAGCATTTGGGAAGCTTGCTCAGACTTAAAAAGGAAAATATTAAAGAAATACGCAGAATGAGTCACAGGCAGTAAGTGGCCTTTTTCAAGAGAGAATGGCTTATGGTTGTGTTTACCAGTATGCCGTGCAATAACCTATCCAGATATATTACTGGGATTTTAGAGAATAAAGTTTGCATTACTTTAAATGTAAACACACAGAGACAAAATATACAGTGTGTATTAAATTATATGTTTCCAAAGAGTGCTATGAGGACATACAGGATTATGCCATAAATATCACCCCAGCACACAATTGTTTTATTACATAATAAAGGTCTGTATATTACCCTCTGCTGCACCATGCGACACATAATTCAGATTTTTCATGACATGTCTAATTTATACAAGTCTCTGGCTCTGGAAATCATACAGGAATAATATCTTAAACTGTTTCTAGCCTGGAAGACCTCGACACTGTAATTGCTATCCCAGAACAAACACTGGGCTGTCAGGGCTGGGGTCACCTCTCTGTGTGCCCCAATAACTGCAGTGCAAGAGAAAAGTCCTCTCTGGTCTGTAGGAAGGTTTGACAGACACCTTGAGGGCAGAAAAGAAAAGACCTCCTGTATACACTCCTGCCTGTTAGAGAATTCCTCCCATACCTCCCCCCTTGCTTCTTCACTCAGAGAAACTTTTAAAACTCTTCCACCAGACTTTATTCCATCCATATTAATAGCTGGTGAGGAGAGGCCGTGGGCGGTACGTGCAGGGTTCTGGGCATCAGCTGCCATCATAGGGAGGCTCTCCTGGACAACATGAGGTGAAATCCTCTGTGTGCACATGGTTTGCTGGTAACTGGAAGTGCTGATCTGCTGAGAAGTAGAAATGCCACCACTTGAAGGAACTCATATTTATCTGCTCAGCCACATTCTTTTGACAGACACAACCTGAAGTCAAAATCATCCTCTGACATACAGGATCTTCTGTACAGGATGAACCACAAGCAAGCTGCTTTTTCACAAATCATTTCTATATCTGAGGGTTTTGTAGCAATGTGAAACATATTCAATGTTGAAAATATGACTATCTTTTTGGCTGTGTTTGAAGTTCTCAACCTTTCCCATTTCTACCCCCCTAGAGATGCACTTTCTTGTATAACTTCAAACTAAACACAGTCTTTCTCTTGGGCTATGTAGGTTTGCCTTTTGTGGGGAAAAACACACATAAACACAATTTAGAATCATAGGAAAATAGGCTTGGAGGTCTCCCAAGAGGTAGTCAGTACACTCTGCCATGCCGGGACACTCCCAGCCTGTGTTGGTTTATGCTGATGCTCTGCCTCTCAAATATTTGTTTAACCCTTTCCCCCCCAACCCAGATCTTTGGTGATGGAGGCTCCACAATATCTCCAGGAAAATCCGTTCCAGTATTGTACTATTAATTTGGGGTAATGTTGGGGGCGGGGGGTAGGTTTCAGATGTGTAACCCAGTCCTGTCAAATTTCCAGAAGCAAACTGTTCGGGAGGTTTTCCGGTTTTCTCAGGGAGTTGGGGTTTTTTGTTTTTTTGTTTTTTTTTTTTTTTTTNTTTTTGTTTTTTTTGTGGTATGGTTTTTTGGGAGGGTGGGAGGGGCAGGTGTTTGGTTTTTTTAATAAACCCAGTTAAAAAAGAAAGCTGTTCTAACAGATTTTCCTAAGCCTGCTTTGTAGTCCTAATGTACCCCAAGAAAATGGTGGGTGCAACAGCTGAAGCACGAATTTGCAGGACAACTTGAAGCTGAGTTTTACTCTAGTATTTAGTGGTATGGAAATCAATCTAAAAGAACCTTTTGTTCTGTAATGCATCCTAATGGATGGGAGTTCTGCTTTGGATGGCATCATAGGAAAAGTGTCTTGCTTGTGTGATTAATGGTCTCTCGCAGGTGTGGCCACAGTGGGTGCCTCTTTGAGTGTGAAAGCTCCCATGACAATTTGGAGGGCACAGGATACGGGCTTTTCCTGGGAATTGTTCCTTCCAGCTGAGCACACGTGAGCACAGGCTCCTGCTGGGAGGCATCCTCTGCTGTGCTGTGTGCAAGGTGCAGGAGATCCCAACTGACACCACCCCAAAGTGCCTGTGACCCATCAGGTAACAGAGCAGTAAAGGAGTCCCCTGGTTGCATTACTAATGCCCAAGATGCAGGGCTCATTGGGAGGAAGAACTTGGCAAAAGCCTGAAATGAAGGAGTCTTGCATTCTGAGACTTCATTCAGAAAATAGCACAGACTTCCCTCTGCCCATCCTCTCCATGAGGAGCAGCCACAAAGGAGGCGCTTCCAGGGCATGTCCATCTCCTGAACCCCGGGTCTGTTGATAGCTAAGGTGGTTATGACCACTGCTGACTATTTCCCATCTCAGGAAAAACGTAGGTTATGCTAGAGACAGATCTATCCCTTAAATTCTCTGCCCTGTATAACTTGAGTACACAGGTTTTGGCAATGGTAACAGATTCTGGGGGAAGCCACCTGGCTGTTTGGGCCCAGCATCCCTCACGTGTCCCTGAAAATATCCTGTTATTTATGCAGTGCTCTAACTGCTCACAGTACTTATCAGACAGTTAAACAGCACAGTCTTTGCCTCAGAGAGGCAATGAATGCTCTAATGGAGGCATATGAGGTGCTCTGGTAAATATCTAAGTAGTCATTAGCGGTTGAAATGGAAATAGAGGAAAATTACATTATGGCATTATAGTGGGTTAGACCTTATGATATATTTTTTATGTGGTGAGGATTAGTTTGGTTCCTCTAAAACTTCATATAGCTTTAAGCATGGGCTCTTAGAAAACATTGCTTTTAACTGCTGATCCTGCTCTCTGTGGTCTAAGTAAACAAGTTTCACGTAGTTCCCCGTGCTGAGCTTTGTGCTACTGCAGCCAAATGCAACTATCCTGAAACTAAATAGTTCAAACTTGAGGTTCTTTGGCTTGACCGGTTTTCTGCTGGTTTTGTAGACTGAGTGGACTCCCCAGGGTGTCACATGGGCAGTGGGGTCAAGTGCACTGTACTTTCTCAAGGCAATTTTTTGACCGTGCAGTTATTTGCAGGTTCCAAAATACCTGTACATTTCTATATTCAGGGGTTGACATTTGTATATTAAGGAATTTCCAGATGCACGTGTTCTACTGATGGCAGGAACTTCTTGTGCTGCAAATGGACCACATGAACAGTGCTGCCTATTTGTTGATCTTTCTCCTTTCACGTTGCTTGCTGTGTTTTTTTAGAGTCTTGGCAAAATGAAATCATTTTTGGCACATGTGATGTTTCTGTGCATGATCCCAAAGGGATGGGATTGTTTAAAATTCGCTCTTTGCTTTGTATAGTTCTAAAATTAAAAAAAGAGTGGCAAAACCCCCTTGTTTTATTTGTGAAAAGAGATCAAACTGACTATAACAGCACCAAGATTACCCTGTGAGCTCTGTAGCCGTTTCATGCATTCTGTGTGTGTCTCTGGTGCGTTTGTTTGCATGGAAGTCACACTGAGTGCCCACGGAAAGGTGCAGGAGCTCCCACGACAATGAGGTGTGACTCTGGCTCTGTGTTTTATGGGCTCCCAACTCGAACTGTGCAAGTCTTTCACGAACTGCCCCAAATGGGGCTTGACCTGGTGGGTTTGCACCCAGAGCTGGGTTTAAAGCCCAAAGGAATCCAGCAATGTTTTGTTTGGCTCGTTCTGTGGAAGGTGCTCGCTCCCTGCCAGTGCTGAATGTCAGCTGTAGAGGTATGGGGTGATTCTGCACCACACACAATGCACTGCCCTGTTCCATTCCATTTATTCAATACTTTGTCCTTTATGTTTTCACTCTCTGGTCCTTGCTGGTTTCTGAGAAAGCACAAAGTGAAGTTTAGTAGCTGATTTGGGAATGGAATTATGGAAAGTTCTGTCAGTTATATGATATGGTGATTTTGCTATATCTGCTACTTCATTTCTCCATGTTACTAAAAAAAAAAAAAAAAAGATGAGATTTCTTCAAATTCTACTTGCAAGTTATTTTTAAATTGCTTCTACCTAAAGTCTGAAATAATTATAAAAAGAAGTGAAATGAAGTGAAAGGATTACAGAGCCTTCCATTGTATGCCTAAGCATTAGGCATGAAATATTTCAGCCAAACTAAATATGTAGGTGGCCATTTCCTTGTTTGAATGATGATTTTTTTAAAATGGATTTTTATTCCATGTCTCTTGAAGTAATTTTTGGAAACATTTTCCATGACCTGTAGCCAGTGAGACTCATCTGGATCATTGTCAGGTATTCAGGCTCCTTAGCTGGGGTTTCTTATGCTGAGTAAGTTCCTTCTGAAAATTAATGGCACAGTCTAGCTTCTGTTACTTTTGGAATACGTTTCAAAGACAAATCAAATTCAATTTCATTTTAACCCACAAGCCTCACTTCTTTCCCTCAGCAGAAGATCTCTCACCCTCTTCATCCTCTCTTGGTTTTGCAGATTTTACAAAGTGAGGTTGAGCATGAAGGCGTGGAAGGAAGGCAGCAAGGAAGAAATGTAACTGAAGATCTCAATTCTTAGAGCGGTGAAGATGCTGGGAAAATTGTCCTTTATGTAGAAGAAAGGTGTTTGATTACGTTTATTTGACTTAGCATCTGACTCGAAGTAGGCCAGCAGTGAGATACTGTGTGCAGGTGTGATGAGATTGGAGAGAATTATTCCAAAAGCAGGATAAGCTCTGAATTAGAAAAAGATCATGGAGGAATGGATTAAGAAGGGATGTAAATAGAATGTTTTCCAGAATATTAACAATAAAACTTTTTAGATTAATGTTTCTGATAAAACTGACAATGTTCTCAAAACTGAATATAGTTTTTCTGGATGAGTATTTAGTACTTTATGGCAATAAATCATTACTTAGTTGAGAAAACCCTGTCAGAAAAAAGAGGGATATTATGACAGAAGGGAGGCTTTTACAGGTGATTCATTTACATTTTTAACTCCAACTTGTATGGTTATGAAACTGATCTCAGGGTTGTTGTTTTCTGGCATTGTCATTTTGGTAAATACTTGAGTGAGGCTTACAGAGATGAGTACAGGACTGTGCAGGTACCATTTAGTATCCATCATTTTTTCTTACTAATTTGGTAAATATTATTTAATTATATTTATAAATGAAAAATACAAACAGCAAAATACTTCATCTTTCCATCCTAACATTAGCTGGAATAAATAATTTTGTTTGTGTGTTATAAAGATTAGGTCTTTCTGTTTCTGCAGTCTTTGGCAGATGCAAAGCAGGCTTCTTTTAAATAAAACTGCTTAAAACAAACAAAAAAAATGTAAAGAAAATAAAAGAGGCCCTGTAAATCATGGCCATTTGCAATTTCAGAATCTGAGGATCTTGGTAAATGACTTATTTTGGCTTTTAGATTTTTCTTGTGCATGTGGTTGTTTTCTTTTACAAAGAAAATTAAGTGAAAAGATCAAAGCACCAATTTTCATTACTCTGTTTTCCTGACAGCCTGCAAATGATGATGATTGATGTATGTATTTTAACAGCTTCAGCTGAAGGGTGCACTTAACTGCATCTGTTTTCTATTTTATGATGGGCCAAGGTAAATGATCTTTCTCTTGTATGTGTAGTCTGCCTTTGTTGTTTGGTTTTTTTCGTGGGCAGAGGAAATCGACTTAAAATTCCATTGTTTCCTAAGAGTTGGTTCCTAAGGCGATATAAAACCTATCCAAAACTGTGAACCCTGAACACACCAGAACTATTCACCAGCTGTCAGAGGAATAAATGTTATTCCTCTGTGTTCCATGGTTTAGAATAAATACCTGGTGGTTTCCACTTCTGCAGTAACGGCTACCTTGGAAGTGTTGTTGATCTTGGCCACATGATATGAAGAGCATAATTGTTTTCCACGAGATAATAATTATTTACTGTTAATGTTATTGAAGTTGATGAAGAAACATTTTACTTGTGGAACTCTGCGTTCCCAAGTAACAGTAACTATTCCTTTGGAAATACAATATCTCAAAATTGTGTAGTAGAAATAGCAAAGTATTCCAGTATAGGTGATTCCGATTTTTTGATGTGTCCTATAAGAGGGCAACAGGGTTCACGTTGTGGAGTTGTAATTTCAGGAATGTCAGATACTGATATTAATTTTCAGATAAACCCAAAAGAAATATAGACAGAGGGAAACTTTGTGACTGATTAAAAGAGTCTGCAGTTCATCCCAGTAACAGAAAACTAGGCTGCCAGCTAGTTCGAACTTTTAAGAAGAAATTTAAGTTCAGATTTTGATTAAGGGACTTCTTCTCGGTCTGCAATTCAAGGACCTGTTCATATAAGAGCTCTGGAAATCCACTGCAAACACTTCAACTTCAACCTCAGACAGAATGGATCTTCTTAATCATTATGAACCCCTGCCATTAGTGCTGAGGTGGGTGATAAATAACCTGTCTGATGTCTCCATCCAGCCGTCCTCCTTTATAGCTGTGGTATTGCAACACTTTAAACTTCCATTTCTTTCTGGTGAGCTAGGAGACCATAGATAATCACTTAAGTGGAGTTCATATTAATTATATTGACAGCAAAATGAAGTATCTTAATTTCCCACTATCGATCAGAGGATTCTTTGGGAGGCTGCAGGGCTTGGATAGCTGTCTGTTGGACCTGGTCCTCATGCCGGAGGTCTGCATAGTGTCTCATATGTAGCCTTTTGCTGTCCTCCAGAACAGTCTGATTTCTCATTTGATAGATGTTTTGTGTACTGACCAACACTGGGATATGGCTTTGTGCATTTAAGGGGTCAGTCTGTAAGGCACAAAATAAAAAATAACCCATTTATATCAACCTCGAATGTCAGCTAAAATCTCCCGAGAAACCAGTGCAGCTGAATGTGTGTAAAACGCTGCAGGTGGAGCTCTGGAAAACATCCCGGCCATGGGAGCAGCAGAATTTCTTTTCCTGAAGGTGGGAGGCTTTGGAACAGCCTATTGTTAGCAAAGTTCTTGGTTTATTTGTAATTAATCATGTGCTGTTGTTTGACAGTACATAATAGAACCAGAAAGCAACCACTTACAGCAGGAAGCAACTGTCAATTAATACACTAATACACTAATGAATCAAGTTTACCAAAGGTGAAGTGATGGGAGAAATGAAATACTGAGCTTCTGTGCCCAGAAAATTCAACCTTTAGCATTTCAGATCTGTTTTGGTTTGCTTTCAAACAGTGGTTCCTCATTATTCTTGCAGCGTTCACGTTGGTTCACGCTGATGCTGAACTTGCATAGGTTTAAACTTCAAACATGTTTAAATCTCACCTCTATAGCTCAGAAACCCTGTGCATTTGGTTTAGTGAGCACATGAGAAAGTCTGAAACCAGGGCTCAGTTTGATTCAGCAATGTTTTTATTGTTATTCAGGCCGTCATTGTTTTCATAAGGGTGAGTCACATAATAAATGTGGTGTTGTGCCAGACATTACCTGTAGTAGGTATTCCTAATATTTGACAGCCAGACAGATTTATTGGTTTGGCTTTTTTTCCCTAAATCTGGCATACCACTGGTACTTGCACACAGCTCCAAAATGTGCTGGGATATTTCTGTTTGCAATTCTGCGTACTCTGCCACAGGTAGGTGAAAACAAAAGCCTGAGACATTTCCATTTAAGAAAGAGACTCCTGGCAATTTGGTATTCTGCCTCAAGGTTTCTGTAACCCATATTTCAGATTTCATTTCATCGTGCTCTGTGATGTTGGTTTACATTCTTTTTGTTTCCCGTTAAAAAAAAGTAGAAATTGCAGTGTTTTTGTGAGCCTTAAGATGTCTTTGCAATAAGAGTTGGCAAATCTCAGCACCCTCCCCGGAATCAAGGCATGGATACCTATCTTTTGGAAATAAATCCTACGGAATTGGCATCAGATGCACTGTGAAAGGGATGCAAACAATGAATCTAGGAAAGTTGTCAGCACTGTATATTGCCTTGTGGGCTGGAGTGTCCAGCAGTGCACAGTTCTTTCCGTCTCCGTGAAGGAGCAAGGCTGTGAAATGCCATATATACGGATTAATCTCAAACATGCAATTTATGGATTTGAAAGCTGTTGTAAATTTACCCCAGTGTTTTGCATTTAGGTGATTTGTATCTTCAAGCAGGAGACTGTGTGCATTTCCTAGGCAAATCATTGTGATATTTTAAGCATCCTGGAAGCAGTCTGGCATAAAGGAATGCTGCGGGAGTTATGCTAATGGTGTTTGCCAGCTGTGGACATTGTGGTCAGCAGTGAAACCCTGGGTGTGGTGTAATTATGGCTTTGGGTTTATTTTGCTGATTTTAATTCATAGAGGTATCTGTGGTACTTGGGTTTGGGTTTTTTATTCTCTTGATACAAAATAAATTCCAATGATGTAATTATGCTAGAGGTAAAATGGACACAGCCTTTTAAATTGTCTTGAAATGTTATTTCAGGAAGTGGCTTTCCTTGGGAAGATGACATGTGGTTTGATAATGTCAGTAAACTGCCTTTTTTTCTTCAGACTGCAATTGTGTGTTGTGTTCATTAAAATATTTGGAATTAGCTTTCAATTTATGTAAAAAATCAAGTAAGGTTTGACTCTATATTGTATAGTTTTGAGTAGTACCTTTCAAATATTATGCTTTGTACCTGCTTTAAAAGAGCAAAGGCAGCAAAAAACTATTTTAATATAAAAGTTTGTTTAATTATCTATGCTGAACTAGTCAGCAACACAGCATAAATAGGAAATAATATTGCTTTTATACTTTAAAATATATATAAGCAGCCTTGTAAGTTGTTCTCCTGCTTAAGGCATTTGGCAGTTTATTTCTTATTTCCTGAATATTTCAAGATGTAAGCTTTTTAATGTTCAAAAGAAGCAGGGCCATAAAGCAAATTGTTTTGAAACTCCAAGATGAATGGACGATTGGAGACATCGTTCCTGTAAAGCACCAGCTGGGAGACTCCATTAAGCTGTGGCAGCAGCACACGGACCCACACGGAGCACGGCTGCAGAGGAGATCTCTGCAGCCTGAAATATTGTTATTGGCAGGTTTCTGAATAATTTCACAAAGGCACTTCAGGCCAAGAATCTTGTTAGTGGAACCCAGTCTCACTTCAGTCTTTATATCTCCAGCATGTAAAACGCTGCTGTATCCTCCGAAGACTCCGAGTATTATTTTTTTATTCAATTCACTGGCTGTGATTGACAAGGACCTCTTCATGAATATGTTAAGAAAGAGCAGTTTCCTGGATATTATGTCCTTTCATATCTGTCATAGCTAGAATATTCATGATGCTGTTTTTAACAGGCCTCCTATTGTAAAAGAAATATCATGGAAACATGTTCTAGTTTTTATAAAGTCCAGGGAAAACTGAATGCCTTTGGGGCCGATAGGTAAGAGGCTTTTTTAACAATTTAGAAATACAATGTGACAGCTAGCAGAATATATATCTGTGAGCAGAAAGCTCTTAAATATCGCAGTCACAGGCCTAGAATTGATAAACTGGTAGGGTTTGTGTATATATTTTTGTATTTTCTGGTGGCTGTAGTTACATAATAATTTCTTGTACATATCTCCATTTAAAAATACAATTATGAAATCAGGTATTCTTTATAATTTTTGTTTCTGGGTGCTGAGAGAACTTTTTTCTGCCTAAACTTGAACATGTACAGCCATATGTCATTGTTGCACAGGAACATTGGGCTGGTGAATGCCAGCTGCCCTTTGAGGGCTCAGTGCTGGCATCTCCAGCAGTGGCTTTCTGTGACAGAGGAGAAGGCCACCACCCTACCTGAGGCTGGAATTGTTCAAATTCAGCTCATTATTTCGTGGGAAAAGATTGGTCTAATTATTGCATACATGCAAGTAACTCTTCCCTAACTGCTGGGTGCCATCAGTTTATTCAAAATGCATTGTTATCCTTCTATATGAAAAAAAAAAGTTTAAAAATAGAAGGCCCTGAATTTGTGTTATTGGAGAGCCACTCTATTTGCTCTGTTTTGGCTGGGTGTGCCATGGGCTGCAGCAGAGATTAGGGCCCTGTGCATGGCTGGTGAAAGTGCATCTGTCACCCCAATTCCACTCAACAAATGGGGCAGCCCCGGTGTTTTCTTGTATTAGTGCACCAGGAGCAGAGCTGACAAGAGCAGAGCTGTGTTTCACCTGCATCTCTGTGCAGCACTATCAACTTTCCATCAGCAGGAGCTGCTGCTCCCGGGAGCCGAGCGCTCCTGTCCCTGCCGAGAGCCCGGAGCATCTCCCTGGTCCCTGCGGAGCTCACGGCGTGGTGCGAGATCAACCTGCACAAGTTGGGCTGAAACTGATCACACTGACCTGCAGGTGAAAGGCTCTGTAGCCTATAAGACATCTCAGTATCATCCAATCCCCAAAGTAAATAATTCCTGACCAAAAAGCAGGAAAACGGCCCTGCTTAGAAGCAAGCGCAAACTTAGTGTGGATTAGCAAGCTTAGGAACGTCATGCCTGCCTGTCCCTGGTAGTGAGTACAGCTGGGTATTTTCTCTTCCAGAAGGAAAAAGATGTCTTTTGCAAGGAAGAGTGAGATGTATGTTCCCAGCCCTTTTGTTTTCTCTTCAGATGTTTTCTCAGGGCTTTTATTTTCATAGGAAAGTTGTATGGCAGTGAGAGAAGCTCCAGTTCACTTTGCATGTGCAGTGATCTCAGGGTGATGGGAACTACTGTAGGAAGTAGAAGACACTGGACTTTGCTTTGTCTCTAAAGAGGTTTCAGCTGCCACTGTTCTTACACCTGCCCATAAAATAAATAAAATACAAATTGTGGGGGCTTTACTTCAGTTAATGCAAGTGATCCAAGCAACACAAGGAAAATTACATGTGCTCATTTTTATTGTGTTCCCTCTGTGGATGGGTTTTCCACCTCTGTGTGCAGTGGGATCTGTACTGGCATAAACTGGATGAGATTTACCCAGGGCCTGCAATTCACTCCTCCTGTCTTAAAGATGCTCATATTAGAGATATTAATATTTTATTTCTAATAGCTAATGGAGTCCTAAAGACTTTATAGATATTTTACCCCTTTATGTCACTGGTTTTGCATCATAAGTCACTGGTGATTCATTGATATCTCAGCATGGGTTCACAAGATTCCTCCACAGGCATCGTTGAACTAAATATTAAATTACGTTTTCCTTGCTCTTTGTAACCTCTGTCTGTAACTCTTATGGCTAAAGGGAAAAAGGGAAAACAGAGCCGGGATGAGTTAAACCTGGATGCTGTCTGTGTAAAACATGATTAAGTAGAAAAAAAGAAAAGCAATCAAAGTGGTGTTTTTATGCCAAAAGCAGTGAATAAAGAATGCTGCTGGCTTCTGTCTTAATCCATAAAAATCCCACAGCCGGAATGTCTATGGAATAATCCTGTAAGAAAGAAACACAGGAAGAGAGAGAATCCACACTGGCTTCTAACAATCCATGGGTGTTAAACTGTGCTCATCAGCACAATGAAACAAATAAGACACCACAAAACCAAACAAAGAAAACCCCAAGGCAGACAGGTTGGCATCCTTAGTGCTTGTGGTCCTTAGTGCACGTGTGGGTTTCTCTTCAGGTGTGCTGCAGCTGCATTGCTGGTTCTTGACTGATGTGGCAAAATGATGATAAATGAAAGGAATTATGATCTCATGTACTTTGATTCTTGTCACATTTGGGTTATAAATTTTCTCCTGCTTTGAATAATTAATACAAGCTAGTATTTACTGAGTTGCATAGTGATGAAAGAAACAAGAATGATGAGGAACTGTATGTTTTCTGTGAAGAGATTCTCAATTTCTATGTAGGTTCCATCACTTGGGCATTTATTGGTTATATACATGAAGGGATAAAACAATCTGACCAGTTTCACAGTGCTTATAAAAGAGAATTCACATCCCAGGTTACACAGGCAAATATCCTTTTGTTGCTTCTGTAATGCACAACAATGTCTCTATGGAATGTCAATATTCAAAGACCTGTATTTATTTCTTCTTAGACCCCTGGTTTTGTGAAGCTGCAGACACCTGATGCACCATCTTTATAAAGACTTGTGAGGTAATTAAAAGTCTGCTTGACAAGCAAGTCTGTGTTGAAAGTAGGCACAGCCTGGGTGGTTGGGAAGTGCTGACATGAAGGGGGAAGGGGGAGAAGCTGAAACAGCAGAGAATGAGTGACCTCATTGAGACAGTGAAATGGTGGCAACAGGAAAATTGGTAGCTGGGAAGAAAGGAAAAGGCATTGAGAGCTTTTGGGCAGAGGGTGATGAAATGGAAAACACATTCAAATGATATTGAAAGATAAAGCTTGAAAGATTTCTGGGGTGGGAGCTGTTTTACCACACAGTAGCTTTTACTGCAACTTGCAGACCCAGTGAGGTCATGTCCAGCTCCTGTTCCCACGGTGTCCCTGCCTGCAGTGTGGATGCTGCTGGCGAGATGCTGGATGCATTTACAGCTGATGTCCCTGTCGGTTTTGGAGCTGAAGGAGTGACCCAGAGTGATGGCAGAGTGTTCATGTGGGATAGAAACCAAATTGTGAATGACAGTGCTTTGCATCCAGGTCAGCTGGGTGCCAGCTCCCAGTAATATCCGGTGTCCATCCTGAGCCTGACTCCAGGAAGTATCCTAGTGGTACATTTCTGAAAAGAGATGGGAACATTTATTTTCTTTTATTTTAACAAACTGTAGCATTTTTCTAAAAATAATGATGTGAGATTATTGGGGCAGAATGGGAGTGGAATGTAGCACACAGTGATATCTCCTGATGTCCCTGAAGAGAAAACAGGAAAACAAATCACCAAATAGCTTTTATATTGAATGGTGCAGCTCATCCACAGTGACAGCCATCCCATAAAATGTTCACCCAAATATTTTCCTGGCCACCATTTTCGGAGATGTTCAACAAAAAACATTGAGTATCTTTTGTACGGCACCTCCAATACTGAATAATTAGAATAGGAAGACTTTCAAGTTGGCTTCAAGTTTTAGGTTGTTATATAAATAAGTTCACAGGAATCTCAAATGCTTTACATAAATCTGACAGCAACTATAAAAGGCTTTTGAACATTTTTGTTGCCAAAGTCCCAGGGATTGCTGGAATCTTAAATAGCCTGTTTTAAGCTTCAATTCAGAAGCTTTTTGTCATGTTTAATAATGTGGTGAATAATTCCTTTTCTGTTCTTAATTTCCACATTTATAATCCACAAGGATCTTTGAGGCATGGAAGAGATGCTTTCCAGATCCATAAGTGTGAGGGGTCTTTCCTACCCCAAACTCAAAACTTGCTTTCAAGCTCACTTTGTATTAGTCTTTGTCTATGTCTGGCTTCTAAAGGGCTGTCATTAGAAGATGCTAAAATCAAAAGTTGTTAGTAGTCTGCGGAATTGTGTTTGAAATACCAAAGTGTGAGCCTAACCCTGCTGATAAATCCTTTGTAGAAGCAGATGTGCAACACGCAGCTGAATTAGGGCGAGGTCTGAGCAGGAGGAGGGTGGGATCTGTGGCTCAGGCTCAGTGCAGGGAGTCCAGCTGCGCTAGGCTGCACCAATGCATGTTTAGGGTGAATGTGCTGCAGTGCAACAAGACAATTAAAAGCTGAGTACGTGCTGGAAATGCGAAGCACAGACATTCACAGAGGCTCAGGAATGCCAGTGCCTGTCATCCCTGGGTGGCATGGCCTGTTGCTGCTGTCACTGTCAGGCTGGGCGCTCCTAAAGCTGCAGGGTCAGAATTTCATTTCAGTGTAGTAGAAATGAGTAGAACTTTGCCTGGTTTAGGTGTATTTAATGGCATTCTGAATATGAATTACTCTCTTCCCATGCCCCAGCCAGGTCAAGTTTTCAAAGTGGCCTCATGCTAACTATTGTGGTTCCTTCAGCTTCTGTGCAGGCTCTGAAATTGCACCAATGTATTTGTTGCATTCCTAAAGCAGGTTGTTAGCTTCAGGGGTAAGCAGGTAGGTTCTCTATAAAATTTTCCTTTTGAAATTTGATTTCAAAAGATAGAGCTGTTTGAATATGCCTGATTTTGTGCCTTGTGACTAAGTCTTGGGAATATTAGATTTTAAGACAGTATTTATGAAAATACATCTGTGTTTGAGCTAAACATTTTTCTTTGAAGTTCCACTTCTTCTTCTTCATCATCACCGTGAGGAAGCACTATTTCTCAATGCACTGTGAAGGAATCGTTATTTAGCAAAATAATTTCAGAAAGTATCTTGCTATATAAATATGTGGAATGGTAAATGTTCTTAAAGGCGTATCTTTTTAGGGCTGAACATACCAATTGGTGGGTTATTTGTGATAGTTGAAGTCCACACTAAAGCTATCTACAAACTTTAGAAATATCATTCTAGCACACATGAGTATTCTGAATAGGGCTTTTAATCCAAAACCATGGAATTTGTCACAGGCATTTGTTTTGTAATCAAAAACTTCAGGAAATTTTAGAAAAATGAAACATAGGTTTTTAAATTGCTCTAAAATGAAACTTATTTAATTAGAGAGCACAGTATAAATTAGATTTTCATTTTGTGATAGAATTAAAAAGGATAATCTGCCTGTTTTCATACCTCTTACTGATTCTGCCTCACTGATATTAATGCCCCACATTGCTGAGCTTTCATCAAAAGACACAATAAAATGGTTTTCTTTTCATGAATAGCTCTGCTGTTTTGCAATCAAACATCTCTCTGCCATTTGTCATTGTATTCACCACCCTCCAGTTTCGCTCCTTAATAAGGTTCTTATATTTGCTGTTGTACACTTTCTGAAAATAATTTTTCTGTTTCAGAGCAGAGGTTTGGTTTACTGTAGTTTTTCTAATCTCATTTGATTTTACAGACTCATAGAGTGAGATCGTCTTTCTTTTCTCCCCATTTTATTGTACGGCCTTCTTATTACATGGTTCCTACTATTTTATGACGCTCTGCTACTTCACTTTGCAGTTATTTCCAACAGATTTAGCATTTAGCTGTCCACATCCACTTTATGGCTATGTATAATGTATGGATGGCAGTACAGTGCCATTAATTTTTAATGAATTGGCTCTTTATCTAGTGCTATCTAATAAAGATGATCATCAGAGTGCATTGTCATAGTGCAGGGCCCAAGAAACTTTTTAATATTCCTTATTGCATATGCATATTCCCAGATTCTCTCTTGCTCTCATTTGGTTTACCATGGCTCAATCACATTTCCATTATTTAGTTGAAAATCTGCACGTTTCACTCCTAATACCTTGCAGCTCATGTTGAGCAGTAAATTGGCAGAGGGATGTGAAGAAATATTAAAAGTTCCAGTGAGCACTGACTTCTCACTCTAGTTTTATTCTCTGCTTTTCTGGAACTGACAATTACTAACTTAAACTGAAAATTAAACCAAATGAGTGCATCTGTGCTGATTCATTAAAGACTTGGTGTTTTCAATTGCTTGGCTTTCTAAGTGAAATGTCTCTGATGTCTCCCAGGTAGCTAAAATCGGACACTGTGGTGAGGCTGGGTAGTGGAGGAGGCAGAGTTACATCTGCTGAGTTAATCATGGCTCTGCAGATGCGCTGGCAGAGAAGCCCTGAGCTCAGAGTAAATAAGTATTTATTCACGAAATTATTTTATTGTGTCTGAAAGCTCACTACATCTGCCAGCAGTGAATGAGCTGAATCTTTTTCCTTAGAAAAGTGGTATTTCAAGTTCTCAAAGTACATAACCTGTTCTTTGTGCCATACAGAATGATATTTCCAACTCCCTCTGTACCTGTGCCTGTGCAGGTGTGGATTTAGCACTTTTAAAGGTGTGAATGAGCAGTTGCAGAGGAGGAGCTCAGTGCAGCCAGACCCAGCCTGCACAACGGCCAACTCATTACAAGCCCACGTTATTCTCCTTCCAGAACCAGTTTCCATGAATCTTGCTTAGCCATGGAACTGCCAAAATGGCAAGAGATTGCAACTGTGCTGTGACAGCTGTCCATGAAAACATGGAGTGGAGCAGGGAGTTAATTTAACAGGGATCCTGCAAATGCCCCAGGATGGTCACAACCTTCAGTCACTCCTGGACTTGAACCAAAGATGGGAATGGAAGCATTTATGTTACAAATGATTGATTTGTGCCAATGCACAGGTGCACACAGTAAATATAAATACTCCTTTCAGGTTTCATGTTGAGGGTAGGTTGCCTTTTATAATTGACGATGAGTATTTAGTATTGAAATGTAATGGGCTTCTGTTAAAGTCCTTGAAGTCAATCTTACATCATCTCTCTCCATTCTGGTGTTGGTGAGAATAGTAAAAGGCTTCAAATCTAAGGCTTTAGTGTAAGTAATTAAATGTGAACCAACCTGTTCTGCTGATCACTCTCACAGCCTCCATCATTTCTCAGTCAGTGTTCCATGGCTGATCCAGAGGCAAACTCCCCTTGCCTCCCTGCTGCCGTGGCCTGTGGAGCCATGTCTCACCTCTTCTTTGCAGGTTGCTGAGGCACCCTGCACTTCTGACCAGCAAAGGTAAGTGAGACTGGACTTGAGGCATGCCCAGAGGGTCATCACCCCCTCGTGGTGCTGATGGCAGCACCTCAGCATGTCCCAGTGGAGGTGCAGGGCCACAGGACACAGTGCTGCCATCTGAAACCCTCCTCTGGCCTGCACTGAACATTTCAAAGCACCAGTTTTATTTTATTACGGTAAATTCTAGATGTTATCATGTTCTGATAGTCACGGAATTTAATAATTGATCTTCAGATACAGACAATTCTCTTGGGAATATACTAAAATTACCAGTTGGGTTCTGAGTGTTTCTGTAAAGTATTTGAGTTTGTTTCTTTTTCAAGAACTAAAGTGCCATCTGTGTGTCAGTGCATATATAAAGTCCCTTCCTGTTAAGTAAGTGGCTCTTAAAACCTAGGAGATGATATTATTTTAATTGCTAACTTGAATGGATGCTGACTCTCATAATTATTAATGTTGACTGGATTCGTAGTGTTATTTGAAACACTGGAGAACAGGTTTTGTTGCTTAAATAAAGGCATTTCAGTTCTAATTTGCTAAAATATTTTTTAATGTTCAGCTTTCTTTATAAAGAAAATAATAAGATAATTACTGTACTGGTATATTTTCTATAGGCATAGCTATACCAGATCTAGCTAAGGTTGGAAGCAAAAAAAAAGCTGTGTTCTCCCTCACACGTGGTCTGTGGGGAAGCCCTTTGGTAGTTGCTCAGGCTGTAAGATTTTGAATTACTTCTGGTTTGCTCGTGTTCAGAGGGCTCTGTGCTTTTTCAAGACATTGTAAGGTGCTATGAAATGTTGCCGACTTTTTGGTATCTGCTCTTAAAATAGATGTTGTGGAATAACATTTGGCTTCAAAGAAGTGCTTTGTAAGTGAATCTTGACTGCAGGAAGGAGACCATGGCAGCTGAAGAAAGAAAAGCACAAAAGTAGTTCATGGATTTCTGGCCTTGAAGAAACACAGTCTCTCTGGGTACATCTATATTGTAGCCACTTCTGTAGCTTGCATCAGACCTATATCAGCTTCAGACTATTTAAAGAGAGCTGTGGTTGGCATGGCTGGGCCAAGAGTGCCATAAATCCCAGGTGAGCAGCCCACACTGGGCATCAGGGCACTGCAGCACCCGGCCCAGGCAGGGCTGAACAAGCTGCAATTCCTGCTGGTGATTCACAGCATCTCCCTTTACATTTGTACTTTCACAGCTCCTGAGCATGTGGCTTGTGTGGTTTTATCTGGCATCTGCTGTTTCTCATCCTGGTCTCTACTCCTGCATATAAATCATTTAGGGGGCAGTCAGAGGGAGCGGGGAACTCCTGCAGTGGTGTTGAATTACAGCTGTGTCTAAAATCACAGCCAGCCAAACAACTGGTATTTAAAAGCAAGTCTAAAATCTTCTTTTTTATCTATAGTTTGTGTTAGTTGTTTTAGAATGAAAAAGAACAACCACAGTTATTGAATACTGGCTATTTCACAAAGATACAGTTCTTTCCAGCAAAGCAGATAAAAGAAAACTCCCCAAACCCACTGGAATACATATTCCCCTCCTAAGCAGCATTGTTATGCTATCATTATCCTCCCTGTCTTTCCCATTTTGCCTAGTAAGGCATCTACTGTTTTTCTATGACCAAAAAATGAACGTCAGGTTTGTACGTGCCTGTATACTAGAGTGAATAAAGATGCTTTGAAATAGCATTCTTTCTTTGAAATTTTGGTTCAATGGCTGAGGAGCTGGCAGTCGTAAAGACTGAGGTGATAGTGAAGCTCTGATAATGCAGCCATTGATTTCAATGGGGCTAGGATTCCACTCTAGGAAAGAATTATTTGGCTATCGTTCTCCAAATGGGATGAACCCATGATATTCTCCTTCTGCTGAGTATAAAATATGTTCATTTTCAATAAATATAATCTTGTCTCGAGGTTTATATTGCTGTATGTTATATTAGTTATTTGAACATTTTCCACAGAAAATCCAAAGCAGCATGCTCTTAGATTTCATGGATTCTCTGCAATCTCTGTTTTCAGGCTAAAACTTTTTTGGGGACTTGGGACTTGGTTAGTTTTGTTGATACTTTGGATGTAGGCTTCTGGTGTTCTGGGACATACATGGCATTATTTCTGTTTCAGAGCAATCTGCTTGGTAAGTACCTGCTGTCTGGTTCATGTCGAATTCTTGCTTCCCACGGTTATCCCATTAGCTTAGCTGTTATCCCATCAGAAGGAAAAGGGCAGTTATTGTAAGAAGCTATGTGGAGGCTTTATCTCTCTTCAGCAAAGAAAAAGTAGTGAGCAAGAAAGGGAAGAAATTCCTGAGAATGCACAGGAGCCGTTTCTGACTGTGCATTGTCCCCATGGGCAGAAACCTTGATCCAATCCAAATCCTTTTCAACTCTCTCCCAGAAGCCACATCTACCTTCCTAAAAATATAAAATTAAAAGGGATAATTGTGTTACCAGCTGGACAATTTTCAAAGTGGAGATAGATGATTTCATGAGAGATGTAAAAATCTCAGTTGTATGTGCTTGTTTGTGTGCCTGATGCCTTCTGTCTTATCCTCCCCATTCCCTGATCTCCAACAGCAGTGAGATTATCCCAGCCAGCTCTAGTTTGACATTTACAAATTAGTGTGAGAAACAGCCTACTTTATTGTTTTCTTAAGCATTCTTTTTAATATGCCCCATCATCCTAAAAGCAATGGCAGGTTATACACGTTCCTTTAAAAAAGAAGAAATAAGTTCCTTTTCTCTGGGGTCACATTTCCCAGACTTGGTTACTGAGGTGTGTGTGTGTGTAGTTTACACTCACAGAGGCCACTTGTACATGAAGATATGTCCTTAGTCCCCTTACACTTGCAGTCAGTGGTGGCCAGCCAACTTTTCACTCAAATATGTTCTTTTTGAAAAGAATGGCACATCTGCCATTCGTTCTCCCGAGGGCACGGGCTGGGCTGTGTAAGATTCAACCAAGGTTCGTCATGGCTCTGAAGTCCACCTGGCTGCCAGCAGGTCCTTGGGGTGGGAGCTTTGTTCTGGGCTCCAGGGGGGCTGCAAATGTCTGCCTGCACACATCAACTGCTGCTGGTTCAGTCTGAATTAGTACAGTTTTCAAATGAGCTGGCAGCGCATTTGATCAAAACAGCTGTGATTTTTCTTTTTTCTATTTTTCTGTCACATATACAGACATTTCTCTTTGCTCTGGAACTTTGTCTTAGTTTGTAAATTCTCAGGAGACAAGCAAACTCAGAAACTTCTAGAGCAAGGATGTGTTGAACCAGAAAAAAACAGGACCTGCAGCTTTGAGAAACTGAATATCTCTCTTGATAAGAGCTGAAGCCCTGGGGCATACATATATATAGCCAAACCCACAGTAAATATCAATGCACAAAACGTGTCATCAGGAAAGGAACTGAGAATTCACTCTGGGAACAAAGATCTGCAAATCAATAAAAAGGAGGAAAAGAGAGATTTAATAAGAAAACATCCTGTGTTTCAACAATACCACCACCTGCCCCACCCGAGTGACCAAGAACAGGGTTTTACCTTAAAAGCTCTGCAGAGAGAAGTTGTGCTGTGATTTGCTCACACTACTGCTATTTTTCAAACTGTTTAAATACCATGAATATAAAATTATCCTGATGAAAGATAATTATATTTGAGCTTGGATATACTGCAAGGCAAACACAGTGGTAGAAATAACGTTGTGTTTTGTACCTTCAGCACTGTACTGGGCTTTCATTCAGTGGCACTGCCTGTTGTGGAAATCGTGGCACATTTGCTGTCAGGATCTCCAATGGCATTTTAATGGGATTATTTATAACTTGTATGCAGTTGAAGGCTTGACAGATCCTTCACAAACAAGTATGTTGAGATGATTGCAGCCACGTGTAGCTTATCACACAGAAAGCAAAGGGAGATGGTGAAGCCAGAGCAAGCAAATTCAGTATTTGCCTGCTGGTCTTAGTCCCAAATTGTTGGGTTTATCAGTTGGAACAGGAAAGGGATCCAACTAGATGCCTTTAAGTAGAGGAGCTCTGCTCAGGAAGAGGGAAAAGCATATGGAAAAACTGGGAGTATCTCTGTGTGTGTGTGTGTATATATATATATATATGTAGAAGTTAGGCATGAGTGGGAGAAAGTAGAGACTTTCGTGAGTATGGAGCTGAATTATTTGGGCTCAGGAGGATGGGAGTGTGAGAGGAAATGTGTGAAGGGAGGGAGGTGATATTCGAGGAAGCAGAGTGACCCATCACACTGAGCAAATGCAAGTGTGGAAATGCAATGGAGGGAAGGCAAGTATGTGTGTGGAATTCAACAGGTCTGGTGGGGAGCTCAGAGAGCAAAACATGCAGTGGTTCTTACAGATGGTCTAAAATTAGGCACAGTCGTGAAATGGAAGAAAAGAGCTGGGGCCAATACAGACAAAGCCAAGACGTTTTGCTGTTAGGTCTCCTAGGAGAGGTATTGCAAATGTCTGTAACCTGGTCTCCATATAATGTCCTTCCAGGTAACAAAGTGTCAGCTTGGGATTTGGGAGCAGGAATGCACTGGCTGGGCTTGCAGGCCAGGTTCCTGACTCCAAGTCGGTCTAATTTTCTTGTGGGTGAGAAGCTTGCAATTTGTAAATGCTCATGTGAGTGTCTTGGCTTTGTCAGTGGGAGAAGTGACCCTAGTGGGTAAGTGAGCTTGGCATCTTACCCCTCTCCTGTGGTTGCCTTTTAGAATCTTTAAAAATAAAAAAAAAAAAAAAAAAAATTGAATTTGCAAACTACTTTACATATAAGATATTCCAAAATGTTAAACTAATTATAAAGAACTCCTGTGCTGGGATGTCTTATCAGGTTGTTCTTTCTTCTCTGACCACTGCCTACGTGACCTGAATTTGTGTGCAGCCTGGGCACCTCCTGGGTGTGCCAAGCTCTGCACAGACCATTTGTGGAACACTGACTTTACAAAGGAAACCAGGGTTCTGCCTTATTTAAGCACTTTCCTATATCAATAAAGTACTATCAGAGATCTCATATAACCTGATTCAGGATTTCTTCTGGTCATTGTAACCCTAGATTAAAGCTAATTACTTGATAGTATCAGTCAGTCAATCAAACAAGCCTTCTAAAAATCAATATAGCTCGTAACATAATAATATCCTTTGTCCAGGCTCTTTATACATCATCTGCCACCTTAATTGGTACTGATGTCGAGCCACACAATGGTTCAAATCTGGACTGATTTGTTTTAGCAGTGACACTTTACCCAGCTAATGCAGGATCATTAACATCATTTTTGCAGTTACTGACCTTGCAGCAGCTGTTCCTAGTTTGCTTATGAAAATTGTCATTGCCCTTTACTTGTTTTTATTCTTCTACTTCTTTCTGGATTACTCTTGATGAGAAGAGTCCAGAGCTAAGTTTCAACTGATTGCTAAGCTTATTTTTCTAGCTGATCTGAATTATTTTGCAGCAATGAAGTTCTTATGATAACTAAGCAAAATTAAATCTCTTCAGTGTGTGCCCTCCAAAATGATGATACTACACATCATAAGGCTTACGGATCAGCAGAGGGGGCTGGAAGGAGACTATTGCTTAACTTATTCACATCTCTGCCCCTATAATGCATTTTAATATAGAACCTGACAGTAGTTGCATGGCCATTTAAAAGGGTGGAAGAGAAATTGTTTAAAAAAATTCTTATGAAGTCCTTTGGATTAACCAGTTTCCTGTCACCCAGTGTGCCAGATGACTGCTCAGACTATAGAAATTGCATCCTCCAAACTTTTCTGTGCTTGAGAAATTTATCAACTCTGTCACATTTAAGAAATTTCTTTCCCTGCGATATGAACATGACTCCAGGGATTTACAAACTTAGCAAAAGCTTTGCAAATAAATGGGATAAATTCCCTAGGCCAAATCCAAGTCTTGCTGGAATCAAAGGAAATTGTGACAATAATTTTTTGAGACCAAAATGAGGTTTAGCATGTAGCTGTACATGCACTGGAAGCTGATGGCTACTGGGAGAGGGTAAATGAGATTACCAAGAAAAATGAACATAGGTGTAATTTATGTTGCTGCATGAAGATTACATGATATCTGCCAAATAGTGATAAGGGTGAGCAGCAATCAAAATATGTACTGTGGGATATGACCTGAAATAAAGTGCTTCATGCTCAGTGAAAACTCTCTGCTGGTTGTCACCTTACAAGGTGCCATGATAGCAGGCAAAAAGTTTTGAATTAAGTATATTGTTATTGTATACACTAGCTGGTCATATTTGCTTCAGTTCTGCTAAATGATCCTCCAGTCAGAGCCACCCATTAACACTGATACCTTCTGGTAGTGTTTTAGGTTTTGATGGCTTCATTTTCTAGATAAATAAGTGTATACCGTATTAAAATGACAGACAGTGTCTTACAGAAGTAAGACATTTAGATTTCTTCAAATACCTATGCCTGCCAGGTAAACAATACTAATATAAATAATAATAAAACACTAATAATGACCATACTTGGGACACGTGACCCTGAGATCCATTCAGGTCCAAAGTGAATGCGGCACTCATGGACCTCACTGTCAGCACTGCTTGCAGCACCTTGTTCCATGCCCTCAGGCAGAAGAGCTCCCAACATACTCCCATAACTATAATGTTGATTCTCCTTCAAAACACTCCTTAAATATCTCATTTTCCACGGTGTATAATCACCACAAATGCACTGGTTATTGACAGAAGTTATTAAGAATGAGAGGCTGCTGTAGAGATACCAGACTGCAGGTTTTTATTGTGTCTCTGTTAGGGTTCCTTGTGTTCTGCTGGATTTTAAGGTTTCCAAGGAAGAGGGCTTTATATCCTGCCTGAGCTGCTCTTACTCTGGGGGTGGTGGCCCGTGCTTTGTTTCCCATGTTCCTTGTTAATGTAAATGATGATGGTGATGACAATCTTGGGTCCATCCTTCAGTGCCTCACCTGCCCCAGCTTTGTCAAAGGATGGGGTAAGAAAACTGCTGGCCTTGAAGTGAGGCTTATTAGCCATGAATCCTGCAGGGAGGCGGGGAGCTCCTCCGTGCCGCTCTCTGCAAATGCTGCCACGTTGCATTAGGACCTCCCTCAGCCTCAGAGAGCCACAGTGAGGGGGTTTTGCTGCTTGCAGTGAAAGGATTAAAAATTACAGCCCTGGCAGGGTGGCCGTCCTCAGCCCTTCACACTTACCTGGTGGAAGAAACCAAGGGAATTTGTTTAGATATGCACAACACAGTCCCAGGATTTAATCATGACATGTAACGGAAAAATTCCATTAGTTCCAAATCTGAAGGAATACAGGTATCTTACTTCATCAGGGTCTATTAATTAGATGCAATTTACAGGCTTTAAAAGAAAAGTAAATATAGCTGGTATTAGTTTAGCGTTTAGCTATCATAAGCAAAGAAAAACAACCTCAAAATAACCTTCCTTTAAGTTTCCCCAGGCTTGTCTACCACATTTCATTCTCATATTTACACAGGATGAAAGAAAAGTATAAAAAGCTGAAACAGAATATTGCAGTGATTCAAACCCCTTTCATCTGAGCATCTCTCAGCACGTTATTCACCATATCACAACAGAAATGATCACACCCCTCAGATTTAATTGGCAAATCCCATTGTTATGAGGCCTCAGCATATACTAAAGTGTCTCTGTTTTGCAGGGAGCTTGCAATGTGCTGTTCTCCGCTGAACACAATGAATATTTATATTCTTCCACTCTGGGAGATTCAGAATTGTTTTGTGGTAGCTGCATCCTTCAGGACTCTTTCATTTTGTTTCCCATTTCAAGCCTTAGTATTTTCAGTGATTGTGAAAGTGTCTCACCAGTTCCTTCTGTCACTGTCAGGTCTTGGTTCTTAGACTGATGCTTATGGTATCTTTCTGAAAGAAAAACAAACGCTTTTTCTTTCATATTGTTATTTAGCATAATGAGAAACTGGAAGATGAGTGGTGACAACAATAAAAGCCATCTTAAAAAAAGTTTTGTTCTGTGCAAAGGATATTGCCTCCTTCTCCCTGTGGTCCTATAGTGAATTTCACAGCTGCTCCCTATCATAAGGATCATTTCAAATCTCACCATCAGTGTGTGATTTGTGAAGCCACTTTGGTAGACTACGTGCAAAGAGAAGATAAACATTTCCCCTTAAACTAATCCCCATTTTTAAAAACTTTCCTTTGATAATGGAAAACAAAAGTGCCATGTACATGATAACACAGAGAAAATATTCACACTCATCAATTACAGCTTTAAAGCCCTCTGTATTGTTATTGGGAATATAAGATTATCTCAGAAGTCATGTTAAATACTGTACAAGTGCTGGAATAATCCCAAAGCTACCTGCCACAGACAATTCCAATTTTATTTAAATTCCTATTTTCACATGGATATCATTGTCCTTTCTGAGGGATACAAGGTTTTATTATTGATTTTACGGGTGGGGTTGTCAAGAGTATCCGTAAAGCTTGAATTGATTGTATGTCAAAGTCCAAATACCACATTACTCCTCTGGAAATCTAATTAATTGCAATATGTGCTGTTTTAACATATTTGTAGTGAGTGCCGTTCACCAACACTTGTAACAAACAGTTTAGCTTCATTTCCCAGGGTAATAGAAATGAGGTTTTCTTGATAATGGTAAAGAACCCTTCCTAATTTGCCTCAGGATTTGCAGGGAATAAGAAGTTTTATTCTTGTGACTACCTATGAATGGAACTACATCAGGATACTGCATATCCACAGTGTCCCTTTCCACATGGCTTGCCCAGCTTGCCTTGCTAGGCTGGTTACAATATCTTGCCTCCATGTACTAAACCCACTCTCCAAACAACTAAAACGGAAGCAGGAAGATAATTTGTGAATGTTTTTGATAAAGTCAGTTCTGGAGGAAAACTATCAAAACTGAAGCAAAATAAAGATAGTTGGCAGTCATCAGTGTCTCTGCATTGCTGTTGTGGAATCTGATGATACAGGGACTGGAACCTTGTTTGTATGTCAAACAACACTATATGTTACTGCATACATATAACAAAGAACATTGATTTTTGAGACTTATTAGAGGAAAAAAAAATTGCAGTAAGACTTAATTTATGTCAGAATCCTTGCTTCATAGTGAAACCCTGAAATTAGTGCTTTAGTAGAAATTTTTAGCTCAATAATTTTTGTGGTGGTAGTTGTCTATGGACATTTGATGTGTAATAATAACACAGTTGGAAACTGAAATGGAAATTTTTTAGGTCCCTGTTCCTGCAACTCTTTTGCACTCTAGACTATGTGTCACTGTACTTTCTGAGGTATCAAAGTTGATCTTTCAAATTATCTCTTTTTAGTCGTCAAGTTTTCTTTTCTGCCAGAAAGTTAATTGTGAGTAGATTTTTAATTGCACTGAACGATATAATTTGAAATACTCTGAGGCAGAATGTACCATGCTTTAAAAAAAAAAAAAAAAAATTATAAGACATTTAGAAGATTTAGACATATTTTTTTTCAGGCTGTTGCATCTAAATCGCAGTCCCACAGGCAATTATTGGTATTGTCTGTCTACTTCTCATGGGATGCTTTGGAAAGGTACACCCCTGGCATAATGATGCAGAGATACAATAGCATGCTGTCATCATCAATAATACTTATTTTTCCTTCAGAGCTGATCATCCATACTGACAATTTAATGATTTTTCTTGAAGACTCCAGACTGGTGGAAACTATGTATGTATTGTTCAGTTACCTCATTTGGAAGATGGCTACAAACATCAATATTCATTACCTGAATGCAGCAGACACCCAACATTAGTTTTAGCTGGAAAAAGTGGAAAGTTCCCTTTCTTGACCAACATAAATTACGACAGTTGGAGTGGGCAGCCAAGAGAGAACAATGCTTGGCTGCAGTGAGGTTGTTCTGAGCTGTGCTCAGAAGTGGCTGCACTCTGCAATGCCCTGCTCTGTTCCCACAGCTCTCAGCAGGAACTGCTGCTGCTGCCCAGGCTGTGCTGGTGAGACTGGAGCTGCACTGCCGCGCACCAGTGCTCGGCACGTGGCTGCCAACTCGCTCATGGCTTCGACAAATGCTTTTACTTCTTGGCCAATGGGAACTTTGTCAACCAACTTTTCTCTTTCTCGTAACAAATAATAAAGTAAAACCAGCTGAAGCAGCTTTCTTCTGTTTATGAAATAAAAGTGACTTTATATTACCACGACCGCACATGCCACTTCCTTTTGTTTCTCTGTGGTTTTAATCTCTCTTTTTCCAAATAACATCATCAGACCCATCAAAATCTTTTTATTTTCTCCATATTGAAATAAGGTGGCTTTAAAATAGTGCATATGGAATTTCAGATGAAATGTAGATCTCATTTCCATATCACTGTTTTCTTTACACTTCTTTTTTTTTCTTCAAAAAACAGTCAAGGAGTCATTATATTTTCCAGCAAGCTGTCTTGTACACCCTGAAGGGAATATTACAAGATTAAATGCAGAGTAGCATTCCTCTAGCAAGGTGAATGTTTCTCATTACAGAGATCCCTAGTTGATCTCCTAAATATAATTCCCTATAATAATGTGAAACTTCTGAATTATTTATTTTTTCATATTAGATCAGGAGTATAATTTCTGAAAATAAATTTATTGTCATGAGCAAATCAGCTTATGAAGGTTATCCATAACCATGGAATGAAAGAGAACAGATGCCGTTTTTTGCAAGACTATCTATTGTAGCTACTTTTTGGCTTTTAGGAGGAAGCTGTAAATGTGGATTTAAAAATTGATGAACCATGATTCTGTTAATGTGTGGGCTCAGAGTCATAACACTTTGTGTCATTACTATTATATTCAATTGAATAAAAACATCTCTGAGTGAAGGTCTGTGCGTGGCTGTGACCCCCTCTGCCTGCCCAGCTCCAGGGATTGCTGGGCACTCGGGGCTGTCAGTGGCAGTGCCGACAATTCACTGAGCACAGGACTCCCAGCGCACAAACCACAGGTGACTCAGAACGCCACCAGGGAGGGGCTCATGACCTTTTAATTGAGTCTTTTCAGGAGTTACAGGTGTCTTTTATTCCCAGAGTCCCTGCTCCTCCAGAAGCAGGATGGGGTGGATCAATGCATCCCAAGCTTCCAGCTCCATCAGATGTTTCCTTGCCTTGCCAATTGCCTTTTGCCAGGTCCTTGACGTGATCCTTGTCTGTGGCTTTCCCTCATGGCAGCTCCTGGCAGTGCTGGATCTCTTTCAGGTACAGTGAAAATAGCAAAGGGGAAATATTGCTGAGTGTCAGAGCATGTCCATGGCCACCAAGAGCCCTGGTCCTGGTAAAGATGGACCTTGGTTCACGTTGAGCTTCTCCTGGGTACCCTTTTGATCCCCCAAGTGCTTGGGGAAAATTGAGCATTGAAGGAAGGGTCTTTATGATGGGTGAAAATTTCTCTCTTGTTTTCCCAGTGCCTCTGGGGTTTTTTTCCCAATGCCTCTGTGTTTCTTCCCAACATGTTCACCCTCTGTTTGAGTTTGGGTGTATGTTTTCAGTCTCCCCCTACTTGAGGAAGCAAACTCTCTGACTCCTGGTTACTGGGAGACAGACTAGGACAAGTTTTGGGTTCTCCTGGCAGCAACAGAGCCGTCTTTCTGTACAGATCTCGCTACTGGCAGCTCATATGGCATTTTCTCTTCTCAGGGCATCCCTCGGAAGGGGTTAAAAAGCTGCTTGTTGACAAGTCACAAGCACAACTGTGTGTCGGCTCATCAGTAAAATAAACAGAGGTGTGCGAAATCCAACTGGTTCTTGGTCTGACAGACAGCACTGAGAAGCCTATAAAAACCCTCCCACAGACTGGTTCCTCCCGCAAACCCTGGCCTGTTTTGCAGATTAGGCATTTACTGTTCTATATCTGATCAGACACTTAGAAAAAATGTTGCCCGTGTTAGACTGAAGGACTCAGCAGGTGAAGTGTCTGTCTCCTGTCTGGGACAGAGGTTTAAGTCACAGCTGAAGTTTCAATTAACAGGAGCTCATGGTTTCCTGCTGTGGCTCTAATGGATAATGGTTCACATTAAAAAGAACTAAACATAATTTAGCACATTTTGGTGCAGATGGCTGTCGATGCTGAAGAGATGGCCACCTGGTGACTGTATTATTTTTCACCCCTGAAGAATGGCTGCTGAGGTCAAGTTTTCAATCATTGGCAGGGATGTGGGGAGGAACTTGTGCTGTGACTCTGTGTGCCACCTGGCCTCTCTAATTAAGGACTACCATTGTCTGCTTTGATATCCCCTCCGCCTTGGTGTACACAAAATTGAGAATGATTACAAGCATCCCAAATTAATGAGTGCTCTCTGGATCGGAGGAGCAAAACATGGTGATTTTTAGCTTTGTTCATTCTGTTTTGTAATTAACAATATAGAAGTGAAGAATAAATGTTATGTTCTGTGCCTGCCTTGAAGTATCCTTCTGGGAATTGATATAAAGTTGAGATCATGTGAATCATTGCAGCTGAGCTAGAGCTGGCAACTACGGACCTCCTGTGTGCAGCGGTTTCCTTAGCTGACTTTTACTTTGCAAAAAATTCTTCCAGGCCATTTTGCAAGAATTTTGTTACAAACTGTTTTAATTATGAACAATTAAGTAGTTAGCTAAGAGTCAAAAATTGCATTTCTTCTATCCTTGTGCATCTATTTTCTCACTCTGGTGAAGCTTTGAATACAAATTCCAGCAGAGGAGTTTACATAATGCATGTGAAAGACCTTTCTTTTTAATATTAAAATACAAAATTATAATTTCAGCACCAAGCTGGGAAATGATTCATTATTTGGATAATCGGAGAAACAAAGATGCGCTGGCTCAGATGTATTATGATCCCTTTTGTGAGATTCATTAAATGGAGCCCCTGACTTCTAGAATCCATATCAGTGTTCTCTGTCTTAGGGGGATTAAACTCTGTTATAGATTATATTTCATTCAACCATAGTGGATTAGTTGCAGTTTCTACCTTTTAATTAAACAGCTGCTGTAACTAAACACAAATTTGAATTATTTAAAAGTCCACAGAATTTTAGTCAACTTACAGTGCTTGGATTTTTTAATTATATGAGGCTATACATTTTTTATGATGAAGGCTTTAGTCAGATCAATCGACAGCCACTAATAACTTATCTTTTCTGGAAGGCTACGGCGTTATCCCAGTGCATGAAAGTATTTCAAGTAAATTGAAAAATAAAGCTATGTAAGAAAAGGCCTATGTCACCTAAATTTTCTTTGTGGCTTTTGATGAGATGTTTGTGGTGTTTTTGTTGTTTTTAAAACTGTTCTACTGCCCCAGTGTGTTGCCTAATTTACAATGTCTGTCTCATTATGGCCAAGTGTAAACAATGCAGCAAAGTTTAGGAGGTGGTCGTTGTGCTAGATTAATGAGCATCATGCTCAGAACACAACATCATGACACTGGGAAGGTGAGTGTCAAAATGAATACACATTTGATAGTTGTTTGTATGGATAGCTGCTGTGAATGCAGACTACTTCTTTATGCCATCCTTAAAGCAAATCAATCAGTCAAGCATCTGTTATCAAAAAATTACTTGTACAACTGAAATAATTCCTTACACATGGTTAAAGTTTATCTCTAAGCCATTGCTTAGTTTTTCCTTTCTTTGAATAAAAATGGCTGAATAATTCAGAGTATCCATGAACCCTATATGTCCTAAAAAGATTTTTGGAGCAATTATAGAAAAACTCACTTAAGGCAAGAATGTCAAACTTCTGGGTAGCAGCGAGGCCAAGCGCAGGTGTGAATCCCTTTGACCAATACGAGGTACATGAATTAGAGGAAAAATCTGAAAACTCACTGCTGAAGTGGCCTGATATATAAATACTGATATGGCCAGATTTAGAAACAATGTGAAGGTTTTTCTCTACAAAGTAATTTCTATAGAGAAAACCTCTTATTTGATATTTGATTATATTGATATTCTCAAATGGTACAAATGTTTTTGCATGTTAATTTGTTGATAGATCAGAAAGTAAATGCAGAGCTTTATTAAATCAACATTAATTTTTAAAATTTAAACTATTTAAAATTAATTTATGTTAAGAATAATGAAACTTATTAAAATCTGAATATTTATAGGAAAATTATCATAATTTTGGCTTGAGATTATTTTGTGGTTGGGATGAGAGAACCTGGAGTTTGAGACTTGAGCAATCTATAGAATTTCCTGGCAGTTCCTACTCGTAACTGTAGGCAAATGAAACCCAGGATTCAGAGTCTCAGTTCAGATGTATCAATTCACATTGCCCTTTGGGGTGACTCTGCACTCCTGGAAGTTTCTGACTTCCAAGCTCAAGAACCTCAACATGTGGGTGGCTTATTACAGAAAGGTGAAGTTCAGTGCTTGGATTTTAGTTTTTTTCTCATGTTGAAAAATTAGCACAACTGGGAATACAGGGAGCAGGATAGTCACTCTCTCCCTTTTTATCTACCAAAAGGGTTTCTACTTTCCATAGACCTCAAGGGAAGGAATTGGCTTTCCACTTGAAACGTCTTCCTCTGAAACCACAAAAGGTCATTATTCAAGGATAACAATACAGAGAATTTAAAAAAAAAAAAAAAAGAAGAAGTTGCGTTAGTAGGGATAACTACAAATTCAACCAGACTCTCTGCGTCTTCTTGAAAGTGCATTATCCTCTGACCCTCTGACATAGAGGTTGCACAGAACAGATGCATCAACTGTGACCAAGCAAAATAATTTCTGTGATCTTCTTCTTGCAAGATTTCCTGCATTTTGTCCAATTGAACCTAAAGCCATGCATGTGCACTTCTATGAAATGCCCTTTGCAGGACAAACTGGTGGTTTAAGTCCTCAGGAGGTCACAGGCTGCAATCTCACCCTGCTTTTTTCAGGGACATGCCGCACTGAGGTGCTTGTGCCTGGATGAGGATTTGTCCTGTCCTGTAGCCTAATCCTTGTGGATTTTAATTCCCAAATTCTGAGCATTCCCACAGCAAAAATGTGAATGTGCCATGGTTGTTGTGGAAAGCAGAATAATCCTGAAGCTGTGTTAACTGTAGCTTGGAAAGTGTGGCAGTGTTTTGGTCTCCAGCTTGTTCAGCTGGGTGTGATCAAGTCCTGTTGACATTTATTGACTGCAGGTTTTGACTGAATTTGGCTGATTCTTGCTCCAGTGTGGGATCACTGGTGTTGGTGGGGCTGCGTGGGGGTGAACCAGCTGCATCTCTTGTCCTTTAACTTGGCGGTTCCACCAGAGAGAGCACTTTGTCAAGGGAACTTTTGAGGTTTGTTTATTCAGTCTTTGCCTGGGAATGTGTGCCTCAGTTACCTCGTTGGAATCCAATTCGGGAATCTGCTCTTGTGCAATAAAAAGGTTGTTTGGGGCAGCAGTGACCTTCAGAGTCTGGGGTCTGTGTATGATCTTGGTGTGTGTTTTGGCTGAGCAGGTCTCTTTAGCCTTTAGGAAGGTACATTTTCTCTGAATGGAGTGTTTTTTCTTGATACCAAAACCCAGCATGAGTGTTTGTGTCTGCACTTTTGGATAAAAATCCCCATAGAATACAATCAATGCACATTGTATGGGTTATTATTTGTGTATTTTTCTTGAAAACTTGCGTGCTGAGGATCCTGCGGGCTGTGAGACCGCAGTGCTGATACTCAAGTTACCTGTTCAGCAGCTGTTTAGTCAGGGCTAACCTAATGCATTACCACAAGTGCATTCTGAAAGGAATGCAAGAAAGAAAAACAAGAAAGAAAGATGACTAAATATTGTTGGCACTTGAATAAAGCAAAAAAACATAGAGTAATAATTTTCTCGGTCCCTGCAGTCATTGCTGAATTTTTAATATTGTTCTGTTTATTGTACCTTTACGTTGCAGTCATGTTGTTTACCAAATAATTTCAGGTCATTGTAGTTGGAGAATGATGGCTTCCCAGAGTCACATTTTCTAGATGTCAATATGTGGTAGAAGCTTCTGGCTGGGTTCTGTTCCTATTTGATTCATTTGATTGTAGGCTGTCAAGTTTGGGGGATTTTTAAATAATTTTTTCAATTGTGAGGTTACAAATGAGTCATTGTGAAGTGTTTCCCTTTCGGTGTTTTTAATGTTTGGGAAAAATAAATCTAAAAAGGTCTTTATGTATTTTTTTCTCTCCTTTATTACCAGATCTTAGAATTGAAAGCCCTTTTACAAATACTTTCAAGGTATAATTACAGCCCTGTAGATATATTTAATAAAAAATTTTAGAATTCATATAAAGTGCAAGCTGCACAGACATTTCAAATTGCATTAGGGTTATGTTCCCTTATTTTGGCAGTGGGGCCCAGAGAAGCTCATTTTAGACTCTCTTCTGCCTGAATGAGCACGGATGACCCTGGTACAGCAATCTCAGGTTCCAAAAGGGAACCGGGCAGGTAAATAAACACTGTCCCCATAGTACTTCCCAACATGGGTATTTTTTTAGGATAGTGGCTGAGTTATCTGTGTTGTTGAGGGGCAAACAGTAAGGGCCATGCACGATACCTCTGGAATAAAGGTGTTCACAAGAGGAGAAGATGCATAACCAAAGTCACTGACTGTACTTTGAATTTGGCTCCATTGCCTTGGTGGGAGACACGGTGTCTCCACTTGTCTCTGTATCACGCAGTGTTTCCCTCAGTTGCTTTTGACACTTTCTGCTGTATTTCAGCAGCCCAGGGTGTGTAGGCTGTGTTTGCTGCTCCTGCTGCCGTGTCCTTTGCTAAGAGGGATCCGAGCACGGTGGAGATGGAGAGCTGAACAGTGCAATCTCCCAGTGGCATCCTGCTGCTTGTATACCAGCTCCTCTGGTCCTTGCTCAGTTTTCAGTCTTTACAAAAGCAATTTTCCTTTGACCTATATAGGTGTTTGCTTGAGTGAAAAAGGAGTTCAGATGCCAGATTCAGCTCACTTGTGGCTGAGCTGACAAATAGACTGAGAAGGCTGTTACTTTTGGGGTTACCATGTAAGAAAGGGTGAGTCTGGTTTTGCTTACATATTTCATTTGTATACAGTCATATCTAACTTTTAGAGAAATGGACACATGTTAAACCATAAGGAAAATGAGAATTGATACCCTTTCTTTTCCCAGGGTATACATTTTCACAGGACTGTGAAAATTATTCTGCTCCAGTGAGTTTTCTGTTGCATCCAGAGATCAGGATAATTTGCTGGAATGTTTTTGGACCAGTTTTGTCAAGAACCTCTGGACTCTTGTGTCTCAGCTGAGCATCCTTTTCTAGTGGTGACAATATAAAGGGCTATGCTACAATCGTAGTTGGTTCTTGGATTTTCAGACGAGAAACAACCCTTAAGATAAGGCAGTCTGTTTTTTCTGCCCTGTGTAACACAGGCAGTGGGTGGATCACAGAATATCCTAAGCTGAAAAGGACCCACAAGGATCATTGACTCCAACTCTTAATACCCATGGTACCCCCTTCAGACAGAAACTGCTTGGTCTGAGCTCGTTTTCTAGGCTGGAGCATGGTACAAGCATCTCTCTAAAGAAGGCTTTGGGCAATTTGTATTTAAACTTCTGTGAAAGAAATTATGCATGCAAGCAGAAATCTATACCCTAGGCCTATGTAATTGGAACAGTAACATAAAATTACACTAAAGGAGGAAATTCATTATCATGAAATGTAATCAGGTACTGCAAGCTCCTGGTCATTAGTTTTAACATTTAAGAAGGAGAAATCATAGTTCAGGAAGTTGCACAGAAAGAGTAATCTCAAAAAGAGCTTAATTGTACTTGCAACTAATCTGGCACAAAGAATAAAGTATTTCTCAAAAGATAATGTATATAAAGAAATGAGCACTGCAGAGGAGTGGTGGACAACAACCAGGCATAAAAGTCCATGATGAATCCTCATGATAGCAGAGAATCATCCCCAAAAGAACCTGAAAGGTCATTGATAAAAATCTTAAAAATCAATTTTTAAAGCGTCATGGAATAACTGAAGGAAAATCAAAGTGCACTTAATATGCTGAGGTTGCTGAACACAAGACATGGCTGTTGCACCTGAATATAAAGTATGCAGAAGTCTGACAGAGGAATATTCCTGTAAACCTGCAAATACATATTTAATAATCAAGACATGGTGTTATACATTTACCGTATGAACAAACAGCTGCCACATAATGTCCTCACACTGCTGAAGGGAGCCTGTGAATTCTTCTTCATCTTTCTGATTAAAGTGAAGCCAGACACGGCCATTAGAACTGTCTGCAAATGCAAGCTTTTAAATATACCTGCTCTTTCTCTGGCTCAAATCTTCCCTGGCTTATTTTAATCTTTATCCACATCTTGGCCAGGCAGAATAAGGATTTTTTTTTTCTATGATGGCTTACAGGTACTGGGGAACCTTTCAGCTTAAGGAGGAAGAACTGACCTAGTTTATCAGATGTTATTTATCCCTAAAGGACTTCTCCTTATTTGGTATCTGCCACATAATGAATAATTTTGCCATACATGCTATACTTGGATCAGAAGTCACTAAAGGAGCCTAAAACTTGTTATCTTTCAGAGAGATGTTGGAACTTTTGTTCTTGTGAATGATGTAGGTGGTTAATACTACAATAACATATATTGGGTACAGGAAGAAACACAGTGTAGGGAAAATCATCTGAAAGGAAGGAATAAAAGGAAGAATTATCTTTCTCTTAGCCTCTCTAGGCATTTTTAAGTCTCAGTTCATCATTTCAAACTGCATAAATAGCAGAATAGCTCCGAATAGGCTTCATTTATAATCCTGTGTGGAGCGTCCTGCCTGGTGATGGGGAGACAGGTCCCTGGAGAAACACATGGGTGGATGTTGTACCACAGATGATTTTTCCTCATACTGTATGTGCTGGGGAAGAGATATGTCTGGGTAAGAAGCTTCCTTTTTTGCTAAACATGTTAGCTGCATGTTTGAACCACACGTAAAGGCGAAGTTTGCTCCTGGGAGAATGTGTTGCTTTTTGTTTGCCCAAGCATCAAAGCTGTTGAGAAGTTAATGGAATGCAGTGTCAGCAGCACCTTTGGAATGGGGGGTTTAGGATCAACAATGACTCTACTGAGGCATGTTCTCCTTCTCTCTTCAGCTAAATCACACTTCAAATGAATAATTGCTGTAGGGCAATGAGGAAAGCCTATTTTTTACCCATCAGTGCATCTAAGTTAGATCTAACTGGTCAAAGATGTGGGAGGTTTCCGTAAAATTTATAACCACAGAAATGCCATATATATAAAGAAACAGTTAATATTAAAATGGTTGATTCCGTCTTTGATGTTCTTCATACCATACAGGTCCTCCAATAAGTGGGATATGGAAAGATTGAAAGAAAACAACATAAAACCACTACTCCCTTAGAACATGTAACAGAGGGAGAAAGTTATACTTTTGTATTCACCTGTAACCTTATCAGGGGATGCCAGACAGTAATTCCTCTCTAGCTGCCACATAAAAATATCTTCAACAAACATAGTGATAGCTTCCCAGGAAAAGACTAATCTTTAATACAACAATAAAAAGGGCAAGGAAGAGAGAAAGGATGGTTGATGTATGAGTAATGTGCAATATATTGTACCTGCTCAATTTTGACACCAGTCGGATCACAGAAGGCACGTGTACCCTGTATCCTGGGCTGCATCCAGAGCAGCAGGTGAGGGAGGGGATTCTGCCCCTCTGCCCCACTCAGGTGAGACCCCACCTGCAGAGCTGCCTCCAGCTCTGGGGACCCCAGCACAGGAAGGACATGGAGCTGCTGGAGAGAGTCCAGAGGAAGCCACCAAGGTGATCAGAGGGATGGAGCACCTCTGCCATGAGGAAAGGCTGTGGGAATCGGGATTGTCCGGTCTGGAAAAGTGACCTGATTGTGGCTGTCCAGTACCTGAAGGGAACTTACAGGAAAGATGGAGAGAGACTACTTACATAGGCAGGGGGGAATGGTTTGAAACTGAGAGTGGGTTTAGAGTAGATATTAGGAAGAAATTCTTTGCTGTGAGGGTGTTACTCCCACAAAGAGAAGTGCCTTAGTCTTCTCAGTGTGACTGACCAAGCCAAGTACTCTTGGCATCCTGACATTTTTCTAGCAGCCAAAACCGTGGTAACCATCAGTGCTCTTCCTTGACGTATTCTGTGCTAACAACAGGGGCCCACAAATGGAGGGTGGAGGAAACTCTAATTCATGGTGGCTTGATTTGCACTGTTTTCTTGTCTGTTCATTAGAATCCCAAAATTTCTCCCTACCTACTTCCCTGTGAGCATGGAAGCAGAAGTGTTGACCAGAGCAGGGTAAGAGAGGTGCAGCTGTTGCATTTATGCTTTTATGTATCTAGACTCTTCCATGGATTCTCAGTCCTGTGCTTTTACCACTGATATTAAAAATGCTGCTATTGATGTGCCCAAGGTTTCACTCAGAGCAACGTGACACCTTTTTAGTTGTGTGGTATTATCACAAAGTGACCCAGAATGCAGTGCAGAGGCTGTGGAAGAGACTGACTGCTCTCTGATCCCTGCACAAAACCAGCCGAGGTGTCACTGGAGCTGCCCCTCCACAAACTTAAACAGATTTTTCCAGAACTAATGTTCTATTTTAAGGTTTTGAAAGTGCATTAACTTAAGGATTTGTGCCTAGCACTGCTTTCTTTTTCACTAAGCACCTGTAGAAATGCTTTTCTGAAGGAGAACTCTAATGATCTTATTGCAGAACTTTGAAAGATAATTGAGTTGTCTCCCATAAACTAATGTCTCTTATTCACTCCTGTTGAAAGATCACAAATCTTTCTTTGGTGTGAGCTAGTTCTTATGTAAATTGTAGTAAATAATATATGTATGCATAGGCCAGCTAATGTAGGACTATACAGTGTTTGGTTTTGAAGAATTGTGCACACTTGGCAGTGCAAAGGCAGGGAGGAGGGAGGAGGAGCAGTTAGTATTTCATATCCATGCATTGCAGGAAATAAAAGTTAACAGCTCTAGTAAAATTCATATGCTAGACAACTGTAGAGCTGAAGAGACAGCGAATCCCAGAGGGTTAACTCCTCCTCACCTAAGCAAAGTAAATTATTTGACTTTTTGAAATGTCTTCTGAAATGTAATAAAATCTGAAGGGGGTAAGGATCTTCATCTCATTAATACAGGGTCCCAGCAAATGTCATTTTCTAAGCTGCTTTGGGAAATGGGATTCTTTTCAGATTTCAGCGAATAGTTCACAGTCACAGTGTATTACTTTAGCAGCACATTTCTCTTCCTTACACATTACATGCAGCACAGTTTAAACAGTAGAGTGAGCTTATTTTGGCTTCATTCCTTTATATGAACAGAGAGAATTTTGATTTGCTATATATTTCACTGCTACTGTAGATTCCCTCTCCATCTTAAATGGTAGTTTATTAAGATTAAGTGCTTTCTTATGTAGATGTATTGAAAGGACCTTTGATTTGGTTTAAATTAAATTTGATTCAATTAAAATGTAAGATAGATAGAAGCACTTTTGTGAAGAGAAAATGAAAAAGGCTCCTTTAAAGAGAACCAAACCTACAATAGACATGGAATCAGGAGATTGCTATCAGGTAGGCAGGTTGTGAAAATTGGATAGCAGAACATCACTTTCAATGAAGAGTCCAACCTTGTGGTATCTGGGTGGGTACACAAAGAGCAAATCACGTGGCTCATACCCTAAGAAATTATCCAAAGTGACTAACTGGCTGGGTCAGGTCTTGTTAGCATTCAGCACCACTGCTTGGGCATGAAGGGAGAAAGAAAAGAAGCATGAAAGGAGACATTAAAGGAGGGGAATGAGACAGGAAAAAAAGAAGGATTTATGGAGGCATTATGAACCCAATCCTTTTTTCTTTGTACTCTCCTCGACCCACATTAAATCCAGGCTCTAGGATGTCCTCTGGACAGGGCAAAAGAGGATTGTGTGTAGCTCGTCTGAACTCAAGTCACTGCTGGAGACCTCTAAAAAGTTTGCCTCGGTACTGAACCTTTGAGTGGTCTTTCACCCTCCCATGGATGGGTTTACGAGCTGCCATAAGAGTTCAGAGCTGCGGTGAGCGGTGGGTTTGGAGCCCAAGCACTTCTGTAAAACACTTGTTCACTAAAACAGGAGTGTCAGGCACTCCAGCTGCGCCAGGGAGGGGTCACAGCCTGGGGAAGGGAGCTCAGCCTCTCCTGGGAGCTGGCCCTGACATCCTGCCTGCTAAGGAAACTTTCCAAGGTGCAGACCTTATCCACTCCTGCAAAGCCACTGATTTTTTCCACACAGACCATGTCACATTTAAGTGGCTTTTGGTCATCTCTGACACAGACCGAATTTAAATCAGAAGTCTTGAAATAAGAAGTATTTTATTTTATTGTGAGCAACCAGAGCTGCTTAGCCCTTTGCATAAAGTTTAGAAAAGCTTTCTTTTTATCCCCTTTTTTCTCTTTGCATATGTATGCTTCACTTCAGACCTGGAAAAGCGTAAAGGCTTTTGCATTCAGTAGCATTATATGTAGATAAGATATTTTACCATTAAGTCATTGTATGATTATAAGTCACTATGATCAATGTAGCGGAGACGTTGGTTTAGCCATTTCAATACTAATAGGCCACCAAAGAAACAGTTCATTTTGTCAGTTATGTATAAACCCTCTTCTCATTTACATAATTGAAATTCTTTAAAATGCTTCAGTATTTTTTTCACACTGTCAAAGTTAAATATTTAAATTCTCAGCACTGCTTTGAAGATTTTATTTTTTGCTTTCTGAGGGAGTCACAAATATAAAGTTTAATGTTAGAATATTGATTTTAGAAACAGTGATCTGTAAGAAAGCCAATTTCAACATTTTGTCATGATTTAGTGAACTGCATTTAGATATTTTTCAGTCTGTTTGCTGGGTAATATTACAGATCAGATATACTTCACTTGTCATGTTGACCTAGATCTGATGTTTTTCAGATGTATAAAGTTATTTAAACTTGCAAAAGTTTTTTTTTTCTCTGTGCTGCTTGGGGCCATTTAATGAGAGTTTACCCCTAATTTGGCGTTAAGGACAAAGCATCAATTTAATATCCTATTTTAAGAAATACATATTTTAAAAGTAACACAATGGGATTTTGACATTGCAAAAGGAAAGAAAACAGTAAAATTCAATTTTAAAAAGGAGTCACTGGGTTCAGATACATACATATGCATATATATATGCACACTGTTCTTGGAGTAAGTGCACAGATACATGACTTTCTTAGGAAAACTAACTCATCGTGTATTTTTGCAGTGCACATTAGGAAGAATAAATAGACTGTGGAAAAATGTATTAGGTATTAAATAGGTCGATAATATATAATGTGCATTTCTGTTAATTGATGTAGCCAATGTACAGTATAATAGCTGCACAGGAACTGTTGTGCTGCATGCTGTGAAGACATATTAAAACAATACACAATAGTAATTTAAATTCTAATAAGTCCTTTAACATACAGCAGCATTGGATCCGAGAGTATCTCTATGATTTTCCTGTCTCAAAGGGACAAACTGTATGGCTTCATTTCTGCAATATTAGTAAAAAAGAAATTATGAGCCAAACTGCTTCTAGTGTATGGACTAAACTATGTGTATAAATCATGTTTTGGTGTCAGGTAAGCTGAGCTTATTTTAGGTTAAAGAAGATTGAATAATCTTTGTGCTTTTAGTAGGAGCATCTAAATAGCAGTTCTGGTAGAACAGTGCTGTGAACGACTTTGAAGGGTCTTTGCTGATTAAAAAGCAGTTGTGCATGATTCTTTTAAACAACTCTATACTCACTTGCCCATGTAATCTAATGCATTTCAAAAATGCCAGATGTTCTGAGTTTTTGGCCTCAGTAAATGTAATAGCAATGGATAAAGAATTTTTCAATTACCAGAGACCAAAGCTTTGTGGCTAGGAAAATACAGTGATCCAGTAAGATACAGTATTTGTGGCACAAAGGAAAAATGGGCACTGAACAAGGAGAAAGGATGATAAACAAAGGTAAACACAAAGGATGTTATTTCCCATGTATAATCCTCTGGACAATACTGTATCTTAAAGAACATGATGCCCAGAAGCAGTGATCACAAATTAATCAAATATCACCTGAACTAGGGCTGAAAAGGACCGAGCTAATAAAGCAGAGGGTGAGCTAAAAGGAAGGATTGCATGGGAAGTGTTGTTTGTCTACTGGAATACAGCAATAAAGATAAAGATGAGTGTTTTAAAAATTGCAGTAAGTTCATATCTCACAAAGAAATACTATGATGTTTTTTGTAGTTCATATATTTAAAAAAAAAAATTAAATAAAATCTGCCTTTAGGGATTTATACTGTAAAACCAAAGAACTAATCCTTTTATAGTAGCACCATAAAGGAAACCTCCTAATCCTTGTCAATGACAGTGTATCCAGTTATTGCATCGGTTCAGAATTTTTTGACAAATTCCCCTGCAACCAGACTTGCCTTGGAGCAAGAAAATCTTGGATGTGTGGAAATAGGCTGTAGGAAAGCTGCTCTTTCAGTATAAAACACTGTATAGACCCTTTGAAAGTTCATCTAATGAATTTCATTTTATACTAAAGAACTGTTGCTACTTAGCTGTCACCTCCCATTTGTCTTGATTGTGGCACTGCAAGACTGGAAGTTCAAAGGTGTGCATCAGAATTTAGAGCAGTGGCAATTCTTGGAGCTGAGTTTAAGGTAGACCTCCTGGCAAGATTTACAAACATGTCCTGGAGCTCACTCTTCACACTCTTCAAATCATTAATAATTAGATATGTTGTCCAGGAAAAGCTTGAGAATAATTTGTGCAGCAGATGATCTTTCCTGCATTTGATGCCATTTGCTTTTACTGGGTGGGAAGAGTTCAGCTGGCTGTATCAGTTTTAAGGAGACAAAAGATAATTTCAGCTGGAGCCAGTCCCAGGTGACAGTTTCAGAGTCCTACTCCAAAACTAAATGCTAGGTCCATATTTGATTGCACAGGAAAAGTGGCCCACATCTGCTGGAAACATGCCCTGGTAATAGAAAGCCTGGACAAGAATTTTCTAGCTTGCACAAGCTGATTTTTGAGCTATGATACTCCCATTTGGAAGAAAGGGAAAGGGCTTTGCTGGTCTCTAACAGTGCCTGTCTCTTACGGCCCAACAGTGTTTTCCTGCTTTCTGCAGCCCTGCTGATCTGCAAGCTGCCAAGCATTACCACCTCTGTCTCTTTTTAAAAAAGCGCTGATATCATATGTGAAGGGGAACAGGCAAGTGCTTTCTGCCTAGAGAGCAGCAGAATGGAAGGGATCACCATGGCAGCAGTGTTATTAAGTGCAAAGCCACTTTTCAATCATTTTCATTATATACCAGCTCCCCAACAGGATTCCTTTCCCCTAAAGGTGGCAACTCTCTTGCAGGCTGGCTGCCAGGCACAGATGCCTGATTTAGAAATGCATCACTGAGGTAGCTTTGAACCCAATAAAAACACTGCCTTGTAAGATCTCTGCCATGGGCTCCAGGTTGTGCAGGGCCAGATGTGGACACAGTTTGGGGCGGTGGTGTCAGTTCACACGACTGATCCGTTGCCCTCCGCTTTTTGGTAGCAGGGTTTGGGGATTTTTTCCTTCGCCTCTTCTTTTCAGTGAGACACAACAGCAGGGAATAAGCTCATGAGTGAGACACCTTAGGAGCTAGCTACATGAAATGCACTTAGATTCCTCATAAAGTCCTGGAACTGCAATAGGTTTGAGATAATTACACCACTATTACGCTTGATTGCTTAAATATACTTTAAGAATTCATAAACAAGCATAGACTACTCATGAAATAATAATGAAATAAACATGGCAGATGCAAATTTCCATTTCAAATTTAGATGAGGTGCCTCTGAGTTCAGTTTGTCATTAATTTCACTGAAATACAGTATATGTAATTTGGCTATTTAGATGCAACATGCTTCACTGTACCCTCTGGCCTGCTCTGTGTACATTGCCTGAATGTTACCCTCAGTGTCTCATGGCATATTTCAGGAAGGTTCTGCTGTGTCTGTATCTGTTATGTTGCTGTTTCTTAGTTACTCTTGAGCATTTTATTGGCTCCTTCAAACTGATGTGGCCGTGAAACCTGAGCGCATTGTGGTGGGAAGTGTCCAAGGCCAGGTTGGACAGGGCTTGGAGCAACCTGGGATAGTGGAAGGGATTGGAATGAGACGATCTTTAAGGTCCCTTCCGACCCAAACCGTTCTGTGATTCGATGAGGTGTTACCAAATCTGCAGGAAAGTGTTGGGTCTCACTCTGCCCGTATTTCCATCCTTTCAAAGCCTGTGCCGAAACAAAAGCCATGGGCTGTTTGTCTCTATCCCTTAGCGTGGCCTTTGCTCATTAGTGAACTTTTAATTTTAGCTCAAATAATAACGGAGTAATGGGAGCTCAGCAGTCGCCTGTGTTGTTTTACCTCCTCAACAGGTTCTGTATCTGTCTCTACTCGTTATTTCTTCTGTGGCAGAGAGTGCAATGAGCTGGCACTGGAATTTAATTTTTTCACTGCTCTCTGGACAGCAGGACTAAGTCTTTTGGGGACTGTAAAAGGGATATGAAATACCCTCTCTGTTGTGCTAGGAGTGCCATGTCTTCTACTGGTTAGGGTGTGTCTTTCACCTTTAAATGCCTTTAAAGATGGAACCATCTTGAGCAAAAAAGGCAGCAAATTGCACAATAACAATACCAGAGGGAAAGCAAGCACAACAGTGATCAAAGAAAACTCAAATTTGGTATTTCCATATGAGTCTTCTTAATATCTGAATTGAAGCAGATAGAAAGAGAAAATGCACTGTTCTTTCTATTTAAAAATGAGCAGTACTGTAACTTATCCTTTTTATTTCAAGGAAGGAATAATTACAGTGACCTAGTGTTTGAGAGCCCTTGGCAAAAGCTGTTTTCTTAAAACAGTAACTATTATCTAAGGAAAATAAAAAGGTTAAGTTTCTCGAAAAAACCCAACAGAAATGTGCCTTTGCTCTAACAAGCTTTCTGCATATTGGTGAGCAGAACAGAAAAACTTATTGGTTGAAATTTCCTATAAAATACACCATGATGGGATAAGCAGGTACCCATCACCAGTGTGGTATTTAAGCCGCTCAGTGTGCTTTGCCTCTGCCGGAGACATGAGACATGGAGCTCACCTGGGGAATCTTTAGATTTACCGGTGGTTGAGAACAAAAATTACAGGTAATTTTCCTTTCATCTCTTCTTTCCCATTTATATTTCAAGGTCATCATCATCCCCTTAATATCAGGACCCCTCCCTGGAGCAATACATGAAGATTACTCTTATTTTCTTGGAGGTAATGCTATGAAATTACCTATAGTCTTTAGGTAATTTACACAGTCATGTGGATGAAATCAGATTTTTCCTAGAGAGAGTGCCATCTGCCAGTAGACTACTATGCTGCCATGTTGCATAAGTTTTACTGAAAACTCTGTACAAAAATTGTTTAATCCATGATAAATTTAGCATTTTTTAATGTATTTTCATGTTGCCTTTATGTGTGGTGGTAAGCTGTTTAGGTGTGAAGTATAAGGGCTGATTCATCCCACGAGGATTGTGAGATCTTTATAGAAGTTAGAGTAAGTTTTAAAAAGGAGGAAAAAGGAAACTGCTATAGTTTTTAGTAAAATGTGCCAAATTTAGTTTCACATTTTAATAGAACAATTATATCGAGTTTTTTACTCTCTCAATCAAAACAAGGTGGTGCCTGTATTCACCTGGCAAATATTTATATAGCAATTAGAAACTGATAGAGAAAACTCTCCCTTTGCTAGCTGAAGAACAAGGAGTGCTATTACAATATGGAAAATATTATCCTCTGTGCAGTACATTTTGCATCTGTTTGCTTTCAGAATTTTTTTTTTTTTTCCATTTTATTATTAATGATTTCCTGCACTGATTTCAGGAAAAGTATGTATAACCTCATGAATAAAATAGGTATTCATGTTTAAAAATGGTTCTGTGGCTATGTATAGCCCCAACAGCGTGAAGTGCTGTTAACAGGAAAGGTTAATGAAGGCACAGAGAAATGAAGTTATTTGCTAATGTTGCACTGCTAAGTTTAGGGCAGAAGAAAGGAGTTGAATTAAGATTGCTTCATTGTCAAATATCTTAATAAAGGGATTCTCTCTTTTCTTTGGGGATGTAACATAGAACATGTTGCGTTAACATTTTCAGGTATTGACTTTAAGGTCATTGAACACTACACAGTCCATATTTTTGAACAGGCAGAACTAAAAGCACTCAGTGAGACACAGCCTAATACCAATATTTGTAATTGGAACAGGACTTGTTTAGACATAGAGAAATGTGCAAACCAAGTAACACTGATTTTCTGTCCATCAGGAATTGGACATCAGCCTCCATTCAAAAAAATTCTGCAAAACTTGGCAAAGACACTCTATTGAGTCACGTCTCATTGTGGGCCTTGAAAACTGAAACAGAGCCTTACTCAAGAATGTTAAGAGCCTATTTCAGTTTTCAAGGTACTTTGAAATCTCTGAAAAGGACCAAGTGAGAAAGGTCCATAGCGGTTCAAGTTAAAAGAAGTGAAGATTGTAGTTGCTGTGCCCTTAACTACTCTAGATAACTTCTTATTTAAATAGATTTGGGTATTAACAGGCTTTTGTGATACCGTTTCAGATTTCGAATTTCATTCTGGGCTCATATCAAATTTTTAAAAATGAATTTACAAATAAAAGTTGTGTGATTCCAGGGCATCCTTGGCTTGCTTCACGCTGGGCAAGACTTCAAAATAAATTGGTCAGATTTCCAGCAATGGCACAGATTTATGTGACTGTCCCTATAAGAATGTGGTTAAAGCAATAATAATGAGTTTTTGACCAAAGCACTCTGAATTTCTTTGGTTTAGCATATCTTCACAGGGACATATTTGGCTTTCTCATCCTGTCTTTTATGCAGATTAAAGGTAAATACGTCCTGAATGATTGATCAGATGGAATCTATACTCTTTGTATGTATAATTTTAGCAGCTGTAATTCAGCAGCCTGTGCACGTGTGTGCTGATATTGATACAGGTATTTATGGATAGCACACACCTCTGCTTTTCTTATGCCCTCCTGGTGCACACATGGCAGATTCTGTGTGTCTCCTGTCTCACTGGGCACTCTCCAGCTTTCTGTCTGGTAGCAGACTGTGTCAGGTTACTCTTTAAAATATCTGCATGCCACAGAGATTTCATCACTCCCAGCCAGGTGAGGGATTTCTCTGCTCAAAGCTAATACTGAAAGCCAGGCCAGGGACCAATTGAGAGTACAGTGTTTTCCAGCACGCCAAAGCTTAGCTTGAGCTTTTCAGCACTTGAGCAGAAATTTCAGACAGTCTTTCTGGACCTGACAGGTGTGGAGAAAAGGTGTTTTAAATTGTGGCATTTCCATGTAAAGAGATTACTTTGCGTCCTTCGTTCACAACCAGGCATGTTGAGATGGAAATAGTCACAAAGAAACTCCTTGGGATGAAGTAACATCAGCTTAAAACTTCAGGGGTTTCGTTTGCTAACACTACTCTCCTCCTTATATGGGAAATGTGATACTTTAAAAACACATACTGTAGAGATATAGTGGATTTTTATTTACTCTCCTCAAGCTACTAATGAACTTACAGTCAGAACAGTCCAGGTTTCTGCTGGTAAACAAGGCCTAATGGTACAATGCAGTTGTGTGAAACTTTTATGATGAAGCATCATCCTTTCATTTTTCTTTACTTGCTTCCTGAATCCCTGTAATTTACAATGTATTTACAGAAGAGTTGGAGTTACATGGCCATGGTTGGAAGCTCTGAAAATTAATTGTGCTGAGCAATCTCTGTATTTGTTTTCCTTTTGAGCCTCTAATACAATATTTTGCTCAGGTCCCCTGAACGCCGCTGCAGCCGACTTTTAAAACATGACTGCCGCCCCTCTTATCACTGTTCAAAAGGAAGCTGATGGAACTAATTTGGGCTTTTTCCCTAGAAGATGTCAGCTGAAAATCTTTGTTTAAACACTGTGAATGTTATTAAACTTGGTCTTTTTTTCATTTTCATTCTTAAAATTAGGGAGCCCAGCTTTGAATCTATTCCTGATGAGAAGTGAAGATTAGGTCTGTGTCTCAGTCAAACAGGTTTGTAATCTGCTGTGCGGCTTGTAAGGCAGCCCAGGTTCTGTCATTATTAACCATCTGGATCATGAACTAATAACTCAGAACATAAATATACAGAATATATATGTGTAATTTGTGGTTGGTAGATGAAATTCAGGCAATGAAGATAACACTTGTTCTGCTGTAGCCTCCTTGCTAACAGTTTTAGGAGGCTGTATTGTCAATTGTCATAGAAATATCTGACTCTTGCACATCAGAGTCATGGCAGCAGTGGGGCCAGGTTCTCACTTAACACTTACAGTGGAAATTCAGTATTGCAGAGGTCTTACAGTGTCATTCTACAGAGGCATGAATTTTCATCCTGTGTCTAGTTCATGTAATGGTGTAAGCAAAGATTAATTTGACATGTCAGAAGTTGAAAGGATAGCTACATTTAGGACTATAATCTTCCCTTATAACATATTAATGACAGTTTTATATCTCTGTCAAAAGGAAAATGTACCTCTTAATACCCTTAGTAGTAGCGTATATTTTATTTATTTTATTGGTAAGACAAAGGACACCACATGTGAATTGGTATTTCAGCCAATTGTCTTAAAATTACATAGTGTAAGGGTATAATTGCTACCTTCCAAAATGCTGGCTGGGTTTCTTAATGATACCTAAAGGTTGTGGTGCTGCTTGGAGCAATTACTGTTGTGTCTCTCACTGCTGCCCTTTAGCATGAATGCAGCAAGAGGCCTAACTGCAAAAGTCAGAAAAAAAAATACCAATGCGTTAAATTGACTATTCAGTTGTAGCTGCTGGGGATTTAACTGCTGTCTTTCCGAGACAATCAGCCTCCAAGGCCGGACAGAATAACAACAGGCTTTCCCTTCTTTGTTGAAAATCATTGGTTTTCTGTAGTAGCTCAGCTTCTTACAATAAGTGATAAAGGCAGAAGGCTGAGATAAGTTCCGTTATTAAAGAAACATTTACTTAACACGTTAATGAATCAAACCATATTTGAGTATTTCAGATCAAGGCTATTGAGAAAATTAATCCCAAATTATTTTCAAGTTTTTTGAGAAGACTGAAGGTAATTTTGCTTATTCTTGAATGAAGCTTTGTAGAATGCTAATATGGCTGGCTGGAAGACTCCAATTCCAAGGTGCACAAAAACATGATACTGTGAAATCAGCCTCATTTTCACTGGAAAGAAAAGATCTTTTCAAAGATTTTAGAAAATACAAATGCAAGTAATCTGCTGCACTTCAAATTTACTGAGTGCTTAGGGCGTTCCTTTGGCATGAACCAGATTCAAGCCACTGGGAGAAATAGCAAAGGGATTTGAATTTGGGTTTTCTGCATCCTAAATGAGTGTTCTGGACTTTATTTTTTATTTTGCTTTCTTTTAGTATGTTGACTGCTTAATACATTTGTTCTGCATGGGGAGCATAGACTGTTAAAGGTGTGGTGGTTTCCTGTTGTCCCTTGGTAATGCTCAAACCAGTTTATCAAAATGAACTGTGTTCAGATGAGCAGTTTTGCCCGTCCCTTGAGGTCTTTCCAAGCTGACTTTGTTTAGAGGGCTTGAATTGCCACGCTGCCTTGTTACAGCCACGTGTGCAATATTGTGCAGCTCCGTAACAGCACAGTGGCTGTGGTGGGGACCTACCGGCTCCCTTTAGCTCATTCAGTTTCCTCAGAAAGCTTCTCTGGAATAGTTTTTCTTCTGACATGTCAAGTTGCAAATCCATGGAATTAGCTGGAGCACTGCCTCTTTGCTCTTTTGGCCTTGAACCTGTGTTTCCACGCTATTGAGGAAAAGAGCGCCAGGGATGGGATTTTTTGGAAGCTGTCAGAAGGCAAAAAACACCTCTCAGGTCTCATGCTCATCCTGGGGCTGATCTGTGTTGTTGTGGGGCATGAGGAGCCTTCTGGGCTGCCACCTTCAGTGGCAAACCAGTAATATCAAGTAAGCTGGAGAATAGTTATGCATTAGAAATGCTCGTGCTTTCTGGTAACTCCAAAAGGTGATGACACCCTGATGTGAACTGGTGTCGTTTTCCCCCTTTCTTTGTGCTACTGCATTATTTGAGAGGAGATGGCTTCAGAAATGTGTCCCTTGTACATACATGTTCTAAAATTTTCTCTCTGCTTTGGTCCCTTTCAAAAATGAATGGAAAACAGTTAGTAGAACATTTGATAAAATTTTAGGTTTTCTATTCTAAAAGCTTTCCTCAGGCTGCCTTATTATTTCTTAAGTGGCACATTTCTGTGGCTGATTATGCTGCTAGTTTTGCAGTACATCACTTGTAACAGAAAAAATCTATCATATGGCTGTAAAAATGCATGTGGGCACTGCCCTTAGCTGCCATATCTATCTCACAGCCATGCCACATCTGTTAATATTAAAATTTGTCTGTTGTGGATTAGGTGCTGATAGCAGAGAAATGCTGAGCTTATCAAGGTTTTTTATTTCGCTTTATGAACATCATATCTGTGAGGAAGGAAAAAGAACAGGTCAGTAAGACACAGTACAACTGGGCCAAAGCATGTTGTCTGAAGTGGGCAGCATGCAGTTGGCTGAGGGGCAGGGCCAGCGTGGGACAATGGCGCACAGGACAAGAGCATCACCCCCTCCATCACAGCTGGGACTGCGCTCTCTGATCTGAATCAAAGCTGGAACTCCACCAAGTTACAGGCTGCACAAACACAAAAGAAGTGATCTAGAAAAGTCTGGAAGCTAAGGAAGCATAAGAAGCAAATATGGCAGAAGAGTAGGACAGGGAGGTAAAGATGTCATTTGGAAAAGACGGCAGATGAAAGGCAGAGCTCAAATAGACTCGGGCATCCTGACATCCACACTAACATCCTGTCCCCTTCACTGCATTGCTTATGAAAACATCCTGCCCTGAAAAATGGCCATAGGTGCATGCTGAAGTAACCTGTGTCAAGCTAGATATTTCATTTTATTTTCATTTATAATTCAGGAAACACATTTTGCAGAAAAATGTCTCAATGGTTGTAGTCATTACAAGGAGTTTGTGCTGTAGGAGGCTCATTCTGGGCAGAGAAATACTGTGCTTGCACTCTGAATCTGTATTACAGCAAATAACAGACTTAAGCTCTGAATTGAATATTTGTGATTAAAGATATATTTAAAACTGGAAGAGGCCAGGTAAATAGAATAAATATTTCCTTAGAGCAGGACAGGTGATGCCAATGCCATCTAAATATTCAGCGTCCTTTTTCTGGTATGTTCTTCTGACTGCAGTGACATCTACTGAGATGATATTGGATTCTTATTTTACAATATCCTTTTTCCAAATTAATTGCCTATCTGTAATCAGTCAGCCATGGCTGCTGTGTGTAAACAACATCTCCTGCACAACTCTGAACAAGCAAATTAATGCCAATTAATTTCCAGTTATGTGATTTCAGAAACAGAATGATCGTTGGGGCAGCAGTATCTCTTCCTGTCTTTATGAATAATCTCTTGAGATCCTAATGTCCAATGAAATAAAAAGCAGATAGGAGGAGAGCACCATCATCTGCTTTATGAAAAATGGTGACTGGTGCCCTTGTCATGAAGGGAAACTGGAGCGCTGTGTGTCAAGAGGAAAGTTTAAAGCAATAATCTCATGGGGTGGAAAAGCAGCCTGGCATTGCACAACATGCAAAGTCTCTCCTTTGAAAACAGAGTTGTATTAATAGTCACATAATGATGTTGTCTCTTGCTACAGGTGACCTTTTCTTTTTAGGAAGATGTTTGGATATTTTGAACTTTCACATATAGATTAAAAAAATTATTACTCACAGGGATTTTTATTCCTACCAAGACTTGGTCCAGTTTGTAGGGTTTTTTGGGGGTTTTTTGTTTGGGTTTTTTTTTTTTTTTTTGTTTGTTTTTTTTTTGTTTTGTGGGGGTTTTTTTGTTTGTTTTTGTTTTTTTTTTGTTTGGGTTTTTTCTTTTTTTGGTTTTTTTTTTTTTTTTTGGTTGCTGCATCAGAATAGAGATGGAGTTTTAAATGAAGCAATTTTAATCTAATATCTCCAAAATTTGACCTGTTTGGACATGGCTGGATGGTGGAAAAGAATATATTGCAGCCAGGCCAGCTGAAAAATGAGGCTGTGAGAGGATGGCTCCACCTGGGATCAAACCAGGAGGGCAAAGGCCATGGAAGTGTTGGGCTGTGTTGTGTTAGGAGCACTGCTAAGAGGAGATAGAGCAGGCTTGGGATGGGGAGGAAAATCAGTGAGAAAACAAAGTCTTCCTGCTGAGGGTAGAGAAATAGTGGAAAGCGACAACATAAGGTGATGAAAACGAATATATATACATATGAATATATAATTGCAAAAAGCCTTGCTAATATATTGGAATTTATTCTCATGCTGCCACTAAAAAGCACACTTAGAATTCAGAACAGTCCTCTTGCCAGCAGAGATGAACTGGGCTCTGGAACAATTAGACTATGCTTTTGTCTTTAGTATTTACAATGCTGAATTAAGCTGCAAAATTAATGCAGCTAAAATCATTGCTGGCTCTATACTTTTTTAATTTAATTTTTTTTCTGTCTGGGTGAAAAATAAATGAGAGATTTACTTTGTAAACGCTGCTGTCCCTGTATTCATCTCACATTCATTATTGCCCATCCAGGGATCTAAGACTGGAAAAACACCAGAATCACCCTTTGAGAGCAGTGATGAGTCAGGTTGGGTTTGTTCCTTTGGGTGCATCTTCCTTTCCTTCCTTTCCTGGCTTTGGAGTCATTCTGCATTTACCTCATCTCACGTACATTCAACATCCTGCTGGTTCTCTGTAACTTGTGGAATGTTTTCTTACAAAAGGCTCTGGAAATGTGATCATCTGAATAGAAACCATCTACAGAAACATGCAAACCTGTGCAGAAAGTCGGGTTTATTTCTTGTGACTCACTTTAGCTTGATATTAAGTGGATTCTTATTTATTATTTAAGTCAACAATAAAAGAGGTATATAAGACTTTCCCTGGGAAAGATGAGATGTAAGGTAAACTTATCCAAACAAACTGAGAATAAGGCGAATATTCTTTCTGCTTCTTACTTAAATTAAAAATAATGCTTGGGAAAAAAAAATTGAGCTGCACCATTGTGTATCTATCGAGTTAGAGACAGAATTATGTGCTATTTATTTTTCTCAAAGATAATAAATTATTCCTATAAATTTTATTATTTTTAATGTAATACCTACATTAATTTAAAACTATGTTTTAAAGAAAACATTTTGGGCAAGTTTTGAGTTCTGTGCAGCTTTTTAAAGGGGTGTGTATATATTTGTGTGTATTTTCCTAGACAGGCCTATTTCCTAGTTTATTGGCAAGGTATCCTTTTTCATCAGGCTTTAATATGCTGACACATCTGTATCTCTTGCTCTGTGCACCAGCTGAGTTGTTCTATCTACATGTACAGAGTTTTCCTGGCTTGAATGCAGCGTGCAGGATGAGCGAAGTCTCTGGGGTCTTGCTCACAATCATAAGCTGACACTGATAGCATTTTGCAGATGGTGCTTGGGTGGACAAAAGAGGTGAACATACACAGATCTAATGAACGCGCTGAATTGGTTTCTGTTCAACATTTCTCACTGGACTACCAGAGAAAGGAAATTAAATCAACTCACGACAGCTATCTTGCACATCTCACCTGGGAAGGTATGCATGAGGTAGGACAGGCACTGCTTAACATTAATCAGTCTCCTGAAGTCATTACATTCATGAGGAAATGTAATTCACATGTGATTACTTTTTAATTTACTCTGTAATCACATTCCAAGTGAACAGGGCAAGCTTAAAATGAAATTTAAAAGTCAAATACTGCTTTGTATTAAGAATTCACAATTTTTATATGCACTTAGGTTAATAAAGATTTTACAATAACCATTTGTGACTGAACATATAATTTTTTGATGGAAGCTGGTGCCATACTTTGGATAAAATGTGTTTGAATTTTGTCCAAGCATTGTAGTGGACCCTAGGAGTTTCAGGATTATGCTTCATACCAAATTTTCATCTTGTTTAAACTTTCTTATTTTAAAAATGGAACAAAACAAAACGGATATATTCCAGATCTCAGTTTGCATGAGTTAATGCATTTTTAATTTCTGCCTTGCCTCTAAGGCAAATTATATATTTGTTATATCCATCCGCAGGAAAGGCAGGCAGGATTTCCTAGTAACAGAACTGATTTTATAGAATGACAAACATGGATGTACAGTCACTTCATGCTTCCTCAGGAGTTCCTCACACTTTTGTTTTGGTCTTAATTTCAGTCAATCAGTCATGAAATTCCTGTATGTTATCAATGGAGCTGGGAGCTTTTCAGAGTGACAAGCCCCTTCAAAATAATCTAAACTTTTTGTCACTCTTAGCTCTATGCTTATCACTTCCATTCCTAAGGAATTGTCATTTAAAGTGAAACAGTCAGAGGATAGTTCAGTGTTACTGGCCCTGAGTATTGCAAGGAAGGATGAGAGTTGGAAGGATGTCTGGGAACACTGGATTTTTGTTTTGTTGGTGCAAATCAGCCCTCCCTGCGGGGTGTGTGACCTTGCTGTGCTTTCACAGACTGTGCAGAGTACGATGGTGTGTCCCAGAGAGCCCTGATTCCAATTTCCTTTGCCTGGGATAGGGGTTTGGTCAGCAATAGAGGGAGAACAGAACCATGAATTCACCTCTATATACTTATCAAGCTGAGAATGGAGAGCCAGAGATTACACTGGCTGTCACAGTGGATTTGCTCCTCTGAGTTTTTGGGTCCAGAAGGTTAAGAGGGGCACTCTTCTGTGAGCTGTGCCGCCCAATCTGTGGATGAGGAGAGGGTTGGAAGAGTGCTTAGTGCTGGAAAAGGGTTGCAATTATTTTATTCTTGTTGTGTCCCAAAAGGGAATGAGGAAAAGGTTCTCTGGTTTTTTTTGGTTTTTTTTTTTTTTTTTGCCTCACAGTTGGCTCTGTGAAAGTGTTGATTTGATACATATGTTGTAAATGATCTCTTGGCAAAGAAACACTATGATTTAAAAAGGTAGCAGCCACCTACATACAAATACGTGGGGTTTAGGATTTTGGTTCAGTTTCTACTGCTTATGGCAGAATACTCATTGCACTCTTTATTTCTGCACAGAGGGAAAGGGACATCATGAACTAAGATGGAGGACTTCCTGTTGCCTCCACCCTTCATGAAGCAAGAAAGGAAATTCTGCCACTGGAGCTCACAGATTTCTGAGCGTCCCAAAGGTCTTGTGCCCTTCAGTTTGCTTTGCAGAATCTTCCAGAGTGAGAAAGCAAACAGGAGAACCTCACCCTGTGGATCTTGGCTGGTTTGGTGTAATCCTTGTCTTCAGAGGTCTCTGCCTCTCTCAAGAGTGTCCTGTGCTTCCCTGAGCAGTTTGCTTCACTTTTGACTATCATTTGTGTCCCTCTGCCTTCGCATGCGTCACTCGTGAGGGAGGAATCAGAGGAACTGGGGATATTGCTTTTCACGGAGACCTTTTAATGGGAGGGAGTCTCATTTGAATCTGACGTTCCCTCTGCTGTTCTGCTTGTTGCTCACTAGTGGTTTGGGGATTTCTAATCCCGGAGGCTGGAACCCATCTGCAGAAAGGAGACCATGCTGCTAACATGTAAAATGTGAACACAGATTTTTATCTTGTGAAGTATTTTTGTCTTTGCCAACATTAATATAAAATAGATGTTTTGGTAGCATTTCTTATTTGGTTACCAAAAGCCTGGTTTTTCATTTTGAAGGCCCATGGTGTAATGTGGTCAAACAGGTGGTCAAAAACTGGTTTACACTAAGATCCTCAGTCTCCTAAAATGCAAAATAAACCTTTAAAAATTCTGTTTAAAAAAGAGAACTGACACCATGGCTGCATGATTCTTCCTGGACTCTCTAAGTCCTTGACTCCTTCATGTTTAACATCACAAAGTGTTGTTAGATGAGTCTTCAGGTCAGCTTCTGGGTCTAAGCTCCTTGGGAGGTTTTACCTTCAAAGCAGATTGTCAGTTAAATCAGGCTTTGTTGTATCCCTTGCTGGCTGTTTGTGTGACTTATGCTATCATGATGTGTTTCAAGCTTCAGTAGTGAAAAACTTCTGCAAAAGGACAAGCAGAGGCTTTATATATTTCTAAGGCAGATAACCTTCATAAATAAGGGCACTGAGCATGCTGTTGCTAAATTACGTCTAAAATATGGTGAGATAGTTGGAATTAGGTTTCCCATGTGCTTGATCTGTGCCCAGCTCTTCGTATGGGTTTATGAAGCATGAATAATGAAAGAGATTTTGTACACTAACATCTGGAAAGTCATAAAAATATATTTATCACCACCCAAGATAGCAAAGCTGGAAAGTGCTGCAGACCTTGTATGAGTTGCAATAGTAACTGAGGAGGTGAGTTTAATTGATAAAGCTCTCCGGAGAATTTTCTGAGCTATGTCTCTTGTCAGATTATTTGAACTGCAATTATGATCAAGATAATTATTGTCTTTTATTGCCAAGGACTGGGTGAAACACAGGTCACGTTCTGCTAGCCTCAGTCAGGACAGCATCTCAACAGTTGAAGATGGGTGTGGGGTGTGCCAGAGGTTGTACTGTAGTTGCTTTGCTCATCCTGTCTAGAGAAAGAGGTGGAAAACTTTCAGCAGTGCGAAGTAATATGTAAGTCCTGGAAAAACTCCATCTTTCAGACTTCAAAAATAAAGGAATTGTGGTCAGAATGGAACTGAAAATCACCTGCAGAGGCAAGTTCCCTATTCCAGAGATTATACAAATCACGACAGAAATTAAGAACACCAAGTCTTCAGATCCGATTTTTTTGTGCCAAATCTTGGTCCTCAGGTTGACTCATCAGCAGCCACCTGTCTTTGCAGTGAGGTCCTACATCTGTGATATTTCAGGGGGATGGGAGAACAATCACATACTCAATCACCTGGGCTGGATCACATCCCTGGGCTTCACCTGGTACTGCTGTGCTGAAGACCTGCCATGGGATTTCTCCTGTCCCTACATGTGCATTTCACTTAAAGTTAAATGGGCTTATTATTTTTTAAAATCAGTTTGCTGGGGAATTGATATCTAAAATTTGGGTTGAAAATATGAATCTGTTAATTGCAGGGGACAAAGAGCAGTTGGCATGACCACAGCACTTTTTGTTTTGATGAATTTGAAGCAGTCTTTGCTCTCAGTGGAGCTGTAGAAATTATCTCAAAGCCTTTCCCTTTCTCACTCATCACACCAGCGAGGCCAATGCTGATACCAAGCTCAGCTCTGGTGCTCACAGGACACTGAAAACCAGGGAGAGGTGGAGTTGCTAATGTCTCAAGCTGCGAGATACAAAAGCCAAAACTTTGTACCACAATTAGTTAAGAGATCAAAACAACAGCAAAGCAGTTTCATGCCACTTCATGCAAAGATACACTGGCTTCTTTTTTTTTTTTTTTTTTTCACACAAAGAACTTATCTGCTGCTTAAAATGGTCTATGAAAAACATTTTTCTATAGTTAGCATGCACAGCTGTAGGAAAATATTCCTTAAATTTGACATGTTAAAAATAAGTAATTTGGATTTTTGTTCCAGAATAACATTTTCTTCTGAAATCAGTCTGATTCAAATAAGCAAGTTCCATCATCACACATGCATCCCGACCTGGAAATCATTTAGTATAACTTGAAGGCACAGCTCTGGTTAACCTGGAATTAAAATGTGTGGTGTTGTATCAGATGGTTTGGCTGGTTTTTTGCTTTTGTTTTAATTTTTTAAAAAAACCCCATTTTTTATACTTTGAAACTGTGAAGTTATAGGTTTTCTACTTGTTTTTATTTTTTCTCCTGTTTAGCCAATGATCTCAAGAAGAAATTATTTAATAGGTCTAGACCTGCTGTTCCTGTTTCTTTTAATCATACAAAAAATTAGCAGAATAGCAGATGAGCATGAATATCAGCATTTTCTGTTGCTTTCACAGTCCCTGAAAATGTTGCTTTCCTGTTTCCTTTGGCCTGCCCAGGCTGCACCAGCCAGGTTTTGCTCTTTCCACTGAGCTTCAGTAACTGCATTTCTTTCGGGGGCAGAACACAGCATTCTCTAATAAAACACATCTGGTGTAGCTGAAGGATCAGTCGTGAGCTGACCTAAATGTGGGTTGGAAGTGCTCCTGAGGGGACACTTCTTTCTTCAGTCCCTTTAATCTTTTTTAAGCCCTTAGAAGTGGCAGCCCAGCTACATAAATAGTTCCCACTCCTAATTAACAGCTCTACCTTGCGGATGTAGTGGTATATAGACTTTGCTAAGTCAGTCTTAAATGAGACTGGTTTGTGTTTACCTTTCATTAGGTCAGTGTCTCTTCCCTCCACAGAAACTCTTTTCTTAGAGGGAGTAGTCACAGGTAAATGTCACACGGTTTTTAAAGGAGACTCTCTTCATGCAGTTAAGTTTAATTAACCCAAATCTGCTTTGGAAGAGTGTTTTCAGTGATTACTCTGTAGCTTGGCAAGGTGTCCCCAGCAATAGGTCTCTCCCAGCAGTGTGACTTTGCTGAATCCTATCAGATTTATATGCAACCTCGTTATACCGGTGCTGGAACTGAGAGGGGAGCAAAGTTGTGCTGCTCAGCAGAACTGTCCAGAACTAGGAAACAAAAGCTGAAGTGATTGATTGGGTGAAGATTTCTGCAAATGATACCAAAATTAAAACATTAAGCTAATGACTTTAAAGAAAATTGCATTGCCATGTGCAATTCATTCAGTAGAGAGAAAGCAAGTGTGGTTTTACTTTTGCAAAAAAGAGACATAAAATTGAGCAAAGAAACCTTATTTCTCTCCTTCTTTCTCTGCCTGCTTCTCCCTGGAGCTTCAAAACTGAGCGGCTGTCAGAATTTTTCATCTGTTTGACCTGTCACAGGAGAGGTCAGCACTGATCAGTGACTATACTTTTTAACAGATGGAGGGCTGTAATTGAGAATAATTCCTCTGCAATTTGGTAGGCAGGGGTTGTTTCAAACTGGCTTTCAAAGGCAGTGCCAGAATGGAAATGTTAGAAACTCTGTAAGTGAATCAGTTTTTATTTGTGGGGCTGCAAATTTCTTTTTCACTTTGTTTCTGGGATTTTTTTATCCCTAATGAAAAAATCTGCAGATTGGAAGCACTCACGTTTTACACAGCCATGTATTTTCCAGAAATTTCTTGAAGTGTAATCAATTTTTACCATCTCCTGGGGTGCCCTGCAGCTAAGATGAGAAGGAGCCCAGAAATGCAGTGACAAAGTGCTGCTTGTGAGGGCTCAGATGCCCTGGGCTGGACGTGCGGCACAGGCAGCTGATGCACAAATGCCCAAGCAGCTGCTCTACTGCGGGTTCATGCTTGGCAAGAGGAGGCACAGCTGCCAAAGAAGAATTTTCGAGCTTCTCTGAAGTAGTCCTTGGAATAAAAGAGTTTATCAGTTGAGCACTGTCAGTCTTGGGTGAGAAGCAGGGAGCCCAGGTAAAGCTTCCCGAGCACAAAAATGGCGTAAGAGCTGCAGTCTGTGCACAGGATGGAGGGGACTGGGGCTGTGCTGGCCATTGTCCAAGGGTGAGTTGGTGAGCACAGGCAGAAGTGTCCTAACCCAGGAATTCTAGGAATTGCAAGTGAAATACACAGGTCAGTGTTGGGGGCAATGTCCCAGCCCAGCAGGTCAATGTCAGCTGGGCCACAGGTTCATGGGGGCTGTTAGAAGCCCGGGCTTGTGCTCGCTCCATCCATCTCCTGAGGGATAGCAGCCCTGCAATCTGAGCCACTCCTGTCCCACTGCCACCGCCTGCTGCCAAGGGCACCCAGCTCTAGTGGCCTGAATATTGATGGGCTTTTGGGGTGGGTTTTTAGATGATGAGGTTACAGTACCTTGAACAGTGCTAAAGGACACGTTCTGCTAAATGCCAATCTATGGCTTTCTCACTTTCTGGAAGAAACAGTTGGTTCTTTAGACAGAAATCTGTGAAGCTTTGATGGGTATAAGCATTTGGGTGGCTCAATACGGCAACACTTCTAAAACCCTTTCCTATTTTTTTACTTAAAGTACAGCAATATGTTTGTGGGTTTTATGTTTGGGGTTTCCACAGCAGTTTGGCTCCTTGTGAGAATCCTTTTTGGAGCTGTCACAGATGCTGAGGTACATATTCATTAGGTGCTGAGAGGTCAGACATAGGAATTTAAAAAAATAAGAATTGGAATGTTTACTTCTCTTTAATCTTTCTCCCAAACCCATCTTATTCAGCCTAGTAAATCTCTTTCTTTGCCGTGTTAACGCTCTATAGAAATTTTAAAAACTTCAGGTCATTTGAATACCACTAATAGACTGCAAATCCTGAATGCAAAATATGTTACTGCTGCAGTTCCATACCTTTGCAGTACTTAGACCTGATTATGCAAATTAATACATTCAACTTGGTTATGTAAATTGAGTTGATTTAGATCACAGCCTAGGATGAGCACAATGACTATTTGGGGTTATTTGGCACGATACAATATTATTCCCTTCCTCTCCACTGGATATGACTGCATACTCCCAACAGGCCACAGCACAATTAATTTAGAAACATGATCAAATTCTTCAATCATTACTGGATGTTGTCCACAGTCTCCAGAGACCACTGATAAGAACAACAATAGACTAAGACATGATAGTCCTCTCATCCAAAGTCTAATTACAAAGTTATACACTTCAGTTCTCAAAGGACAGCCTTTTAGCATAAGTTCAGCATCTTTTGATTCTCTTTTTGCATTATATCTATAATTTTATCCATCTTCCTTTCTTTCTTTTACAAATCACAAGAAACGGGCTAAATATGCAATAACGTGGATCTGGTGTGACAGAATTAAGGGCTTTGTCACTGATGGATTCACTGGTGTGATTTCTGTGTGTGAGTGACTGAGAAATCTTTATTTTATCATTTGTAAACAGGCACAGAGAGAACAGAGAAGTGGTTCAGAATTCTCACCACTTCATTTCTGGTGGTGCCCTTGGGACAGCAAAACATTTCTTTGACCTTGTCTTGGATTTACTTGCTTCCCGCAGACTCTAATTATGATCACTTTCATTTTTTATTGAATTACAATAATAATAATAAAAAAGGCAGCCAGAGCTCTGGGGCAGATATAGACCAAAATGATCACATAGCTTGAATAAAGGGAAAGGTTTTACTCTTAGAAATTGAGAAATTAGATGAAATCATAATTTAAATATCAACCATTTCTGAATCATTAAGTCACAGGCAGCCTTTATTTATGATTAGCAGGATTTTTTAGTTTAAAAACATCTTATTCATGAGTGATAAGTTCTGTTTTCCTTATATTTTAGTGTTCTGAATACAACATACTATTTCTAATATTTGTTGTCTCCGAACTACCAAATATTATTTTATAACAAATTTCTTCCCCATCTTTATTACCAGTGGATTTGCCATCCTTCATCCAGATGGAGCAAGGACTTGAAAAACAACAAGGATACACACGTTGCTGGATTTTAGATGCCTCTGATCTTGTGAAAACAATTGTTCTGGTTCCTGTATTCCAAATTTACATGTTTTGTTCTGGAATTTTGTGATCTAATATGCACAAGTCCACTCACACAGCAAAGACATCTAACAAATATTGACTCTGACTTGAGCTCCAGCTGCCCTGCTTGGCAGATTGGACTCAGAGCTGCATATGTGCTTTCCCAGGGGGTGACTCCAGCAGTCCATTCCAAAGGAATAGGATAGCCTAGGAAACCTGAGTTCCCAAGGAAGCACCTGAGTTACAGTAAATGGACATAAAGGACAAGTACAGCAAATTTTGACTCACACTTCTATCAGTATAGAAGCAGAGGTATCCTTATCTCTATAGGAATAGTTACTCTTATATTGAAACTGCTTCAGGCTTCAAAATACACAATTTAAAAAAAATTTATTAATGTCAATGAATATAATGAGGGGATTTTTTTTCAGTGAGAAAGTAAAATTGACTCATTTTGGTTTTTGTTCTTGCTGGATTTTTTTTAAGGTTTTTGGGGAGGATTAGTTGGAATTACCGTGCTTTATAATGATGCATCCCAGCTAATTCTCTGTGCATTCATAGCAGGGAGTTCTGCTCTAATGCAGACTCTTAGCACAGTTTGGATTGAGGTGAATATGGAAACAATTGGGTTACCTGAAACAGATGTGGAGCAGAGCTTCATTTGGCACAAATAGCAATTAGTGAATGTTTCACTTTCGGCATGCAAAAACAAAATAATTTTAAACATTTGGTTTTGTCAGTTTCTAAAATAAAACATTTCCCTTTTTCAGAATAAGATTTTTTTTTCAAACCAGCTCCTTAAAAGCTAGCACTTTTTACTTAATTTTTTAAGTTTCAGACTGAAGTGTAACATTAAATTTTGTTACAGAGAAACCTTTCCCCCCCTATTTCTCATCTGTCAGTTTTAATAATTGTTTTCATTTTCTTGTTCTTTTCTTTTTTCCAGTTTTGTATGATCAAAATATCTGGCTTGATTTTCCCCAAGACTTCCAGTGTGTGAGAGTTTATTTTAGTATCTATGGAAAGGATATTATATCTAATTAAGCTTTTCTCAATAGCTTTATATAAAGAAAAAAAAAATCCGTAGGGATTACGAAAACACAAACCCCATGGAAACCTGGTTCTGAGGTCCTGCTGTCATGGCAAAAATATTGGTAAATACAAAACATACCATTTGGCCCATCAATATCTCCAGAAGGCGGAGAGACAAATGTGTGGGATGTCAAATCATCCTTGGGATTTTGCACTGCAACTTCATCTAAAGCTCTGTTACTTGTTCTAAGTATTTTTATTGGTAAAGCTGTACACAGAAGTTTTATTTATAGTTTCATCATCTTTATGCTGAAGTGCTAAGGGACACAGACTCAAAGATGTCATGTTAATCTTGATAAAAATCCTAGCTTGTATGGCCACACCCCTGATCTGGGTTTTTAAGAGGGCTTTGATTTGATTATTCAGTTTTCCCTTCCCCAAAAAGAGGCATGAGTAAGAAATGACAGCTTTTGTTTGTTTGTTTGTTTCTCTTGTTTTTGTAAATATAAATTTTAGGGGAAAAAATTGCTGATGTCTCATTGCCACTAAACTGACTTTACAAGTCAAGCCAGAAAAGAGTTCAAGATGCCACTTGAGCCATAAATACAGTCACTCCTTTAATGCTATTAAAAAGTCTCTGCCTAAAGAAATCCATTGATGCACTATATTCTAATTTCCAGTTCTGTGACTCACATTTGTAGCTATCAACACCAGCTGCCAACACAGTCAGGTAAATTCCAGCAATTCAGAATATACTGATTTATGATAAGATTCCCCTGGAAAGAAGCTCAGAAAAACAGGTACCGAAAAAAAATAAGCGTTATTGTATGTTGCAAAATGATCTTGTGTTCATTCCATTTTCCAAAGAAGATTACCAAACAGGCAGGAAAATTATGTCAAGATCATCTGATTAAAATTACTATTAAAAGTTAAAGGTGCCAAAGTGCCTTCTGTAATTTTTCCCTGCTGTTTGCAATAGCACCCTGTGAGGCTTGAAATTGGAATTGGATTGTCATCTGCAACGTTACTGTCTTCTCGGCGTTGTGCCTGGGAGTGCTGGTGCTGGGAAATGTGTTAAAAGAGACACATTGCATTCAAACCTGCTCCTTTGCAGGGCCACGGGGAACGAGGCGAAGGCAAAGGCTGTGATGTCTCATCCTGTTGAGGTTCATCACAAAGGTCTCCATCAGGTGGACCTGTTGCTAAACTCCAAGAAACAAATCTTTACAAACATCTTTCTTACAGCCAGAGCACCGTTTTGGAGGTTCTGTGAGTACAGTCGTTATAAAATTGTTTCCTACATCCATGAGGAGAAAACAGTGGTGATGGGAAGGTGAGGTGAGCAGAGCCCCATGTCCTGAGCAGGGGAATGCACAGCAGGAATCAGGAGCTGAAGGCACCTTGGCCTTGCACTTTAAAGAATTCCTTCTACTAAAGCAGCCTTCATTTCTCTTAGCTAAGGCACTTGTAGCAGTGAGATACCCTGCAATATTTGTACACGAAGGAGCGGCGACAAAGCGAGCCAGTACCTTCCAGTACGGCCATTGGTCATGGCTCTCAGTGGCCAGCGTGGCGAGGAGGTGCACATTCCAGATCTTTTCAGTTTAGGATGAATTGCTGCAGTAATATCAGTGAAACCAAGGCTCTGCTTCCCACTCCACACCCGCAATGGACCTGTTCTTGTGATGCTGTTTGAAATAAGTTAAAAGATGTTATTCTAGACTTCAAAAGGGTGATTCCATTTTTGCTCATTCTGATATCTTGCTTCCAGTTTAAATCTGTTTTCTGATGACTTGTTTTCATGAGCCTTTCTTAAATCATACTTACTGAAAGAATATGAATCTGTTGGGCAAGATTTGTCCTTCCCTCTTATTTCCTGCTACAAGGCAATTTCATCTATCTCCCGTAGTCATATCCATTTTATTGTACTGGTGCAGTTACTTCCTTTTCCCACATTTTCTACTAAAAAGTTGCTGTACTCATATATGGGATTAAAGGCTCTGTGTGTGGCAAAGGCCTTTCAGTAGGGCTGTGGTTCGGACTGAGGGCTGTCTGCTGCTGTCCCTGTGAAGAGGGAATTCAACACTGTCACTGCTCAGCAGCGAATAACAGCTGTGTTATGGACCCATGCTTGTGCGTCTAATTCTGCAGAAATTGAGATAAACACTGCAGCTCTCAGTGGGGTGAGCTGTGGCAGTGCCAGTGCTCCCCACCTTTGACTCCCTGGTCGCTGGATCCATGCCAGGGAGTCATTTGAGACCCAACCTGTATCAGGGAGGTTACTTGTGTGGGAGCACTTGCAGGATCAGATTTTGTGTTTGTGCTCTGAAGTAATAAATCTCCCAGGGAAGAGTGTCATTTTTACATGGTATTTTAGACATAAAATCTGTTTGATGTTTAGGGTAGAAAATTTGATTAAAAATCAAAATTAAAAATTTTAGTACCTCATCATTTGATCGTACCTGTCAACTTCCAGCCCGAGCCATGCATTTCAAATTCATGGGATATTTACTTGGAAATAAATTACAAAATCATGTAGTGTGGGTGTGTTTTTTAACTTCAGAATGTAGCTTTTGTATCCCATTGGAGAATATTTTCACCATCTCCTGTTAACCATCAAAAATAGATTTGTGTGTAATTGGTTTAACTGGAAAATAATATGCTAAGATGGAGATGTAAGTTGTTGTTTTTTGCTGTAATAGCTCAGTTAAATCGCTTTGGGTTATTCCTGCTGTTTACAGAGTACTTCAAACCCCCTGCCTGACTCTGGTTTCTGAACTTATTTTTTTCTTTTTATGCTATGTGCATCATTTAAATTCTGTTTTATGCTTTGTAAGCTAACACTAATATTTTGTATTTTGAAAAAAACAGCTGTGAGGCTCCTTATTTTTCTCTTTAAAGCCTTTTACAGTTTCTTTACATATATAGTGTTAGAATACTTCCCTTGTCTTCACCACCGAAATGCTTCTGCTTCCAATTTGATTATTTTAAGCTCAGCTGGGCTGTTTTCCCTTTCATCAATTCATTTATCAGGCAAACCTGTTTGTTTCCCACTGCACTTCATGACATATTGGTGAAATTACTGGCCAGAAATAAAAACTGACAGAGTTTTCTACATTTAGTGACGCTAGAACGTCCCTGCACTCCATCATTAGCCACACTGCTCTTAGTATCGCACAACAAATGGTATCACAACAGGGTCCAGGTGGAGTAATTTCAGCTGAGACACTGCCCTTGAGCTTGCCTGAAGAGAAGCCAGTTGTCCCAGTCTTTCTGTGTTACAGCTGAGGAAGGATTTGCATCCTTTTCTGAAAAAGTGAAATCATGTGAAAATTCACATTGGGGCAGATCACAGCCACAGCTGGGAACTGCTGCTCTCCTCATAAAGGGAATCATGAGCATGTCTGGGCTCTTCCAGTGCAAATCACAGCAAGGTGGCCTTACATAACTGAAGATGATTTAAGTAGAAGAGTTTTTCTTTGCTCTGAGTTAGAACTGGCTGCTTCAGATGCCCGGTCACTGAGTCTCAGGTGAAGGGACTCAAGGCTGAGTTGCACCTTCTCCAGCTCTGCCTGAACAGGGTTATTGCTCCAAGAGAGAGGCTGCTGCAGCGGCTTGGGGGAAAGAGGAGCATGTTGAGGGAAAATGTTTAGCAGCACTAAAGTGCTGAAGATGTGACTTACCAAAGACCAGTATTTTAAAAGTTCCTGCAGTAAGGTGGTTATAAGCAGAATAACCTGGCGCTTGCAATGATGATTTACAAAGTAGCAGAAGCTCTTATAACCCTGGTCAGTCTCTGCTCTAACTTGTAGCACTTGGCAGTTCTTCCTCCTACATTTTCTCAAGTCATACAATGGTGAGGAAATGAGGAAAGGAGCGAATGTGTCCTTAAGTTGGGCAAACCAAAAGCTCTGATGTCATTTCATGATGAGTGCACTGAGGGTGACAGGCAGGAGGTTGTATTTTTTTTTAATTTACGTTATTAAAAGCTCCCCATGCATCTTTCTTTTATGCACCATTTTCCTTCACTGGACCAGAACTGGTGTCACAATATTTTCTATCTTTAATTAGAAATGAGAATTAATTTTTTTTTTAATTAGGCCTTTTAACTGATAACAATGTAACACAACTGCAGCTAAGCTTCTCCTGCTTATTTTTAAAAAGTCTTGTTACAGAGTGAGTTAATTTGTGTGTACCTGAGTGCACGGTCTATCAAGAGAGGCCTTGTAATTTGATTTGGTCATTGCATTTCTGGTATGACCCTTTTTATCACCTCGGTAAATTCCACTGAAAGGCTTTGCATCGGTCATATATCTATATTTATTTTAATACAGTACACACTGTGGCATTTCTCTCTAATCTGTCAACCAAGAGCAATTATACCGTACACTGAAAACAGACCAAATAATCTTAAACAATATGAATATACCTCCTCTCTCAAATTTGAGGGCTGTTGCTCTCCTGCTGGTATACTTATGGCATAATCTGAGTACTCTTTTTGGCTTTTCATCCTGTTTTTAGAGTGCTGTTTGTTTTGCATTTATCTACATAGCAAGTGTAGGAGAGTATATAGAAGAGAGGAATGGAGTGTCTTGACCTACATTAACTCACAGCTGGGTAGCAGCAACATTTCTGATTTGATCTGACAACACCTGGTTAGGTTGATGCATTGTCTGTCCTCGCTGGTACTTTTTGAGATCAAGCTCTGTGATCTTCCCTGCCTCTCTGTGCTCTCACCAACCTCAGTTGCTCAGGGCATTTTTGTTCTGCGGGAGATAGTGGATGACTGTGCAGGCCCACGACCCTTCCCAAACTGTGCAGAAAGGCATTCTGGAGGATGGTGGGCAGAAGTAATTTCCTTTCTCAAGTAGCAGTGGTGCCTATTTGAGAGCCTTTATTATGCATGAACTTAAGACAAACAGAGCTGAGGAAAGACACAGAGCTCTGGCTGCAGTCCTCATCCTCTCAGCAGACCCTCTGTGGTCAATGGGATTGATGTGCACCTCCCTCTGGATTCTTCTTGGATCTTACCACTGGTTTTATTGACAGAAAAAAAGAGAAATTAGCTTTACTGCCTGTGTGCTGGATGGGCCATAGTCTCAGCCAAGGGCGAGATACAGACAGACAGCTGAGAGTTACAGAGATGGATTGTATCAATGGCTGCTTTCAACTGGGGAAAAAATACTGGATTCCAGTTTTGATGAGTGCCCAGGGTGTGAGCACTGCCCTTTGAGAATGAAGTTCAGCATTTCTTCTGCAAGTGCTTAAATAGGCAGTGTATCAATCTTAATCTTGGCCTAGTTTAGCTTTATATTCCCTAACCATGTTTGAGTGTGAATGGGCTTTTTCTGCTCTTAGAAAAAACCTGAGTAGGATTTGCCTTGTGTTGGCACATTCATGTACCTTTGACTTTTAAGATGTCCACAGGTTGTTTAATAAGGCATTTGTCTAGTCTGTTGGCACTCCTCTAAATGCAAACACCACACAGTGCATCCCAGCAGACCAACACCCTCCCGCATGAATGAAATCCTGCTCCATCTTAGAGAACAGCTCTCCTCATTTCCCAGCCTTCAGCTGAAACTACAGCACAGCCTTACAGCATGTCTTGGAAGTCAATTCATGTGGACCAAGGGATTGGAGGGAGATACTGGTTTCAGCATTCAGTCATTTGCTGCAGACCTTCATGTATGCTTATGAACCCTCTTCCTCCAGAAAAAGTGTGCAAACACTTCTTCCTCTTCCAAGCCCCTCTTTTCTCTTTGTGTCTCTGCTATATGCCTCATTGCCTGCTCTTTTATTCCACATGAATGCTGCCTCCTCAGCTCTTTGTGTGTTTCTCCTCTTTCTACTTGTGTGACAGCCTCTAGCTCTTTTGAACGCCTGTCTTTGTAATTCCTCCTTTTCCCTACAAAATTCTCCTTCCACTGATGTTCTGCTCCTATCTGTTGCCCATCATTCTGCACCTGTCTCCACATATTTATCTTTGTGCTGTACCCTTTTGTGTGTCTCCTCTCTCATCTGTGTAGGGAAAATCCAGTGCTTCTCTTGGTATTGATAACTGTGGAAAGAGGTTAAAGTCATGGAGAGATGCTATGGTAAGTTTGGGGATCCTCCTTGCCAGACTTGATCTGTCGGCCTCTTGCTGGTCACATGGACTTTTCCTGGGTTGACAGCTTTGGCATGGACCTAGTTAGTTCCAATTCCTCTAGTACACCTCCTGTTTCCCTAGTTTAGGCTCTGTCATGGTGCACTGCTCTGGGTAGCAGAATTTCTGCCCGGCCAACACCTTTGTGTGGATGTAAGTTACAGCATTTGTCCGTGTCACACATCCACAGCCTCTCCCCACAGCCTCTCCTGCACAGTCCCCATCTCTTTCCCACAAACCCACATTTTCCTGTATAGCATCTGCCTTCCCAGATGTTTCTTCTTTTTTGACATGCAGCTGCTGGCTATCTGTCTGGGCTTTGGGAACTCAGTGTAAGTCAGCATTGTTTTATGTTCAGTTGTTATGCTTTGGGCCATTTCTATTGCTCTGTTCATTCTAGGCTGATTTTGTCAAAGGTCATCTTTGGGTTCTCCAATAATTTGTATCCCAAACTAGTCCTGATGTCTTCAAGATAGTCTGCCCAGAGTGCCCATGAATATGGTAATCACTGTCCTGGCCAGTCATGTATTATATTCAAACTGTTGTGTAATTGCTACCACCTCAAGGCTGTATTAGTTTGTGTCTTGCTGCTGCAGCTTCTTGAAAGATTTGTTACTGAGAATATCAGCTGCTCTCAAACTTTTAATGAAACTGTACAGTGTGTGTTTTTTCAGCCTGCAAATTTCCAGCCCAATGTTCCTTACCATATTATCCTCAGTGCAGCCTGTGAAAGGGTTTCTGTATATTAAATCCAGTCCCCCTGATCTGAGCTATGCTGTGTAATTTCACTAATGTTGCAGTCAGATTCTCTAATGTACACTTAAGGTGATTAGAAAGAGTTTAGTGTTCTTTCTCTGTCTCTTACCCTCTTTATTTTTTCTGTCACTGTTACCCAAAGGAATTAAGAGCAGAAACTGTATGGAAGCACTTCCCTTGCTACATCATTGCTTCACGTTGTCAAATTCCCTCTATAACGTATTCAATACCCTGTAATTATTCCCACTGTAACACTGGGAACACACTTCTGGTAATTCCGATGTTCCGTTTCACCACTAAAGTAACATTAGTTTTGTATTTAATAGGACAGTATATCCAAGTTTAGTGTATCTCACAGTTTTACAGCATTGGCATTCAGTGTACTGAGATTATCCATTTTCAACTGCTGCATATTAATGTTGGCTTTGTGTGTATGAACTTCTGTTTTATGAACATGCTGCAATGCACTGGGCTGAAATTTGCAGATAGGCCTAACATAGCATTTTGGCTATGCAAGATAAAATTTGAGAGTGTGGTAATAGCACAGCTTTCTGACAAGTGTAAATGCTGCTTGGAGAGAGTGCAGCAGAAAAGCTGAGGAGACAACCAGGAAGATTTTTCCCAGCCATTAGGGGAGGTCGGAAAGAGAAATCTCAATCCTCGTGTCACACACTGGCATTCTTGCTAGTTAAAAGATTTGCTGAGAACTGTATGCCTGTGAAGGCTCCTGCTCAGGCTGTGGTTTCAAAGTACAGGTAAATATTTAACCCAAATCCAATGGAACAACAATTATCCTGTGATATTGCTGTTCAAATGAATGTTGTAAATCCTTTTCAGCAGCAACCTAGTGGAGCCCAGTCTATGGGAGGGATGCATGGATATCATTAGAGACAGCAGGATGTAAAGGGAATAAATGTCCCTCGGGGTTCATGTTCAGCTCTATACACCACTAGGTTTCTCCAAAATTTGTTTTCTCAGAAATTGCCTTTTTGGTGTTCCACATGTGACAACTGTTGTAGAATGCTGAGGAATCAAAGCTTGTCCAGGGCATTCAGTCTTGTAGAACAAATGAGGACCTCCTGGGTTCCACCAATTCCTGACTAATGCAGTACTCTTCTTCCTAAGCCTACTGAACATTATGTATTAAATCTGATAATCCTGGGTAAATTGCAAGTTTCAGGATTACATTCTATTTTATCTATATTCCTCCTCCTGCACCATAATTACCATATTTTTTCTTTGCTTCCCACACAAGAATATACCCAGTGAAGATTACGCACAGTGGTTTTTTTGGTCCTTATGCTGAAGATCTGCAGCCTTGCTCAGTGAGGTTTGGAAGCTCTGTAAGAGTTCTGTCAGTGACCTGAGAACTGGCTGCACTTTAGCTGAGAGAATCCTGAATTTTCTGTGCACCATCAGAAGAGCGCTTGAAATTAGAGGCATTATGAAGATGCAATTTGCTACTCAGAAATCTAAGCATGTCTATAAAATCAATACAATTTTATTTTTCAATCCATTGATAGTGTATCATTCTGGCTGTCTGTACTCCACCTGTATTTCTCACTAATGGCTCTTCTGGGACGCTACTGCTGGAAAAAAAAAAAAAAAAAAAAGGATAAAAAAGTAGCATCCATGCCATCATCCGCCTTGTATTGATGCTGCCCTGACTACCAGCTTAATGGCACACAGCAGACATTTTCCCTACCTTTCTTGTACCAAAGTGGTCTTTGACATTTCTGAAGGTTTTCAGGCACTTTTCCTGCTAAGGTGAATTGCATTGCTTTGGGGTGAAAATAAACCATTGAAAAAATAATTGTAAAATTTGATTGACAGGGCTTCCTTTCACAATCCCCACATTTCCAACTCCTCCTCAGCAGGAGGCAATTGTAAAGAACAATCTCTACCCGGTACTTAAAGACCTAGAAGCTATGTTTTTACCCTCACTGCAATTTCCAGTCCAGGTTGCTTTGTGGGATTTTCAAATCACATTGTGAAGCTTAGATCGCATTGGCTAAAGTCAAGGATGTTCAGCTGCCACAGCAGTTGATTTAACAATTTTTCAAACGTTTCCCTGATGCCAGTCTCCTACTAGAGAGAAAATGACATCTGTTCCTTATTAAATCTGTGCATTCCTCTTCCCTTTCTGTCGAAAGGGGATGTCTAGCATTGGCATGGCCAATGGACTAAGGTGTTTTTCTCTGTTTAAGTCACACACATGCTTTTACCTGCTCTTACAGAATGTCCTGGCACAGTTTCAAGCAGTACCTGAGGCCTTGACATCTGATAAAGTTTGCTTGATGATTCCCAACATGTCAAGATGGTCTTCCTAATTTGATTTCTTCAGGGCTTGTGGTACTCTTTCTTAGAAGCTTTAAAACAGAATTCAGTTTTTATTTTTTAAAGGAATGAAAGAACATAACTGATCAAACTTAAGTGTTGTCTTAGAGAAAAGTATCAGTTGTTAAAAAAACACCCTCTGACTTTTAAACTTCAAATGTCTTTTTGTCCAATTCTACTGACAAGCTAAAGAGTATAAATGTACAGAAGATGAACACAAATACCTCTTTCATTGGGAACAGCATGATATGTAATGTGCAGTCATTTTGCTTTATTATTTTTTATTCTATTTTATTCAGGTTTTTTTTTTTTTTTTTTTTTTCCTGAATAGTCAGCAGTTACAACTACTACTAAAAGAGAATCTCTTATTGGCAAAATTAGCTGGGCCTGCAAAACATTCCCAGTGGTATGGTTAGCACAGTGATCAGCTGTAAGTCCTAAGAAGACGGGCAAGAGGATGCCCCTGTCTTTTGGAAAGAAAGTATTGCTGGATTAATGACTGGTACTGGAATAGATTTGGAGCAGAAAATACAGTGTAATACAGGTCAGTTTGGAAGCTGTGTGCTTGGAAAACATTTTACGCCTGGAATTGTGTAGAGTGAATCAACCCATTGAATGGTGACTGGACAGTATCTCACGGGGTATTTCAGAAACATCAATTTCTCATCAATTTTCTCAGTACTGGTATGTTTTTTAAGGTAAAGATCATGGCTTGTGAAAAGTTCTCAATTTTTGGTGATGTCCAGAGAGCTTGAAAAAGGCATTTGGAAACATGTAAACTCAAAGGGGAAAGAGTGGTTTCCCAATGCATATAAATAGCTGTAAACATTAATTTTTTAAGACTCCTGGCAGTAAGGTCAAAGAGGGTTTCTCACTTGGTGCTTTGATTGTCCTCTGAGTTGTCAGTTCTGACAAAGGAAAAAGGCAGCTGGAAATGGGAGGAAACAAAAGCAGATCTTGTCTCAGCTCACAGTCATTAAAATGAAAGGCATGTATCCTGCAAGGGAAAGCAGAGCTCTGCTCTTGCCTCGCAGGCTGCCGAGGTAGAGTGGGAGCAAACAGCACTAAAGAATGTTTATTCACTGCTGGCTGCAGGTAGCTCTCTGGAGGACTCTCTGTACAAGGTGTAAAATTCCAAGCAATATGACCTTTCCTGAGACATCTTCACAGAGAACTCTTCAGAAGAAGCCTCCAAAGGCAAAATAAATAAATTCAAGGACTCTCCTAACAGAAGCATTTCTATACCTGTTAAATCATCCACTAAGTCCCCCCAGGGCACAAGGGTTGGTGTACATTATTGTGTCTATCAAATGGGAGTATCTAAGGCATTTATATGGTTTCTTCTTAAAGTAAAGCTACCTGAGTCATGTCATCATATGTGTTTATATCATCTCTGAAAGGTATTTGTAGTTGTGTTGAACGTTTAATGTTTACAGAGGATGCTTAGTATCTAAAGGCTGTATATTCAAGTCTTTTTGCAATTCCTTTGTATTAAATGGACCCTTGTGGCACAGTCTAGTGGAAATTGGGAAATCCAGTAGAATAAATGTTTTTTAGCTTTGCATTTATTGTTATTCAGAAAAGTTTGCAGATAAAAATAAAGTGAGTGCATTGCTCTGAACTTTCAAATCTCCTCTCAGCCATGCAAGTACCTGCAGTAACACAGGGTGTTTTTCTGAAGGCGGCCTTTGTTTTTAAGTTACAGAAGAGCTCTGGGTTCATGAACTCACAAGCTGGTTTTTCCACTTACTAGTGTCTGGTTTCTTTGGCATGTGGGACTGGATCAGGGCTGTAAGGGAACTGGGTTTGGGTCCTAGAAAAATCCGTGGAGGAGACAGCAAATATGAGCACCTTCACTTTGTGCCCCTGAACAGCAAAGCTTTTGTCCTTTACACTTCATGCCAGATACCTGTGTTGTGCCTGAGGGCAGAGAGAAACAATCATTCGAGCCAGAGGCAGTTTCAAAAGGTCTACACAGGACATGCCTGAGGCTCCAGGCTCTCTGAGGACATAGGGAGCAAGAGAGGTCCTGCCCTGAGAAGGAGAACAAAAATTAGCAAAAGAAAAAGTTCAAATATGTGTTGAGACTGAAATTGTTTAAATTACTCTCTGGTTCTCCTCAGAATAGGGTATTCTGGGCAGCATTTCCATGTGTGCTCACACACAGATCACAGTGAGAGAAGCACTGTCTCAGCACTCCTGAAAATGTAGCTCTTAGTCTTGTTTTGAAGTGTTTTCTAGAACTGTGGGAATAGTTGGATGAAGAGTGTTTGAATCTCTTAAACGATGGAGTAGAGAAAGAAAAGGTTAAAAGCTAGACAGTCTTGCACCCCACTCTTCAGACAACCCAAGCTCTAAGAGGGCTGCACAACCAATGAAAGGATGGTAAGATTTTTCCTCAGCATAAAGTTCATGTCTCCATTTTAGTTTGTACTTGCCATTGACCTGTTTTTTTCTGGTCTTTATATGTTGATTGCACACCCTAAAAGCAGGAATTGTGTCTTTCTGCCATTCAGTGCCTGACATGGTGGTTTCAGCAGAGGGATGGCAGGCGAAGAATGGCAATGAGCACAGATTTAAATGTGGGATACAACAGGTTTTATTTGCTGCTGACTTGCACTAGATGGCGTCCCACAAGTGAAGGACTGACAACTACTGAAGTGTTTTCGAGAAGTTTTGACTGTCTTGCATTGATGTTTTCTGAAAGATCTAAGGGTTGAAATCCATATAAATAAGCCCAGAAAGCCATAAAACCACGAAATCTTTCTCCTTCCCTAACACAAATAACGATATTTGTTTTGATAACGACAACTCCATTAAAATCAAACCTGGTTGAGAAAAAAGAAAAAGGACTCACGTGGTGGCTGTGTGTACCAAGTTCCAGCTTAGAGCAATTTTGTGCAATTTAAATATAAATCCTTGCCAACTGGGACTTATGCTGATAGCAGTGGTGCAGCCTGAGCTGTGCAACAGGAGCACGAGCAGGTTTTTAATCACAGCTAAGAGCAGTTGAACTGAGGGAGCAAGGTCAGAGTAGACTCCTTCACTGGGTCTTTCCTTTTGATCGCTGAAAACCACCCAAGTACAGATGGGATGCAATCTATGTGGCTGAAAGCACCTGTATCCTAAATAATTAACGTGACATTTACAAGCCTGTTTGCTTACTCTTTTCCTCTTTTTTCCTACTTTTTTCTTTTTACCAATTACTTCCAATAATGGTAGCAAGTAGGTTTCTACTCCTGACTGAGTTAGTGATTATAATGTCAAAGGGGCTTGTGTAATGTTTTCTGTGTCTTAATAAACCTGTCAGCTGAGGTTACATTGCTTTCTAATTTTCACCAGTGTAACATGCTGCTGCACAGCTGGGGAGAAATGGCAGACTCGGGAGCATTGTAGCCTGCTGATGTATTTTATTATTAGATTGTGTCCTGATAACACCATACAAAGTGGTTAAGCTTTAAGTTTACAGATTAATCCCACACTTTAGAAATCGGTCTGCTGCTGTCTTGGTGTGTTTGGTTTTGAGTGTTGGATCTGTACTGTCAGCCTCTTGGCATCATGTTTCGTAGTGTCCTGGGCAGTGCCTCATTTTAACATGCAGAATATAAATTCTGTTTGCAGCAGGGACGAACAATTAGTAATCAATAATAATAGCAGCTAGGAAATCCTAATGAATTGCTGTGGAATATGTCTATCTTGATTTGTCTGTGTGTGCGTGTGATGTTTTAGAGCAAACTAAAGCAAGAAGTTGTGGGAGGAGAATCCATGGCTCTGCAGATGGCTGGAAGGAAGAGCATCTTATTACTTAGGTGGCTGCAGTGGGAGCATTAGATTAATGGCTGCACTGTGTGAGTTCAGTCCCTTATATTTACTGTACATAATGATTTGCTTATAAGTAAGTGAGGCCTTGCAAACAGGTCTGCAGAGACAGTGCATTCAGATAATTGTGATTTCTACCAGGCAACTCACCCTTTTACTGAAATTTCCAGGAGATCAGCGGGGACTGTTTGAAGGGGAATCCAAGGCAACTGTTTTCTGGGCTTCCTGAGCTGATGAAAGAATTGCATTCCTTCCCTCATCAGGATCCACTGCCACTGGATATTTATTTCTTGTTTTCGTCTGTCTGTTTCTTTCCTCAAGCATAATCTTTGTTATTCCCTGGCATGTTTTCCCCCAAACTCGTGCCACTTATGAGTTTCCTCTTTCTTTGTTTCCTCAAGTAGGATCAGCTTGCCTGAAGGTGTCTCCCCTCCTGGGCACCCAGAAGAAAGAACCAGGCCCACCCCATCTTCTACAATGCGCATAATTTCCAAGTTAGGATTTAATCAGCCGTAGGAAAGAGCAATGGTACCTACAGCAGGGCAAGTGCAACTCTGAGTATATCACAAAGGTTGAAATGACCTGGTCCAGTGTGCTGGACAGGAATTCAGCCTGCAAAGGGGGCTGGATTCAACACTTCAGTTAATTTTGACAAATGTGAGAAATTTCTTTCTTCTTCTTCTCATTAGATTTTCAAATTTGCATTTCACAGAGCTAATCAATTATTAAAAGTGCCTCAAAATCTTCTCAAGACATATGGGGATTATTGGCATCTGTGTGTTTAAGGAAGCAGGTATTTTACAGCTTGAAAATAGCATATGCCTAAGGTTCTAATGTAACAATTTAGTTTTCAAGAGCTGCAGCAGCAACACAAGTGTCTGTAACTCACCTACCATATGCTGTGGTGTGAGGGGACAGCAACAAACACTTATGTTACATATCCTGTTTCTTTGCTGGAGCTGGCTAAAAAATACGTTTGAAACGTGTTTGGGTGTTCAAAACGGAAAATAACATTAATTTTAAAATGTTTTAATAAAAATCAGTGTTTTAGTGGGCTGAGTTTAATATAGAAATGAAAACTGCCATGATGTGTCCTGAACAAGATGGGTTTATGCTCAAAAGCAATGGATGTCACCAGACTTTTGCACCTCGGTCACTTGAGCACTCCTGGCAATTCCATCTGGAAGCCATTATTCCAGTTTCCATGTTTTTCAAGGGCTGCGAGTTTGCAAACATCGATCATGGCTTAAAGCATTTGTCCTTTATTTAGTTAACAAGAAGGCACAGCTGTTTCCCTCCTTCTCCCACCGATCCCTTTTGCAGCGTAGCTGTCTCAGAGGACTGAGCTTACCTTGACTTTCTCTCCTCATGTAATTCTCCGTATGTTTTGGGAAGGCATTTTCCCAAACACTTCCCAAACATCTTTCTCATAATTAAAAAATCCAGGGTATACCCTTAAATATGGTCTGCACCAACCAGCATTTCGGATTTTATTTTATCTGATCTTAACAAGTTGCTTAAGACACTGAAGGCAAATTTTCCCACCTTTGGTTGGAGCCTGACTTTAAGGTAGAAATGATGCCATTTGTATTTTGGTAATTTATTTTATGGCTTCTGTCCTTCCAAGTCATATTTTAGAGAACATGAAAGCCATTGGCCCAAACACACAAAGACTATAATCTTCCCCTCAGACGAACACCGGCTGACAGGGCTGCAAATGTGTCACCTTCTAATAATCTGATAATTATAAACGATGGAAACAGGAGCGTGGGGTAGTGGAGCAGCAGCACACACCAGGCAGTGCCAGCCTGATGAATGCAGCATAAAAGGGTGGGGGATTTGCAAGCTGCAAGTCCAAAGGCCACTGTACTTGAACCACCAGAGGAACGTTTAATTACCCTGCAAGGCACAGCTTGTCATGTTCTATTGCTATTACGGGTATGTTATGGGAATAAGGTGTTATTTATACATCAGAGAACTTATTGTAAATTATATTCTGCCTTTTATGAATTTAGAAAAGAGGTTGAGTTTTGTCAGCAAATCTGGTGTTCTGTTCTTTCAGGGGGAAAAAAAGTATAATTTGTACTTTAATTAACATTTTTTTTCTAGATTGCAGCCTGTTTTGCAACTAAGAGAGTGTTATTGGTTTGGAATTGATTTTGGTGTCATATGTTGTCATTTGACAAAAAACAGTTTTACTAAGCTGTTTGACATTCGAACAGCTGGTAATGTCACTTTTGTTAATGTCTTTAACCACATTTTTAACAAAACAGCAGATGCTCATCACAAAAGCCATTTTCCTCTTCCATCCAAATGTGTAAAATCAGCTAACTTACTGCTTCAATTAAAGCTGAACCTTCTATACAAGGGAACTGACCTGAAAACAGACAACCCTTTAAGGAATGCCCTTTAGGTGTGTATCTGGTTAACCTTTAAACCTAGGAAATACCTTTTCTTGGAGAAATATGTTCTTCAATATGTATGAGTGCTGCAAATGTTCCCCAGATTTGGTACCTTTGAATGCTGAAGGATCTGTTTCAGTGCTGAAATACTCAGCAGCCATGGAAAGAATTTTTAACGATGTATATAGAGCTATGTGTTTTAACATCGTAGAATATTTACAACTGAATAGAACTGACAGGAGCTGTAGTCCAGGATTTAGGCTGTGTCAGATTGTAACATACGTAAAATTGTTTATGCTTATACAAATGCGACTGCATTTTGTTTGGTGACACGAAAGAGGATTTCCAGCCAGAGTTGCATGTCAAAGATGATTCTGACAAGTAAGAACTTCCCCAGAACATGCTCATTTCTTTTGGTAAGTGCAAATTTTATACATATTTGATTTACAGTGAAAACAAAACTTAATACACCTTTAGCGAATGCAGCACACATAGGAAATTCTTTATGTTGTTTTTGAAGTTTCTCAGACATCAAAAGTTCACTTACTTTAGATTTAAATTTGGCTTTTTGTTGGGGTTTAACCTGGAAGGCAGCTCAAAATCACACAGCTCCCCGCTCACCCTCTCCCTGACAGTGAGATGGGGGAGAGAACTGGGAGAAAAAAGGTATAATCTGTGGGTTGAGATAAAGACAGTTTAATAGGACAGGAAAGGGAAATGATGATGATAATAATAATAATAAATGATGATGATAAAATAATTAGACTCTACAAAACAAGTGATGCACAGTTCAATTGCTCACCGCCCACTGACTGATGCCTGGTCAGCTCCGGAGCAGCAGCCCCCAGCCAGCTTCCCCCAGCTCTCTGTGCTGAGCATGCTGCTGTGTGGTCTGGAATATTCCTTGGATCAGCTGGGATCAGCTGTCCCAGCTGTGTCCCCTCCCACCTTCTTGACCCCCTCCAGCTTCCTCGCTGCTGGGATGGGACGAGGAGCAAAGGCCTCGACTCTGTGTAGGCACTGCCCAGCGATAACAAAAACACCCCTGAGTTACCAACATTATCCTCATCTTAAATCCAAAGCACAGCACTGTACCAACTACTAGGAAGAAAATTAACTTTATCCCAGCTGAAACCAGGACACTTTTGCTGTCAAGGTGACAGACTCATCCTCTGTGTCATATTTTAGCAACACTTCATAAAATCTGAGCTTGGACAGTGAAGTGGGAAATGGCTTAACAAGGGAATTATTTAACTCTTCCAGGCATTTTATAGGAAGAAGTTAAAATGAGCCTTTAGAAATGGTAGCACAATAATTTAAAAATAATTTTATATTTTTAATAAAGCAATACTGTCTTCTTGTATTTTTTTTTAATATTTTCTTTATTTTTAGCTGAAGGTCAGCTCCAAAACTGTAACTGTTACTAGGCAACAATTAAAAATGCTATCTCTACATCTTATAACTTCTGTTTATTACACAGAAAATATTAGGCCTTCACATGCTTACTATAAAAAAGAAATTAGTGGATTCTTTTTGTATGTGAGAAACACATACCTGATGACCAAGAAGCATTTAGCTCATATTCTGAAATTTACCTTAAAAAAAGAATCTCCATCTGTACCAATCCCTGACAACACAAATTTGTTAAACTTTGTTACTAATTGTTATTGACATAAAATAGTGAAATTACCAGAGTTTCAAGTGAAAGCCTCTTTCTAATTTATCATTTTTGTGATAATATTGCAAATTTAACAGTACTGCCCTTGGAGCTGGTTATACTGTGCTCCAAAATTTCTGCTGCTGTTTTCTTCCATGTGTAGCCAAGTGAAATACCTGTTTGCATGTTTACTCTCTCCGTGATTATTTGAACAAATGCATGCACTAGGCAGACTAACAGTAGGAAAAACAAATATTTACCAGATAAGGCACAATACTTATGGAGAGGGGAATTCATATTCCTAACAGTGAATCATGCTTTGTGCTGGATTACAATAGGTACATGTTTCGGTTAAAGAAAGAAAATTTTCAGGTGGACTCCATTTATGGATAAATTAAAATAAACTGATCCTAAATTTCAGGTTCTGAACACTTACTATGAACTGCATCCAAGCCATCTACTCTCTCACACTCTAATTCCCTGAAAAATTATATCTGTTCCACCCTTTGAAGGCATCTCATTGACCAGCTAGAACTATAAAGTTAAATGATAAATGGTTGATTTAATAACATCACAGGCAAAATTCAAATTGATTTACTGTGTTTAGAGTTTCACCCGCTTGGACAAATGAAAGGTAAAAAGTTTTTGGCTCTATTCTTTGTTTATACATTCCTATCTTATGGATTTTCACAATGTAGAAAATATTTCAGCAAAATAGCCTGGTTTAGTCGTTAGAGAGTATGGTAGAGCAGGTGAAACTTGAATATTTGCTGGCAGTGTGTGACTGTTCTGAGTTTATCAAAGGATGGTCCTTCTAAAAAGGGTCTTATGCCCCTTATTTTCACATTTACCTGACAAATTTCTTAGTATTTCCCTTCCTTACTGGGTAGAGTTTATTCCATTTCTGTCCAATCCATCATGGCTCAGTTCCTCTTCTCTTGCTTCTTTGACCCAAATAATAGCCCTGAATGCTGACTCATATTTTCTGCTCAGTGATCACAAGTTGTTCATTCCTTGCCTACTTTTCTTTTTTACACAGAATGACATTCCCCTAAATAGAGAAGGTTTAGTTGTTCAGTGATTTTGGAGCTGACTTTTCTGAGCTCTTTCTATCAGGTTTTAGGTGCACAGAAATCAGCTTCTCTCGGAGTCACATCCATGGCTGTTTTCCTCTTCTGCTTTATTTAATTTTAACTATTGGGACAACCTCTGAGGTTTCAGTCAATCTCCAAGAAGTGCTTATTGTTCTTGCTCTGAAATATAATTTACTCTAAACCTTTTAGATGATGCTCTGGTGTGTGTGTGGTAGCTCACTGCTCCCAGCTGCTGCCCCTTCCTTTCTGCGTAATGGATACTGGCCAGCCTGTGTTCGGGCAGAAAGATGCTTCAAGGAACCCTTTTGTGTTTCCTCCAATGATTTAAGGCTTCACACACTTCAAATATGCAAAATGTGTACTGTAGACCTATACAGAGATGTTGACACACTGTATTTATTTAACAATAATTTTAAGGATCCCTTTCACTCTCCAGACAGCGTGACCTAAAAGCTAATAACGGGTCTTCCCCTGACTTCAGCTTGTATCAGATCAATTCCGCATCACTATCTATATGCTACAGAATAATCTGATTGAGTTTACAGACGGGTTTTAATTTCAATATAAATATTTTTCTTTAAACCTACAAATAAATGATGTTTGAAAGTGGGAAATGAAATCCCTAAAATACATCCTCCAAAAGACATGGTTATTACTCTCATCTATCTTTCAGTAATAATAGCAACTTAGAAGTCATGAAATACTGAAGATTAGCAAGCCTAAGACAACCCTGAATAATGTGTTCATTCTATTCAAGGTGGTTATCGAATGTAAGCTGACGAGGAGTCAAGGGGAAATTTGCCATAAATTATTGCCAGCTGATTCTTTTGTTTTCAGAAAGTGGATCTTTCTTTTGGAAGTCAAAATTAATTGAAGTTGTTTCACTGAATTTTGATGATAATTCCTTTTTAAAAAGTGGTTGAGGTAATTGGGGTAAATAGCTGTTAAATATCTTGAAAAAAGCCATAGATTTCTATAAATGATGATGTGCATGCAGTGTTGTGGTTGTCAGTTACCACCTGTGCCTGAGTGTAGCTAAATTGCTGAGCCATTAAAATTTGTCAAATATCAAAAGCCTGAATTTGGTTTTTAAAAAATTATGTAACTTGTGTAGTGCATGAAATTATTTTAGAAGCACATACCAAAGTGGAGTTAGGAAATCCTGAAATTAAGATTGCACGTGCATTTCACTGGGAAAAGCTTCTTTTGCCACTTGGATCCAATCACAAAGTGGAACCAATGGAGAGTGTGGGGTGTCTGGTTTTAATTCCATTTGGATGCAAACCTTGCATGGCCCATCACAGTGGAATGTTGCTCCTGAAAGGGTGGTCCCACACAAACAGGGATTGTAATGGACCGAGCCACAAAACTCCAGGCAGAGTTTATTGTAAAGAACATCAGGGACTGGACTTGAAGTATTTGGATTTAACTGATAACTCAGCCCCCAGATGCTGTTCCCTGGAAAGAGAGATTCCCTTTACCTTCTCCATTAGTAATACCACCAACAACCTGCTATCCTTCTGCACTTCAGGAAAGTCACTTAAATTCCACACAATTTTTTGACCTGAAGTTTTCCTTGATCTGTGTGACTTTAGAGTTATGCTGTGAAATGACAAAGTCGAACCAGAAAATACTGGTTCATTCAGCTGAGTGTGTTTCAGCTGAAACCTGAAATAAACTTTTCTACATATGCAATAATGCTGGAACTGTCTGATTTGGCAGAAAAAAATATGTTAACATCACTTTTTCAACCACTGCTGCCTGTAAGCCACAACTTCACCTTTTTGCCAGCTACAGTGCTGATCAAATTCACATAGAATCACAGAATAATTCAGGTTGTAAGGGACTTCACAACTTCAATGGGATCTTCAATTTGACTAAACTTCAATCTCTTACTAGACTGCAGAGATCCAGGAGTAAAAGCAAAGGAAGTTTTTCATTTGTCCTGCAGTTCGTGACTCAGTTTGGGGATTTGTGGTTTTCCTTTTGTCTTTATCCAAGAACTGTGAGTACAAAAGATAAATGGAATAAAAGATGTGTGACACCACACAGGAACAGGAGATAACAAGCATCCTGAAGAAGAAGTACTTGTATACCCAGAGATGTGGTGGAGTGAAGGGCTGAGAGATCCTGGGATGGGCTGGAAGGTGATGTGCATTGAGGAATTAACGCTGGCTTTGGCATTGGGGGGAGAATAAGAAACCCTTTGTGGTGGCAGAGAGAAATATGAAGGTGAAAAGGAACGCTATGAAGGAGAAGAGGAGTACAGATGAAAAGGCAGAAGGGATGTGAGGGTGTTTGGGACATGGTGAGCTGTGTCCTGGGAAGGAGATAAGGAGGGACAAGCTGTTCCCCAGCCATGGAGGAGGGTGTGTGGCCTTCAGGCAGCTCCAGGGGCGGGGTGGGGCGGGGCAGGGAAGGAGGACCTGACCAGCCAGGAGATCAGTGTGGAGCAAGGGATGGAAGCATGGGGAAAGCTCTGGACTTCTGCAGAGAGCTCGGTCTGTGAAGCCTGACCCACTGCTATCTCATATTCTTTCTGATAACTTTATTAATAAAGTCAACCCCTCAGTACTCTGAGGGGAACCCTAATATTTCGTATTCCTTATATTGAATGCAGATCTTTGAATCAGTTCATAATGAGTTTATTTCTTGTTGCACCCAAAACTGGTGTCACATTTTGCTTGAATAGCACATAAGACATTTTGACATAATGCAGCTTTCTTGTTCCAACCTTTCAGCTAAATGCTGCAAAATAATGACAACAAGAAAATAGTTTCTGCAAAGAAGCAGAAGTATTTTATGACAAAAGCAGCATTTGGAGTAACATTCCAGAAGAGCAGAGACACTTCCACCCCCCCCCCACCTCACCAGCCACCAA